>KE747810.1:1695279-2022994 GCA_000465215.2 Pyrenophora seminiperda CCB06
TCGTCAATTACTGGGCCGTTTGGTGGTGAGCGCAATCAATCCAATCCAATCCGTCACCGCTGTCTTGCGAGGCCATGTCCGAGTATCCGTCTGCTTGCGCTCTTGAATCTGTCTGGTTAGAGCGAAATCCGTCCCATCGCCCACACGTGATCCCACTTCTGTCGCAGCCTACCTACCCGTGTGTAAGTGCTTGACTTCAGACTCGTGCTCGGCAGAACAGAATGGAGTAAAGCGATTGGCGACCTACAGTAGCTACATACAGTTGCTCGCTTGTCGCTGATCTATTGGGCAACCCCTGCGGCCTGGGTGCCTGGCTTGACAGCAGGCCAGCCAAGCTAGCCTTGGCTCGTCACTTTCGAGCTGGTCTTATCAGATACCAGTGCTGTGCCCACCCACACCGAGCCCGCGAGCGATTTACGCAACCATCTCAATTGGACAGTGTCCATTCAAGAGAGATAAACATGCCCCCGTGCTATCAACAGCTAATCAGCGTGGGCAACATTAGCAAGTATAAATTCGCCGTCGTACTGCCCAAATCTCTGACAGCCAAGCCTCCATGCGCATTTGGAAACGTCAGTGGCAGACCTCATCCTTTCTCTGTGTTCATTATCTGCTTCCACGTCGTCATGATTTGCAGATCAGCCTCACTCATGACACAGCACGGGAGACGTACCCGCGGACCCCTCATTGACATGTCAACCGGCGTCAATCTTCGTCACAGTATACCTACTTCGTACAACGCGCGCTCGACAAAATTTCTGGCTATTAAATTGATTCATATGATCTATCTAGCGGCAAAGCACATCTGAGAAACAAATAGGGTAGGACAAAACAAAGCGCCAGCATGCGATGCTGCAGGTATGCGGAGAAAAGTAGAAAAAGCAATTTCAGGGCACCGATGCATCCTCGCCCGAGTGTGCGACCATACCAAAACTTTTATCGTCCTCGCTAGTACCCCATCGGATTAACCGACTACGATCCGGCACATCGAGCTTTTGTGAAGTTCCAAACGTCTCCAGAACAGTCGTCCAAAGACCTCTGTGCTCTCCACTGCAGCTCAGTTTCAGCTCGGTGCACTTCTGCTACGCAGAAGCCAACATCACCCGCCCTTCGTCCAACTTCTCGCGCTGGGATCTTCCGCTGGGATGCTCCTTCCAGGCTCTCCAGTACTTCGCGGACGCTATGTCCTCGTCCAGTACCTAGTACAAGTCAGAGACAAATTCCTATGTATAGTATGGTGTCGTCAGAGCTTACCAAGGTTGTAGGCACGGAAGGCGCCTTTGGTACGACCAGCAGCCGAGGCCGCTAGTGCTGCAATGTGACCTCGGGCCAAGTCGACTACGTGAATGAAGTCGCGAACAGCGGTACCATCGGGAGTGTTCCAATCAGTGCCGAAAATGTCCAGCACTGGTTTGGTGCCGGTTAGGACCGTTGCAATGACCGGAATCAGATTGCTGGGTTTCTGTCGTGGATCTTCACCTAAAAGACCAGACTCGTGACATCCGACCTGCACGTGTTAGCCGTACATCAATCTCATCATAAGCTTTCAACGTACCGGATTGAAGTATCGCAGCGCCGTAATGGCCCATGTTGGGTCGGATACCGCAAGATCTGCCAAGATGGATTCGCACATGAACTTTGACCGTCCGTAGGGCGACGTTAGGCCCAATACTCCCGGTAACACGCTTTTCTCAACACCTTGGTCATCTACGAAAGATTCCGTATGGTGCACACACAGCTCTTCACGAAGGGGTACTCCGCAATTGGCACCTTCGCCATAAACTGTTGCCGACGAAGAGAATACAAAGTTCTTGATTCCGAACTCCTCGAGTAAACTCAGAAAGTCAACCAGCCCACAGACGTTGTTGTTGTAATATCTCAGCGGCATCCGGATACTTTCTTCGACAGACTTGTACGCCGCAAAGTGGATAACCCCTGAGATCCTGGATCGACGTTCAAGGACAGGACGCTGTGCCTCGTCCATGGCCATATCGATACCTGAGTCCATTCGCTGCAATGTCGAGAAAGAGAATCGAGCCACGTTTAGCGCTGGCTTACTGCTGATGCAGTATGACGAATAATCAGCCAGCACTACTTTCATTTGAGCACTTCTGTAATCGAGCTTCCGGAAGTGCAATGTCGGCATTCGCTTTCCCTGTGCTGCGCAAAACTCAAGTGCAAGCACTCTTATTCTGCTCAGAACGTTTTCGTACGAATTGCTGAGATCGTCAATGACAAGGACGTTGTAGCCCTCCTTGAGCAGCTCCAGTGTTGTATGTGAGCCGATATATCCCAGCCCACCGACGACCATGATAAATGGAGAATCAGATCCGACAATATCCAGAGGGTCTGCAATAACATCGTCGTCGAAGAGTACGGATCTCTGTGTTTCTGGTGTGCTGACGGCCGCTGGCGATGCAGACGGCGAGCATGAAAACATTGATGAAGATGCTGACATAATTAATGCGTAGAGAAATGCGTAGGGAAATGAATGAACTGACGAAGAGCGAATGTGTCTGGCTAGATACGAAACTTTGTTCAGTATGCCCAAAATTCTTTATATACACCATGAATATTGGAAGTTCGCGCAGCTCACGGTCAATTAGGCAAAACAAGGCCAAAAGAGATCTTTTTCTTGCGCCACCGATATTGTCTATGGGCTTGGCACGATTCGGGGTCCTGATCCCGACTGCTCAGATCCGTAGTCTCGTCAGGTCAAGCACTCTGGAAGATACTCTCGCATCGCTAATAATCCCTGTCTAATTTGCATAGGCAAATACCCAACACCTGCCTGTGTAAGTGGCACGGCCGTGTCTACTAAACCCTACAAATATTATGAGCTGACAGCAACACAGTCGGCATGAGCATGTTGTAAGGAATCGCTCGCTGTCCAAAAACATGCTTCGTCCCCAAACCTACCAGTGACATCCAGACATGCCGTTCTTGGCCACGTCCCCTAGTTACGGTCATCAAGGCTCGTCAGTCCCCACCCTTGAAGTAACTTTTCAGTCGGGCTGTGGAGGCTGGAGCTGATTCTTCGTCATCGGATTACAACTAGCGGCGCCCCAACCGGAGCTATGGATGGGCCTGGCTCGGCCATGGGCCCGCTCTATGTATGCCTACCCCTACGTAGGCGCGTGGGATCCTTCCCGCGTTGTTTATGGCGCCTTACCATTATCGTGCCTGCCACACCATGGCTGAAAGAATTCCATCTTCCTCGGGTATCATCTCATTCCCGAATACAGATTACAGTATCCACAACCCATCATAACGGACCTACACATGGCGCAGCGGTGGGCTCAGAGTGTTCTGTCGCCAACGACGCACTGAACTCGCTCAACAATGTATGTACTATCGGTTATGAGGCAACATGGTGCACACGAACTTGAGCTCTCTACTGGATAGCATCTCCGCCTTCTCCTTCTGAAGGAGTACAGCTCATTCCTGATATTTACCGGGGTTGTTGTTGGTGAGACACCCACACAGAGTTCCCTGGATTATGCTGGGTACCTCGATAACGTCGCTCAAATATTCCAAGTAAGATCCGGACTAAAGGATATCTATTTTGGTAGGCTCACTTGAATCTGACTTGCACAGTGGCAATTACAACCACAGATTTTGCTTTGCCATAGCCCTCGTACAGTGTAATTTCTCTCCTACGCGACCCTCGTGGACCAAAGACTTTTTTTCGGTTACACGGGAGAGCAGCAATCTGATTGCCCGCATCGGCAGTTGCATGAACGCAAGGCTGGAATTGTGCTACATTTTACAATCCGGGTGCTTTGCCCGAGCCTAGTTCCTTCGATGCAGCATTGTTCGAGATGCTCGATGCTCCTATTATTTCAGTGATTTGTTCTTTGATTGGACTGTTGAAACCGCCGAGCTCCATCGGGCAGCAGAGACAAGAAGAACCTAGTGCTGCTTGTGCATCTATGGCCGAGGCTAACTTCCATTAAGACAGTGAACACACTACTGCAGCTCCTGTTGGTGGATCATAGCTTCTAGCTAGCGCCGATTACATGGTGATGAGCGGTGCTTTTCTCACGTTTATCCAGCGCTTGACTGCCTTGTCGAGCTGAAAATGGGGGCTCGGACCTTGAGATGCCGCATTCCAGGGTTTTGGTGGCTACATCCATAGGATTTCACACGGATTTGGTCGCCACTGCTAGAGACCAAGCGGGTCCGCATCCGGAATCGTATTCTGGTCAGTTAAAGGCACTCATGGTGGATGTAATAGTGCCACAATTGGAACGCGAGTTGAATGCATTGGTTCCCTGAACTGATCGTCGATTCGTTTCATCGCTTTCCGCTCATGGTCTGTCGGCGAATCGTGTTGACAGATAAATTTCCGAGGAGTTCGCCCGACGAAAAGTGCATTCTTTACTTGAACGGACCGCGAGCCCGACGGATGAATCTATTGAATACGCATCAGAAGCTGATACATTTGGCCGACAAGCATGCCAATTCAGAAGAAGCTACGATCATCGTTCAGACTACGCTTGCCGTCTCCCATCCGAAGCTACCCTGTCCAATCAAGCCTAAACTCACCGTAATGTCTTCCCTGTCATGATGGTTTGGGCGGCAGATCTGACTGTCATATGATTCATGTCCACTTCCCCGGATCAGAATGCTAGGCTTTCGCGCCTGCGCTAACTCTGCACAACCACTCTATGGCAACCTTGGCCTTCACCGGCATATGCGAGCACTGCTGCAGTCGCTCATAGCTGCTGGAATTGCCTTTTTTCGAGGCGATTGTCCGGCCCTAAAAAAGCAGCTGCAGTGTACCTCACGCATGTCATCCTTGGATGCTACTGGGGCTGGCTTGCGCTGCTATGTAGTCTGAATGATGGAGGCTCTGCATAGCCAGTCGCAGTACCTACCACATCGAGATGCCAAACACCCGAAGTCTGTGCCGGGCTCATTGCCACGACACATTAGCTCGGATCACACAATGTCTCGATAGTTTTGTATGACATACCACGAGGCTGGAAAAATTCATCCGATCTCATCCGGCCAGTCACACCTGCAGGGTGCGTCCGCAGCGCTTCCGGCCATTTGGGCCCGTAAGCGAGAATCAAGCTTTCATACGAACACACAGACACACACGTAACATCGCTGGCAAAATCATCGGGTCGGGACATAGATATTGTTGACAGTCGTCTCGGGACGGGTACAAATTTCCGTGTATACTATTCGATTGCCAAATCCGCTTAGTCATGCGCTTAAGTTGTAAAGGGTAGTGCGTACTGTGGAAGGTCTGATTAGTCTTCCTGACTAGCGCAAAACAAACGTGTCTCCACTCTCCACACCCCCAACAGCAACGTCGCCCGCGGACCATTGGCCCACCATTGGCCCACAGCCTCGACACACAACCCCTGCCCCATTCTATCATCGCATCCGGGCCTGTGCCGACGTTTCAGTAACACAGGCCGGATCGAAATAGTTGCATCCCCTGTCGATGCGCCGAACACGGGACGAGAACGATTCGAATTTCACACCACACCGGCATTCTACGAGCTCGTATATTGCCCGAAACGGTGGCTCGGCCGCCATGTAAAAGAAAACTGTGTGGCGATGCATGCTTGGGCCAGGAGCTGACTTGAGAAACGGGTATCCGGAGTCGCGAATGGCACCAGTGAACGGCAACTACAACCAATGTAGCAGGCGCGTAACCCATATTCCTGCGATACGCATCCTGCGGCCCCCGTCTTACTAGTTAGTTCCCCGCGAGGCTGGAGTGGAACGTGCCATTAGCGGATGTAGTTACCCCGATCTGCTCTGGTCTACTCCGTACTGCCCCGCCCCAAAAGCGTTTGATGACATTGCCGCCAACGGCACCCATGAATCGTCCCGTCTTCGGCCCACTAGCCCGCTCTATGTATGAGAACGTTATTCAGACGAGGCCGCGTAGTCTACGCTCAAGACCCCATACATATCGCAACCAGAGATTAGCTGTTCGCTTCAATGCCGACGGCAATTTTTATGACCGACCCAGGCATTGCTCGCTTTACCTGAATTGGATAAATCCAAGGAATTCAACCGGTCGGTAGATGTTTCTTGGCGCGTGGGCCCATGCCAAGTTAAAGTGCATGGCATCTCGCGCCATCCAGCCTTGCAGAGAGAAATTGGCCACTAAGCTTTCCATCAAGGAACACACGGCGTCCACGTCAGACTTCAGCCGCTCTATGATTGCATGTAATGAAAACCGGTGTAAACTAGTTTTTCCAGATTTTCGACTCTAGGCTAAATGCGACCATGGTGAGTACTGTGCCGTTGCTTTTGCTGAGCAAGAAGTGACATTCAACAGAGTTGAGCTGAGGTTAGTGGGAGCGTGCACTGTGCGACATCGCGTAACTGGTTGGTGGTGAGACCGGGGACCAAATGCTAGGCATGCTAGGCGCTTGTGGAGCCCTGCATGTGTTGGCTGGAAGACCTGGCCCCAAAAATAAAAACAAACTCACAAACTTCGGCTTACATTTTGCCCCGACCCGAGGTGTCTAGTCTCAGTCGGCGTGAGAATGTCGCACTTGTCGCCACCCAGTGGTGATGATGGAACACGTGAAAAAGCTTTGGATCTTTGATTTGCGCTGACGGACATGTTCATGTCGTGATGGAAGTGGCTTTCTGTCAATCATACGACACATGGAGACGGGGGCCCAACATTTCAAAAGGAAGAGCTGAATGAGAATTACTGAGACGAGCAAATTCCCACGTGAAATCTGAGTTTTCATCGTCTCCCCTTTCGCTTCCCACCTCCGTTTCCTTTGCCTCCGCCAAGATTTTCGTCTACATCCGTGATCCCTACCGCCTTGTCACAGTATTCTACCCAGCCGTCCAGCTCCATCTTTTTCAACACGGTGCTGAACCCCTGGCTTCCATCGCCTTTCCCGTTGTTTGTACAGAACCCTTCCACCAAGTCCGTCCTCAGCCCTTGCTTGGCCCCGGCGTCATCAGGATACTCGATGTGAAACACGGGTTTTCCAGCAGCGATAAAAGGCGCAAAGGTAGCACACTCGGAGTACTTGACACACTGCTCGTTGACGGAGAAGTGAACAAGGGGCAGCACGGCGGGAATGATGTCACCGGCATTTTTTAGCCCGAGGGTGAGATTCAGGGGTACGGTGATGGATGAGAGGTATGACATGTAGTCGATGGAATCCTTGGACGTGAGTCCGAGACCGTTGTCGTTTTGCTGTCACGCAAATCCGTCAGCCAGTCTTCTCTCCAAAATAGCACCAGAAAAAAACGAAGAACCAATATCTTCCCAGCCCCATTTAATCTCGTATTATGGAAATAAGAACTTACATATGCGTCCACGTTGTCTGGGTCAACCCCGTCACAGCCTTTTTCGCTGGCCATGTTGACCCTCTCCTTCATGATGCGGCGCACATTGTCACTGCTCAGCTTCAACCATTTCTCGCCGGGCCAGCCATCGAGATCGTGTCCTAGATCTTCTGGCTTGAATTCCTTCGCGTCAGGCCGCCAGTTCTCGTAGCTTCCGGCGCTAAAATAACAAATCACTTTCTTACCCAAGGCATGCAGATGCTGAATGGTTTCCTTGGGCGTATCGAATAGGTCAATATCGAAGATGGTCACATTAGGCGTGGTGCTTGAAGCGTCAGAGTCGAGCACTGGCGGGTGGTTGAGAATGATCTGCCAAGATGACGATACGGTGGGTGTCCACGGGAGAGTCGAGTTTGGAGAAGGAAGCGGGGTTAGTGTAGACGTAGGAGGGGAGGAACTATTGTCGTCTCCGCCTCCGAGGGTGAGACCAAGACCCAGACCGAGGCCCAACGCTAGGGCTAGAACGACGATGACGAGGGGGAGACCGATGAGTAGAAGCTTTCGGCGGCGAGACCATGGTTGGCGTGGTGCAGGTTTGGCGTCCATTGTTGCAGAAAGTTTGCTGCTCCTCGCAGCGTGCTGTTGAGAGGGTGGGGTGTGGGGGGGAGGGGAAAAACTCGATGGGGGAACCTCGCAACGATGACAAGTTGCAATGGATGACGATGGCGTGAGGCATGCAAGATCAACTAGGCATGATGATGATGATGCCAACAAGCCGACTCAACAAGCCACAAGATGTGGAGGAACAATGCCTTCTTTTTGACACGATTCAGATCACACGATGGGGCCGAGGGAGTCGTGGTTCCAGGATTGCGCCCAAAATCAATAGCTTCAAAAGTCTGTAGAAAGTTTCCGACAACCCAGAAAGCGGCGCAGACACGGAAGCATACATGCAGCTCGATGCAGTCAAGGAAGCGCTGCCTTATGTCGTTAATATAGAGCTGCACGGCGTGTGGCTGGCGTAGACTACATGCGGTATAGCGCAGATGTAATGATATTGCGGCTGTGGCGCGGCTGAGGGGAATTGCGTCCCCAAGCGAGGGCCAAACGGCGAAGTTCAGCCCTTCCAACACAAATCCCTCCTCATTTGAGAAGTCTTTACATGAACAAAGCTAACAGGAATATTGGGGCAACGTCGTGGAACATTTGCTAAATCTTATTAGGGAGCACGTGAAGAGATTCTGATCACGGATCAGGCGGCAGCCAAATCGAGGCGCTTGCTAATCCCGGTAGCTTGGTAGCTTGGGGCCTCGTATTCACCCGTCTTCCAGGGCATGTGGCTGTGGTAATGATGGTGGTGGTTCTGGTAAATGTGGGGTTCGCCCCGAATGACTAAACGGGCTTACTTACTCTTGTGCACCCCTGCGCAAGTATGTATGACGCCTTATGCAGGGTCTGAGAAAAAGTCACGGTTTGCAAGGGCGAATACATGGTAGAAGGAATCAATTGGATGAGCGTCGCTTGTCTACTTGTCTATGCTACTAAAATTGGACACGAGGGACTGGAAAAGCAATCCCAGGCGATGCAGTGCTTTTCGTCGTCGTGGTCTAGCTCAAAGCCTATAGTTGCAATGCGGAGGAAAGCTTGTACTGCCTGCTGGCACCGCTCATTGTTACCCACAAGGTGAGTGGGTCGCTCCCAACCTGTTCTTTAGTCGCACCTGTCGTGTCAGAAATAGCTCCTGGAACAGTGATGGGAATCGTCGTTCCGCACTTGTTGCCACCAGCGGTGTAGACGTTGACTGATGTTACGCTAGCACCATCGGCTGAGGTAGTCCATGTCATGCTGGGGCGGCACAAGTCGCGAGTCTGTCGGTTGATGAACAGCTGTGTCATGTCATCGTGTTTGAGCGTCTTGAACGGCCAGGTAGTACTGCATTCAGTTAGCGCATATCTTGGAACTCCAAATTGGGGGAACGTACAGGCGCATCATCTCGGCAGTGATGGTCTCCACCCAGGTCATGAGCAGGGAATATTGCCCCGATTTTCCGTTTACGGTAGTCGATGGGACATCGCTGACACGCATGTTGGCTTGGTGGAACATGTAACTGTGCAGATTGTTAGCGAGGTAACTGCAGCAGGGCATGTTCACCTACGGATCCCAGTGAAGGCCAAACAGGTTGCACATGGCAGTATTTCGCGTATTCGTGAGAAGATCATCGAAGGTGCCCTTGCCAGCAGAAGTGTCGATCCACTCTTGCAAAGTGCAGGCTGGAAGATCGCAATTGTAGTAGATGACTGAAGCCCATCGCGGCATTACATTTAGTCCAGCGTAACCATTGTTAGCAACGTTGGTGGTCAATGGCCAGAATGTGCTCTGTGGGTTGCGGAGTGGGGGTCGTGTGTTATCTCCGACTACGTTGTTGATGCCATTGTCCATCCAGGCCTTAATAACGTCTGCATTGTGGAGACCGGTGATCGCAGGTGGAATGATGCCATGTGGGCTCCATCGCTTAGCGGCATCAAGTCCAACCTGCTTTAGCCATGCTTGGTTAAAGGTGATCTCCTTGGCTGCATCCGAGTATGTCGCATTGGTCAGATCCATGTGTGAACTAATACATGTCAGCAGTGCAAAAGTCTAGACCAAAAGAGACGTACAATGTGTGCGAGATGTGCGCAAAAGCATCGCGCTGACTCGCGACAGCAAACCAGTTTTCCAGTGGATCGAGCGTAGCACATTCCAGGCTCCAGGTATACTGAGTAGGCGTGGTAGGCCAGATGTTGACACCAGTGCCAGGTGGCTTCTGGTACTCTGGGCTACCATCCTTTTGGTTGGCATACTCAATAGCTGAACTAGGCGAGCAGACGGTCTGGCCCTTGGTAGTGTCCACACCTGCTTCAATATCGCCGTTACCGTTGTGACCAATCTCGACGAAGTATTCGGACCCCGCAGGCATCCTCGAGTTGAGGTCCGCCTGCCAACTGACGTGCACTGAAAGGTCGGCTGGCTTGACGCGGAAGATTTGACCTTGAGGCCGGTAAAGTTCGGTCTCCAGGAACATGTCATCCACTTGCGTGCTCAAGTAAATTCTCCGGAAGCCAACAAAAAGGCCCCTAGTGATCCACGTGATCCATGAGTGTTGCAGGATGTTGCTCGCGGGTGCCCAGTCTAGCGCAAAAGGCAAGAACCACACCATTTGCTGGCGGGCGCCAATTTGATTGATGACTGCTGCAGATCCACCAACGGAAAACTTCGCCACTTCCCATGCAATTGACGCGTTCACAATAGTCGCGGGGGAATGATAAATGTTCGCAATGCTCACGGGAACATTTCTACCGAACTTGTTAGTTACGCAGCGAGCGAGAAAAAAATGGTAAAAACTTACGGCTTGTAATTGGCCGTTGGAAAGCCAGATGTATTTGTAAAGGAGACCGGTTCGTCGTTCAAATTGCCACCATTGGGAGATACTCCAAAGTCGGCTGTAGGGTAAACATCCAGACGGACCATGCGCACACCAAAGTTAGTCTGGTAAGCGTATAGCTGGCTCCATTGCGCGTCGGTGAGTGCACTGTAGTACAGGTCGTTGTAGTTGTATCCCACTTCGCTTATGGTAACAATGCCACCATAGTTGCCGTTCGTAGCCGTGGAATTGAGCACAGGCAGGTTGGTTATGCCAGCTTGGGGGACAGTGAGTATCTCATAGGGGATACCGTATCCTTGAAGGCCAAGTGCAGCACCATTGGTAGCAGATGTTGTATCGCGCGCAATGATTAGGATTGTGCTAGATACTGTGGCGCTCCCCACGTATGCCGAGACATGTTGCAGGAAAAAGGAGAGGGATGAGAGTGCGCAGACTCGCAGCAACGATGAGAACGTCATGGTGAGATGCGAAGTAAACAGCTTGAAGTTGGAACATTCCCCCAGGAACCTGGACGTCTTAATAAAGAAGTCTCGGCAGAGATCATGTAATAGGCTGCCAGGTGGTCAGTGGTCCAGATGCGGTCAAAGGACCAAGAGACTATCGATTTCGACGTTTTTGTTTCAGCTGAGATGCTCACTTGGGCTTGGATTTCAAGGCGTTCGAAGGTGGCGCGCACGGTGTGGAACTCGACCAGAAGTCCTGGATAGTTATTGCCGTGTGTTGCTGGGAGGCGTTGCATACGCAACCTGCCTTAAAGCCATACAAGGTAACAAGGTTCTTGGCAGATCCCAGCATGCACATAGCCGTAAAGCAATAAACCTCCACGTGACATCCATGTGTGGCGAGTATCTCTAGCATACTATGGATGGCTGTTGAGCCTCCCTCTAACCGACCTTGCAAGGCACCGGTACATCCAACTTTGAGCTTGGACACCGCCGAAGGGAACAGCCGCACACCCACGCCGCGCACGAGCAAAGTGTGGGCAAATGTGCAAGGCCCGGTGGATACGAGAGTGGTGGATGTTGTGGACAGACACGACCGATGCTTTTCAGCTAGCTTACACTAAGAGTCGTATTTGGGGACAGTCTCCCGATATTGCGTGAGCAATATGATCCCGGGGCCTCGTATGCAAGGGATGCATTGCAGTGCATTAGCCTCGGGGTCGCGTCCGACGAGGTGCCGGGATAGATGAGAATCATATCAGAACGGTAGTGCGGAAGTTAGGCTAAAAGCGAAACCGGATGAACGTCGGAATGAGGGAAGATTACCGTGCACGGACGTGCTGCACGAACCCTGACTTTTCAGCCTCGTCACGACTTCACTCTTTCTACCACTCAGTGCCCGCCCGTAGTCGCGACACCCGCACCGCCCACATCGGTGCATTCTCTTGCCTAATACTAATCGAGGCAAAGCCCGCTGTTCGGGATAGATGAGCATCGACCCCTAGTCACGATTGGTGTGGGTTGTCATCACTGTTGCCAATGCCCAGCCTAAAGGCTTCGCGCCGCAAAACGCCCCCTCTTGACTACAGTTACATTGCTATTCATGGAAACCGATAGCTGTACGAGAGCTGTATTGCAGTCTTCTCGAAGCGTGTCTGTGCTTCTCTTCACCACATGCCTGCAGCGGTGGAGCGTCTACCACAGCTGGCTACCCACTCTGTCTGCTAACGCAATGCGCAGATCGCCAGCTAATACCTGATTGCAATTAACGTAAGGCGAGATGTGCTTCCTTTGGCTGTCGGGTTGGCCCGAGTCTGCTGAACCTACTTTTTCTCACTTCATTCGTCTCATCTTACCTTTAAACTTTACTTCGATTCAACTATCTTGAACATTTTTATGGGGCATCTTATCGCAAATATGTTTTACATGCTTTGATCGCTTTCATTTGCCCATGGTACTGTCTATGCAAAGTCTAGCCCACCCACGGAGCTACGTTTGGGACTGTTATCATTGTGCCGCACCCTAGGAACACGATAAGTCAGCAACAATGCCCCGGCCAGAGATCCTAGGTATTGTGGCCTTCCGTAATGGGGCATCACTTCACCAGTGGTGGGAGTGGACACTCGTTGCCATCATCGGTGCCAGTGTTCTCATTGGTATCGTCTCGTTTCTATGGCATGCCTACCAGACCATCCGGACTTTTCTCAAGGTACGATTTCGACATGATTGGTATACCCTCAAGACTTATAGGCTTGACAGAGAAAATCCGACCCCATTAGCTTGCCACGATCCGTACAGGAACAGGTTCAGCTTCTCTCAAACAGTTCTACCGTCGTTCGCAAATCCCACGTCCTTCCGACCAAGCTAGCGTCTTTTGGCGTATATCTAGGTCAACTCAGTACTCCCGCTACACAAGAGGAGACCAAGATTCTGTCACAATGGGAGGCCGTAGTGCTGGATCACTGCGAACCTGGGGTCCTAGAAGCTGTTAGCGACGACAGTATTCCTATGGGACCGCACATAATTGCGCGGCTAGATCTACGCAAAGTCATTACCTTCTCAGCCATGGATTCCGAGGCGGAAATGTCGCGTGCGGTATATGTTCTTTCGTGGACTATTCAGCAAACCCTGCGACAGCCAGACCAGAAGAGGTACTTCACAGGCGTTTTGGTAGCTGGGTGGCGCGACTGCGTTTCGATGCCTTTGCTGAACGGTCTGACAAAACTTCTCGCTGCGCATGGCCTGGACGTCTATCTCGAAATTGGAGCCCCAGACTTCCTCGATGGTGTCCGCAAGCTCGACATTGGATTATTCGCCGGCATGGTAGTCCGGAATGGTACAATCATGTCCAACGGAGATCGCCGGGACTTCTTTGACATGGATAAGATGAAGACCACCACGAAATCATTTGTTTCACAAGCCTGTCAACGCCCTTTTGTGACCATGATGTGGGACACGATCGACGACGATGCCGAACTCTCGCATGCCGTAGTGAGGAGAGCACACATGTGGTGCAGCTATCATGGCGCCATCCCGTACTTCCCACGGGAACGGGCGTTGATGAACATTGATCAAATTAGCCCTTGCGACGAGCCTTTAGCAGCCTTCCAGTGGTTGAAGGATCGGAGGGTCATGGACGTTCATGAGAACTACCGAACCGCACGCACAGTGAGATCAACCATTTCAAGTATATGAAGCTTTTTCTGACTCTCCATAGCTTTCTCCAGGTTTCTCGAGTGTCATTGACGATTATCTACCTTTGCAAAAGATCTTCCCGTTTCTAACTGATGCACTTACCAACGTCGATGGATCGGAGTTCGACGATGACGATGTTTCCAGTACCTCTACACTTACAGTACACTATCCTGAGATTGACGAAAATGGAGCGTTGCTCCCCCGGGAGCCAACATCCCCTGGATCTTCAGGTCTAGATTGGACTATATCCATGGAGACGAAGGCAAACAACCCGCTCTCTTGCTCGTATGATGGATCATTATATACATCACTCGGTTGCTTCCCTATTGGTTTAGACGCGTCCAAGACAGATTTTGATCGTGTTCTCGTTTCACAAAGGCGTTTACGGGACCTGAAACTGCTCAGCAGGGTTCCCTCTCAACAACTCAAAACTGTCGCTGAAGTCCTCAATGGCTACTGTCACAGCAGTAGTCACTTCCTCGATCTGGTACCTACCTCGCGGCAAGCCATTTCAAGTCTTGCGCATGTTTTATCTCAAACTAATGACGACGCAAACGATCCCTATCAGCTACAGGTTTACACTGCACTCGATTCAGGATTCCACACACCCAGTGGCGCTCAGTTCTGGTCCGTATGGGAAGTGGAGCCAAGGACCAAGGCTATTATCATGTACATATCCAAGTCAGTTCAGGATGTCAACGCAGTCCTGCTTCACACACATCTTAGCAGGCTTGGATTCTCCAGATACCACTGCCTCCTTGCTGAGTACGGCCTGTCCGAGTTCACCGTGGGGTCCTTCTCACTTGAACGCCTACCAGCCAGGTTCCATCAAGACCTGGACCTGCTTTCTTCTTCAGATCTACTCTTGTACCTACAGCACATTTGCTACTCTGAGTGGGATGAAGATTGCTCCTTGATCTCAGCCATCCGTGAGCGTTGCCAAGAGCTGCTGATCGATGTGCCAACATACCACCAATTCAAAAAGCTGAGTAATGTGGACTACATTAGTGGCAGCATTTCCGATGAGCAATTGGTGAATGCAAAGCTTAAATGGTACCGAGGCTCTCGTTTACCAACGCTTTGTAGGTCAGACGCCCTGCAATTGTTCCGACACGTTGCCGATGTGTTTGGCAACATCTTGTGGTCACGTGATCATGAAAGGCTCGATACCATCACTTCAGCCATAGAGAAGATTACCAGCAGGGCAAGTCTTGATTCAGCAGCCGACTTTGTTCTCTTCTGCATCTTCAGCGCTGCCAGAAAGCATGGATTTGAAGAAGTCTACATCGAAGTGTCGGACCGGAACCCGCTCTTCAATCAGTACTCCGACCAGAGCGCAGCCTTTGCAGAACTCTTCGCATTAGGCTCGAGATGCGAGGCGTACTTTGACATCAAACCCAGTGATATGGGTATAATACTTTCCAAGAAGCACAGAGACTACTACAATCGCGAAGAACATCAACCGCCAATGTGGATCTTTAATGCGCCATCATTCGCTTCCGCGTATGCCGCAGCCCAGACGGACATCGATCCAGAGCAGAAGCCTTCAGTAATGCCTGCGTACCGCCGTTTCACCTTCCTCAGTGTCTTCGCTATTCCTGCCCTCGTCGACATCATTCTTCTATCCACGACTGGACACGGACTCTATCTCAGTGTCCATATGTCCGATGACGAGAGATACTATGCTACTCTAGCTCTGATGTGCTCTTTGCTTCTCTCTGGTGCAGTGGGAACCTGGATCTCAATCGGAGGTACCTACTACCTCATCTCTATGGCGTTCTCAGCAGCCAATATGTTCGTTCTCACGCGCCTAGTTGGTGGCCTCGCTTTCACCCTTGCTGGAAGCCTTGTTGGGTTCATCGTCATCTCTGCTGTCACGGGCCCAAGCAATGGGGCAGTCTTCTTCTTCTACCTATTTGGGCTGACGACGTACTTGACTGTTCTTGCTGTCCTTTCCACCTATCAGATTCCGGGATCCAGTTTTCTGAATGGACGTAGAATCATCATCGCGGTCATCCCAACCTTACTTATCTCTCCCATATTGACAATCTTTGTTCGAGGTTGGGACATTGTCATCTATCCGGGGATTCTGTACATCTTTATCATCTTGCTGGTTCTTGGCACCCGACGTGTGGCGACACAATGGGTGACTTGGTACCACAACATCAAGACACTCAACGACTCCGATGTGAAGGAATGGTATATAAAGAGGCACATGGAAGCCGAACGCGCAGCGGACGAGGCGAGTGCCAAAGGTATGTGTCCAACGTCCATGGCTTGGTTACGTATGCTAAATATATGACAGCAAACCGAGCGGGAAAAATATCAGATACAGTCCTCACTGTCAGCGACTCATTGAATGCGACATCGGACGTTTCTCTTTGCGCACCAGAAATATTTCGCAACATGAGTGAGCCAGCTGTCCTTGCGCTGTGTCGTGATGCCTTACATGAGGCAGTATTGAAAGAGAAGGGTCGCCGGCTTTGGCAGAAATCCACCAAGGACTCCTTCGTCAAGCGATTGGCGGACTGCTGGGATTCAACACTCTTCTTACTGGATTGGTATGCACGTATAACTGAAACTAAACGGCCAATTCCATACAGCTCTACCTGGAATCTCGAGACACAGGTCGCACTCGAGAGTATGCAACAGTCGCAGAAGGGTATCCGGCTCCACAACTCTTTCATCCATTGGCGTACCGCCGGTGATGAGATTTACTGTGGCATTCTTTACTTCCTGGTTGCGCTCATGGATCGATGGCTCGATCTTGTACATGGTGGCCAATTTGCTGGACTGGGAGTTCCACTGGGAGATTCCATACTTCGGCTATCGGTCGGTTTTGGACTTGCATACTACCTCATTGGAGCTGTACTACTCGACTATAAGGCCCAACATTTACATACAATGTCCGAGCAGCTATCACCCGTCTCGATCGAAAACTCACATCAGATTAAGAAAGCCAAGGCCAACGACTTGAAATTCAGGCGACATCTGTACTTCGACACCCTGTGTCGCTTCATTGGCGTGCATGTATGGGCTCTTGCTATTGCTGCTGCCCTTATTTGGATATTCAACGGTTCTTCACCAGGTCTAGTCTTGTTTTTGAGCTATGTTGGTGCCTACAGTGGCCTGCTCCTTTATCAGTACAACAAGATCTTCTCCGGCCCACATGCGCTCATGCCGCTTCTGGCAGCCGTCATCTTTGGCTTGCTAGTTGGCAATGTACTTATGGGAATCTACCCAAAGTGGCTATACGGCAAGATCATTGCTCTCGCTGTCTCAACTTGGACAGCAGCCCTGCTTTCGTTCCGGACGGCCAAGCTGGGTACGCCTGAGATATTTGATATTCGCTTGTGGATTTTAGAGTCACTGCCAAAGATGAAGTGGTCTCATAGCTCAAAAAAACTGGGAGCATCTGAGCTGGTAGTCGGTTCCTCCGTCAGTGAGGTCTATCACGCCTATAATGGTGCTGGCATCGACGCAGAATTCAGCCAAAGTGAGCTTCACGCTTGTTGTAACAAACTACGTGCTGCACCCAAGGAGAACAGATATCGCGTACTCCCTGTCGGCCAGCCTGGCGATCAAATCACTGCGATACTTCTATCATGTACGCACGACAATCTATCGAGGCTTGCTATGCAGGCATATCCAAACATACCGTCCATGGTGCATCGCATTATCTCGGACTGGAAAAGCGATCTCATTCAGGTTTTCATCGTCCCGATCCGAGCTGTGGCCGAAATGACTGGTGACCTTCGAGCAATCTCGCATTCTTCAGATGGCCGCCTGACGCTTTACATAGCTTCAGATGGAAACGGTACGAGTCTCGGGCAAACAAACGTGAGCAGCAATTGTACCATCATTGCAGAAACACTGTTGCATGCGTATTCAGAAACCATTTTTGGTATGCCGCACTACCAAGCCGAAATCGCCGAGTCCATAATCGCCTGTCGGGGAGACGGTGGCTTCTATCCCATATCAGAGTGTAGCAAGCGATCAATGCCGGCTTCGAATGTGGGTGCAGATGCGGCTACTTTCGAACTGGCATGCCGTAAGGAGCTATTGCGAAACTTATGCCTAGGTTTCGATTGCGATACACAGTGGGACAACCTTTCACTCGAGATTCGCCGTCTTTTCCTTCGGCGTTGTCTCGGTATCAGAGCCCCCTACTCAAATACCGAAATGGCATGGGTCAGTGTAAACGTCTCTGCGGAAAGCTCCTGTACAATACTCTCTTGTATTGCACGATACGATCTGGGTGCTTACTTGGCTGTCACCAAATACAATTTCTTCAGGAGTAAGGGCGATCAAGCCCTCTCCAAGAAGGAATACCGCCAAATGAGTGCAGACATCCAGGAGTCATATCATCCAGTGCTGAACCGTTCGGCTGTCTCACTGTTTGGCATCTTTACAGAATACATACGCCTTCCGCTCGCCTATGTGTATCACTCCATGGGAACTTGGGTAAAATTCTTCTTCTTGGCATGCATGGCGGATCCCGAATACCAACGGGAGCTGAACGGAGCTCTTGTACATTCTCCGCGTTTTGTAGCAGCACCCACGACCTTTGTACTCACCGGATTGTGGATATACAGTCGAGTTGCAATGTCTGCTTGCCTGCCGTTCTTCTTGTATCACCGTCGCAAAGATATCGCGGATCTTGCTGGAACGGTTAAGGGCAGTTTAATCATCCAGAAGAAGAACCGCTTGGTCATTCAGAGCTATGGGGAAACTGAAACGGCCTTTGTCCATCCTATCGAAGATGGTGGTGTCAAATTGATCTTCTATCAAGGTGTTTTGAAAAACGAGCCAACATGGGGTCACACCCGCATCACCCATTACGACAGGAATATGCGCATTACCTTACGCCAGGAGTACAGGAACGCCGCAATAACTAATGAATTTGTTTACGAATACGGAGACAAGCAAACAAAGCGAAGATCGATGATCTCAAAGGCCCGGTCGGGTAGGATACCGCTAGGCAGAATCTGCCGCAGCGGTGGTGATGAAGGCGCCAAGGTCTTATACAATCACAAGGGCCATATTGAATCCGGAAGCTACATCAGCCACCAGAACTTGGTTCGTTTTAAATACCATTACCGGAAGAACGCAAAGTATGATGATGAACTCCTTCGCGCAGAGTTTGTGCTCCCACACATGTCCGTCAACGTCAGTTGGTGTGCTCCTCCCGTTCGCCATGCGGAGAAGACGGAGCGTTGGATACCGACGCCTCGCGTCTACGAAGCAACATTTGTCCAGGGGGCCGATGTGTACGAGTGTTCTTGGTTTTACGATCACAAGTTTCATCCAACCATCACTACCAAGCTCAACGGCGAGACGGTCGACACTCCCGATATGATCCGCTATGATTGGCTAGGCGTCTTGAAGAAGCCTACTCGATGTACCTTCGCCGACGAGAATCCCTTGCTGGCATTCAAGACTCCGACCTCAAACTTCCTGAATCAACTATTCAGAAAGAACATCAAACAACAAGACATCTCTACATCCAGAGCTCGATCCCAGCTCTGGAAGGCTTGGAAGAAGCGCAACGATCTGGATGGTGTTGTCATTCGATGGGTGGATGAGGAGCTGATTCGAAATGAGGCCCTCCTCCGACCCTACTGGAGACGCCGGGATCGTGGAAGCCTTGTGAAGGCGGAAGACTACCTAGCGATGCATGCCGACGCCATCATGGCGAGCTCTGATCTTACTAGTGACATAAGTGCGTGGACACCTCTCGCCATCCGCATGAGCGATCTCTTCAGTTTCGGACAAGGTGGTGATGCCGTTATCTTTACCAGGACCAAGGCGCTGCAGCGTGATACCGACCAAAATCTACATGTCATAGCTGTCGATACCGGTACTTGGCCAAATGAAGGTGGTGGTGTGTCGGCATGCCGTCGCGATCTCATCAACAACTTGCGCACCATCAAATGGCACATGGTAGTCGAATCTGCCAATGATTTCGGTCTGCCAAAGCACCAGACCGAAGAGAATGTCGAATCGCTCAAGATCATTCCACTATGGGGTCTGGACTTTATGCATCCAAACCACGGCATGTTCACCAACAAGCTTGACAGCGAGGTCGACCATCTTGTCAAGGCAGCAACCATAACTGACATTGAAACAAATTTCATCCCCACTCTGACCGCACTCGTCCATGGAGCTCGAGCTACAACAATGACATCAGCAGATGTCAAACAAGCAACGCGTGCTTTGGTCAACCTCAACACGTACTTTCAAGATTCGCGACACTGGAAAGAGGTGTGGACAAGTGATGTTGTAAAGAATGCTTGGAGGAACCTGTGGCTTGCTGACGATATTCCAAATGCACAACCACCGTTAGAGTGGTTCCGCACTGAGCTACCAACCCTCAATCACTTTGATACTGCATTGGAACTGTGGTACAGATGTAAGCAACAATGGCCAGTATATGATAACGACACTGACCTTAATAGACTTGTTCATCTTCTCGATCCCCATCCCGGAAAGAATTCCAAACGTCTTCCAAGCCTCTCATCATAGCGTCTCAGCTTCATACGGTATCGTCTGCAAGTTGAAGCGCAACTGCACGCTTCAGATTTGGGACCATGCGATATCCTGGCGTGAGACCAATCTTTACCTCTCTTCGGCCATGTGCACTTTGCCACCATTCATCCGCAATTCTCTTTTGGGGCTCATGAAGTTGACCTCGTGTCTCATCTTGCATCACGCCGATCAGATTCTTCCATGTGCAGGTACGTATATTCTGGGTTACAAAATTCGCTGGCTAATCCAAAATAGACTTTTTCAATCCTGGTTGGGAGGTGGAAATTGGCAGCGCCAAGGGTCAGCTTACTCACCGCAATGTTTTCCGTCGAAAAGTTGATCCAATTGTGAACGGCATTCCCGACATGACAAAATTTGCTCCTGTTACGGAGATCAAAACGAAGTCACCGACCGTTACCATGTTATCCCATGTCTGGTTCGCGAAGGATATCAAAACTGCCCTACTTGCAGCGGACATCATCACCAACGAGTGGGGTTTCAAGGACTACAAGCTGGACATCTACGGTGCTCTTAATAAATCACCAGTCTATTCATCCGAGTGTCAGGAGATCCTTGCCTGCAAGGGACTTGGTAAGAATGTAGCAATGCGAGGCACTGCAGACCCCGCGATGGTCCTCGCAAACACTTGGCTCTTCCTTAACTCTTCCGTCTCCGAAGGTCTACCGCTTGCACTTGGAGAGGCTGCGTTAACTGGAGCTCCCGTGGTATGCACGGATGTTGGAGCATCCCTGCGAGTCCTTACCGACCCCGATGATGGTAAACGCTACAGTGAGGTCGTTGCGCCTAATGATGCATATGGTCTAGCACGGGCGCAGATCAACCTCCTTGCAATGCTAGACGAGTGGGCGCAGTATGCCGACGATGGGCCAGGGGTTCCGGCGCCCATCTTACCTCACAAGCCTACACCTAAAGATGTTGAAATTATCACACGGCGCATGTACGAGAAATCGGAGCATCGCCGAAAACTGGGCATGATGGCGCGCAGTATTGTTCAAAAGTCGTTTGGTGGTGAGCGCTATCTACGAGAGCATGAACAAATGCTCTGGATTGGCAAGGCCTCTCACGAAATGCTCGATCTGGAGAAGCGAGTACCGCCTCCCAGAAACCCAGCACGTATGCTGTCGCTTCGCCGTACAGTTCCGCGACAGCATGTAGACAGCAGCTCGAGTCAAATGGTCGACCTACAGATGGAGAAGATGATGCACCCACGCCCACCTGCTCCATGGCGCACTTCAACCACTACCTCATTCTCGTCAATATATGTCGACCAGCCATCTTCATCGTCCAGATACTCCGACCTCACCTGGGAGCACGAAGATTGGAATGTACAGACAGACTCGCCGGGGTCGTCGATCAATGATGACTGGCCAGTGCAATCTGTTGCACGTCCGACAAGGACATATTCCGGCACTGGCGCGACGCCCATACCGCCTCTCTCAACAATCGCGAAAGGGAAGCAACCCACACATTATGTACCCACTGGCCCCGAGGGCGACGGTACCTTGATGCTTCCGGCAGCAAATCCTAAAATGGACCCGAGGAAAGCTATGCGCATGCGGCAGAGTATGGTGACTGATAGCGCAAGGAGTAGTGTAAGAACAAGGAGTCATCTGCATGAGGTGGAGATTGCCGAATATGGCAACGTAGATGGACGGCTGTGAGTATTAGAAAATTACGCATGATAGAACGGACGGGAGTATGGTGTTTTCCCACGGGTTTAATTCCCTTTTTATTGCATTTTCAGTCAAAAGCGCCTGGTCTGTTGAGCGGACTTGCTCCTGCATATATCCAAGTTGAAGATCTCCTATAGTTAGCTATCGACTCTGTGAGTCATGCTTCACAATGCTAGAACACTATCTGACTCGCGTTTCCAACATCTCGCCTGTCCTACCAACGACAACCCTTTTTTTTCCTCTCTGCCGCGCGAGTAACACATGGAATCTCGGTTCAGGATGACTCACCAGCACATCTTCTGACTATAACGTGGGCATGACTCTAATGCTAGCGCTGCGAGAACCAACATAGCGCATGGGTGTCCGCTACTGAGACAAAGCTACTCAGAGACCAATGTTTATGTGAAGGCGTTTTTTTTCTACCAATCTAAAGAGAAAAATGGGTTTCCATGCAAATCGCTGCTTTCTTATGACATTGATTAGCAAGATGTTTTGCAAAAGCGACGGCTTCTTTGTTCTCCCCCTTCCCCCCTTACCTTTCCCTCCTCATCTTTCTGCTACCAACAGCCACTACCACTTCGTGACTGGTACGATACTGTTTAGTGTTTCTGTTGCAGGGTGCTTGCCTCTTGCTGCAAAGCTTTTTGATGACATGGATTCATGACTGGGGACAATCTGGTATCATGCACTCACGAGTTAATCCGTAGCACATAAGCGTCTTTTTGTCGCCAAGTCATATATCTAGAAAACGTCGGTCCTCCCTGAACTCTTTATATGATTGATAAGGGTATGTCTTCGCTACCATAGAACTGCCTTTGACCCCTAATCGCTCGGCCCACAAATCCAACCAGATACCAGATCTTTCGACTCACATTGACGAATACATACCTCCTCCAAATTCACCTCAAGGCATGCTCACGCAGCGTACTGACTACAGCTAACGAGTTGCCGTCCTCAGCGTACCCGTTCGTTCGTCATGGCAACTACGATACCCTTACCGCCACCACCTCACGAGCCAACTCCACCAAACACCCACATACCATCATCCTTCCTCATCTTACCGGCTGAACTCCGCAACCAAGTATACACTCACCTCTTCCACCCCGTCTCCCCAGTTATCATTTCCTTCTGCCACCACCTCAGAGATACCAAGATCCCTTCTCCCCAACCAACCCTATCTTTCCGCTCCAATACACCCTTTCCTGTTGCATTGTTCCGAACATGTCGACAAATGTACACCGAAGCCTCCTCCGTATTTTACTCGGGAAACGAGTTCTTACTCTATACCAAAGGTGTTACTGGCATCTGCTTTCTCACCACCGTACTGCTTTTTCTGCAGAGTATAGGAGAGACACAGGCCCGACGCGTACGGCGTGTAGTATTCGAACGGATCAACGCGTGTACGCCTGTGTGTCACCATCGGTCTTACATGTATTGGGGGACGCCACTGTTTGGCACAAGGACAGAGGAGGGCGTTGTGGAGGTGACAGGATTACTAAGGGTGTTTTGGGAAGGGGGTTTGAGGGTTAGGATGTCTCTTTTGGAGGCTGGAGCGGGAGAGACAACGTCGTCTTGCGACAAGGCAGTCCTACACACTATACAAGCTCTGCTAGACGGACAGCTCGGTCTTAAAAACTACGGTAGCCTGGTCTGCGGTGTTGCCGTTAAAAGGGATGGGTCAGGAGGTTGGGTAAGCTGGGGTAGTACACCGCCTCATGGGATGCACAATAAAGCTTGGCCGCGGTACAGTCCCCATACCAACATTATCTTCAACTCATCACCATCATCATTAGACGTCGGAAAAACGCTCCTCAGCATCGCACCGCGACCTACACCCACACTCCTCACCCTCCCCAAGCCCTTACGCACACACATTATAAACCTCGCCGTCTTCCCCCCAGGCGAAAGCATAGAACTACACGTTGACACTGCAACAAAATTTCCTTTAGGCTTACCGCACGTGAACAAGACATTTCGTGCCGCTCTTTGGCCAACGAGTTTGATAGCAAGGCGTTACATCTTAAAGACGTGTTCCTCGTCGCCTCGCAGCGACTTCAACGGCTTCAGTGGGTTACGCCAGGTTTTGCGTAAAGTCATCATGTACGCTCGCCCGAGCGACAGTGCGGGTGTTGCGCTAACGCTGGGGCATGGATATCCGGGTGTTGAGGAGATTGTCTTGGAGTTTAATCTCGAGGCTAGCGTGAGGTTTGAGGAGCTGAGAATTAGTGTTTTGCCGCTGGTTATGGAGACGAGGGAGATCGGTGGGGGTGGAGAGGCTGATGTGGTTGTGAGGGTTTGTTGGGGGAGTGGTAGGAGGGATTGGAGGGTTGGGTTAGAGAAGCTTAGGGGGGTAGTTGTGGATGCGTTGAGGGGTATGGCGGTAAAAGAGGGAGGAGGTAGAAGAGATGGCAAGTGGGAATTGCAGGTTTGGGTTAATGGGTTGGGAGATGTGGTTGATACGGTTGTTGAGGCTGTGGATATTATGACCGGTGGACAGGCTGGGGGCTTTTGTGGTAGTTCGGAGGGGGTTAGATGAGGTTGTAGCGCTGTGTCGTGAGGATAAGGTGTGTAGAGGGCAAGAGTGCTGGGGACAAGTTCCTGGAGACTTAGATCGGAGTTTCCATTTCAAAGGAAGCGTTGAGGATATGTGCAAGTATTTTGTTCAGATACTGGGCGAGCGTAAAGTTGAAATGCGGAAGCAATGTCAATAATGCAGGCAAGACAACTGCTATATCACATTTTGGCTCAACTCTCTCTTCGTGAGCGGGGTTCTTGCTGTCAGGTCCAAATGAAAATGGGTGCTTGGACGTATAGATGGATACACTGGTGGCGTGATAGAACAGAGATGCTTTTCCTAGACTCGCCCCACAGTGCTTCAAAAGTCAGAGCGTCTATCACATGCGAATAGCGAGATCGTACCACAAACTAACAATACAGTGCACTATCTTGATACACCCTTCCACGTCTTATCGTGTCGTCCTTCGCAACTGTGAACCCCCACTCTCTCATCAACCAATCATGCGCACCCGGAGACAAAACACTTTCGGTGACCGTTTTTTTTCTTTGTACGACGTTAGCATCCCACGTCTTGGCGCATGCAAGTCAGGACCTTTAGGGTATCAGATGGGGTATCATAATCTATCTCCGGATTCGCACATGCAGAACATACAGTTCAAGGCGCCTGTGCCGCAAATTCTCCCGGTCCAAGCCGGCTAGTTAGGGTATACCCCCCCCCCCCCCTAGACCCTGGTAGTTCACCTATTAGTATATAGTAATGAGAGCACAGCGACAAAAACGGGATTCCAGATTGCGCATTGCCTGCATATGTCGCTTGAATTTGGGGAGTATATCTGTTGGTCATCAAGGGGGGGCTAGCAATAAATGGGTGTCAAGGAAAATAGGGAGACATGGCCTCATTTTTTCTACTTCAGAAGACGTATAGCTTTGACTCTGCATGTGGGCAAGTATGGGGCTAACATTGCTGGCACACTGCAATTGGCCGCTGCGGTGGTTGTTGCGCAGCGGCGAGAAGTTGTTGGGTCCAATCTGCGGTGCTCCAACGTCACCGGAAGGTTTGGATGGCAAGAAAAAAACGCTCGTTTAATCGGTGAGCCCAAGCTCAGACTGGGTGCCCAACACGCATCCACCGTTATCCGTCGACGACACATGCATTCCTGCATGCCGGCAAGGGGCGCCATGAGTGGCAAGTGCAAAGTGAAGCAATGGGGGGCAGCCCACGCAGCATTGATAATCGACCGACATATGCGCACCAGATAATTTTCAGTGATAGATATAAGCGAATAGTTTTTGACGGGACACTCGACGCACCTCCCGTTAGGCCCGATGCCGAGACGGGTGTCCATGATTTTGACAGGTAGCACTCGCACAAGAGCGACTCAAGCGGACACTCGCATTTGTGCTACCAACGTGGTCTGACCTCTGTCACTCCCGCTGTCAAGTAACGTAGCTGTCAAAAAGCCGTACCTCGTTCGCCTGTGTGCGTGTATCCATGGCATAACAGGACGTCAACCCGTTCCCCAGAGTAATTTTCTGTGAGACCCTTGCATAAGCTAGGGAGGATATGCTACTCTGTTGCTGCAATGCTTTAGCCCTGCACTGCAAACGTCGCTCAAGGGTGGAGATAACTGTACTGTGTAACGACCAAAAACGCGTGCTTGCATGCTGGTAGCTGTGTACAAAGCTCCACTGTGGGGATGTGACATATGCCGTGTCTGAGCGATTCTCTTTGGGTGCTTGAGCGGTCAAGATTGCCGCTTTGGAATGTCACATTGCCGTGTCTTGTAACGCATGCCAGTTCCTATGCGACTGATCTTCTTTAAACGAGAAACGTCCAAAAGCTTGGATAGACAAACTCGTCTTCGAAGATGCGCCTGACCTGCTCCAGCACGAATGACTCTACTTTCCCCACGTTCTTGAGCACTTGCTTGCCACTGCCCTGGCCACCAATCTCGCTCTCGACCTTGATGTGCTCGAGCAGGCCTCCGATCTTAGGTCGTTGCACAGGCCGTGGATTTTGGCCCTGCGCGTCCGTCTGAAGCCCGTTAAAGCCGATGTCGCTACCGACTAGGGCGTCGGCATCGTCCGGTGAAAGGAAACAGAAATGTGCTCGCTTCTTGATGTAGGCAAGGATTGCAACACCATCAAAAGTAAGTCCGGTGATGTTAAGCTTTAGGGGAATGCCGACAAAGCTTGGCATGGGGTAATCCAGAAGGATCTCCGCTGTCAGCGACATTTTGATATTCCCAGAATATTGCACATGTGTCACGACTTGAATATCCTCCGGCGTCTTTTCGCGCATGCGGTGGGGCGACGCAGATGGGGTCCGCGTATAACCGTGCGGTGAGGCACCATCGTCTGATCCAGCAAAGGACTGTCTCTTCCCCTCATCGTGCTGGTGTCTGGAAGAAGGTCGCGAAGTAGGGTCTGGATGGGATTGTGGTGTAAGAGTCAACGAGTTCACAGACGCAGCGTGCCGAAGACGCATATTGGTTGGAGTCGAAGGCCGATGTGGGTTGTCAAGCCAACTGTGCAACTGGGCACCAGCTACAGCAGCCAGAGGCGTGGCAGCGCCCGAGAGCCCTGCACTCAGTGGAAGGTGGAAATAGTTCATGTTAGAGGTTCCACCAGGGATACCGGGTGTGAGGGCTCCAGGAAAGAATGGGCTGCCTAGCTCATTTGGAGCCAGGGACGAGCGCTTGGTAGATAGCCTCGCAGAAAGTTGAGAAGGGCGTGGTTGATTGTGGTCACTATTGCGTCCCGCGGGGCCCTCTACTCCCCGGCCTCTTTCTTTAGACTGGCTGTTCCTTGGTGGACGACTGGATGGGTTGCTTGAGCTGTGGAGCTTGTCGCCGGCGCCTGGGGCGGCATTCTCAGCTTCAGCTCCCTCTTCGTCTGGGTAGTCTTCGTCGTCCTCGTAAAAGTCTGGCAGTGGGTCGCAGATGTCCTTGATCTCAATTTCCGGGGGTACGCTGCCGAAGTCGAACGAGTGCACGTGAACGGAACGGATAAAACGCGGCAGCGTAATCTGTTGAAACCGGTCGTGGATGAAGGCACGTATACTTTCTGCACGAGCGGAGCCCTCTGCGCCGCCCGTAATTGTGTCCCAGTTGATATCTATCGACATGGCCAAGGATCGTGTTGAGGTTGATGAGAAGAAGCCGCGGCTACGTATACCGGATGTGGAAGCGACTAGGTACCTAGTACGGTAACCCCCCGGGCCGACCGAACACACCACACACCAAACAATGATGCCGAAACGGACGATTCAGCACGCTGACCATCAAGCCAATGCTTCTTCATCCCATAACTCGACGAAACCTTCAGAGGTGATGAAGGACTTACCTCTGCATATATACCCTGCTCTCTACACGTTTTGATTCGATGCTCGGCCAAGCAGGCCGCAAGCGCTGGACACAGTCGTCACCACCAGGAAGATGCTGATGAGGTTCACTACATAGAGCCGCACAGCATGACT
The DNA here is from genome assembly GCA_000465215.2 of Pyrenophora seminiperda CCB06. NCBI lineage: Eukaryota > Fungi > Ascomycota > Dothideomycetes > Pleosporales > Pleosporaceae > Pyrenophora > Pyrenophora seminiperda. The sequence goes on from KE747810.1 coordinate 1,723,339, forward strand.
GCACGTGCTCCACAAGCGCCTCCATACCGTACGTCGTTCGTGTGATTGCTTGTCGAAGGAAGGAGCCAGGCATAGCGTAAATAACGACAGGGACATCGACAGGGTTGGCGGCTGTAGGCGTCGTGCGTCTGCCCTAGGATATTAAATTAAGTGACGACGCCAACCAACAGGGCATGCAATCCTCTCATGACATGCGTCTGCGCAAATTTTATTGGGTCCAGCTAATAAAAAATGTGGCAAGCAAGACAGGTGGTACATACATGATGGTGCCATTTGCTCTTGCGGCGTGGGGCTCAACTTTCAGGCGAGCCGTTGCAGTCGCAGGTAAAGGCTGAATGGCTTCTAGAAGAACCGCTACCCGGTCGGCTGCAGGTGACGCATACGCCGTGCACAGATAGAGTACGTCCCCTTCTCGGCTATTTGGCGATCAGGGTACGTCGTCTACACCTACAGGCCGCGGCTTTGCATCACATGAAAGCTTTGCATCACCGGAGCCTCTGGACAACGGTGCAGGGCCACCCAACTAGATATGTATGGCCGCATGGTCCGAACAAAAGGTCCCAGGCTTGCTCAACGGTGGTCAACATGCCACGGCCCGTCCCTCGGAGGATCGCAGGCGTAGGCGTCATAGATTGGGGTTGACTCAGGCACCACATCATATTACTCTCATTTCCTAGTTGAAGTGTCACGCTCAGTGCTAGATGCTAGGCTGTGTTGCATGACAAGCTGTGCTCTATCGGATCCTATCATGACGCAGGCATGAACAATTCCTGGGCCATATATTGTCGTTCTTCCTAGGCGTTAGCGCAAGCGCGTTATACAAGGCACTAAGCCCCAATTTACAGAGTGTATTGCAGATTACAGTAGTCCAGGTTGATTGGCATTGGGCGCAATTTTGCTGGAACGCAATGAGCTCAGCAGATGGATTACGGCTACCCGATTCAGGGGCGTTGCCCATGTCGGGTGCCTAAGCATTGATTGAATTGCTCGTATACTGAGTTCCATCCCTCGTATGAAGGTTGGGGAGCGCCAGGGGCTGCAGACAGGGATATAGTGATAGCAATGACAAGATAAGAAGGAAAAGAAGAAATCAGGAAAAACGCCGCATGGTTGGCCATGTGCCCATGGCCTGGCAACATTAGGAGAGCGTGGTATCCGTGTAGCGAAAAAGCTGAGAGAGGTACAAGCATGGAAAAGTGTCTCGCAACAGCAGCCTGTATCCAGAACGCCGGACTGGGTGTGTCCAAAAGTCCAAAAAAGTCCCAATGCCCGAAGAACGCCAATACTTTTGGTTCCGTGACGCCGTGAAATGCAGTCTTGGGGCGGGGCTAGCGCCTCTGTAGAGTAGGCGGGTGTGCCTCAAGACGCGAAGGCCGAGCAACGCAGTGCTCGGGTGAAGAAAGCGCGGCGACGGCGGGGGTGCGCGGGGGGCACTGACTGGCCATGATGGGGTATCGTGGTATCGTGCGAATCAGTCAAAGGTGGTACACTGCAGGTGGCGTGGTCAGACTTGTGAAACGGGCATGGATTGGAAAATGCGGGCAGTACCTGTCAGTGGTCGCATCTATCACACTTCTCGTCATGCTTGACCGTCTTTGTGTTGCAGACTCCGCAGGGAGCTGTCCTCGAGGTTGCGCATGGGGCCTTCTCCGAAATCTCGTGGCCGCAGCCATATTTGTGTACGACTTTGGTGCACATGTTTTGGCGGGGGGTAGGCGGGTAGACGAACAAGGCAGGCGCGGTGGCACGGCGGGGAGCGCCTTCTGTAGCGGCGTGGGAGGGTGACGGCGACGGCGTTGGCGCGCAGGAAGGCGGGGTGGGAGCTTGGACGCGCTGATTGGCGGGCCGGAGGGGAGCTCCTTCTTCGCGTGGATGGCCGTGGTTGGTGACAGCAGAAGCTCGAATGCGGAGCGCAGCTCAACGTGACTAGAGCCGGACAGGAGAAACCTGGGAGACGGGGGTGTGGGACAGAGAAACAACGTTTCAAGGAGAAAAGTACAGCAAGAAACAGACTTGGCCGGGAGTGTGTGTGAGGGGGCGTTGTCGAGGAGGAGTGCAGTGCAGTGCAGATGCAGTGCAAGTGCAGATGTAGGTGTAGGTAGGTGTCGGCGGGTGGGTGTTTATCTGTCTCTGGAGAGCTACAACAGCAGCGGCGGCGGCGGCGGCAGCAGCAGCAAGGACAGCAGGACAGACAGGATGCACTATAAAGTGTAGTGTAGGGAGCTACAACAGCAGCCGGCTGAGTGGCCGAGATGGGGGCAGATGTGTTGGTGAGGAATTGGTCGGAGCGTCCAAAAGGGATACAGCGGGCAGCGCAAGCAGTTTTATAACAGAGGCATTGCAGCGAGCCAGCCTGACGGTACCCGCGCAAGATGTTAGATTGCTCTCGCTCCCGTTTGCAACGAGACGCGACAGTCTTTGTACAGCCGTTGGCTCCGTGCGGAAAGGCAAGGACATACATACGCGGAGCTGCTAGCCTTGACGCCTAGCTGCAGCCATCATCGCATCAGCCAGGGTGATCCCGCCTCCTTGCCCAGCGCCTCTTGCAGCCGACCGCGCAGGCGTCATGGCCCAATCCCAATCGCCGTGCCTGGACAGGCGACGCTACGCTGTCGCTGTTGCTGCACGGCCACGGCCAATCACATGCTACACCGTTTCTCCTCATCCTTCGCGTCTGCGCCGCCAGTGTGCATTGTGCAGCTCGCCCTCTACCACTCCCAGCGACCGTGCTGCCTGCTACTGCTGCAATACTGTATGTACTTACCCTACCAACCCTAGCCACCGTCTCCACAAACCGCAGACGTCGCCCACCCGGCGCTTTTCCAGGAAACAGCCGGTGCGCCAGCGGCCGAAGTGCTGCTGCCGCTTGCAAACTTCGGCCCTCTGACAGTAGACTACGTGACTACCTACTGACTACTGACTACTGACTACTGACTACTGCTATGCTACCTGGATCCAGCCCTCGTCGCATGGCTGCCCGGCCCCCATGCGAGCGATAGAAGAACACCAAAACACACAAACACTACTCGCCTTGCAAACAGCTGCTCTTGCTCCGTTAGTCATGGGTTCCCCTCGGCTGCTCGGATGGCTGCTCTCCCAGTGCTGCTGTCGCGCACCAGCGTTGCGTAGCAGTCCACAGGGCTGATTCATCTACCCCGACTACTCGCACAACGTTTGCTGCTAAGGCTCTCAATACTGCAGCTCTCCGTCCGCTGCGAGGCTAGGTGCAACACAATGCCACTTGCACGTCTGCGTGCTCATCCGTCACGCCTATTGTGCAAATTCCACTCTGATGATTCTTGGCCCAGTACACGTCCGACCCGTCCGACCCGTCCGAGTTGGGTTGCGCGTACTGAGTCAAGCATCTAGTCGAGGACATGGCCAGCGTCAATCACTCACCCTTGCTCGTGTCGTGAGCGCAGTGTGCACACCATTGACACATGGCACCCTTGTCGCCCCTGCGGCGCTGGCTTGGGGTCGCGGAAAACAATGGCAGTGCCAGTCTTGTCATGCGCAGCTGCTTCCAGCACGACAGACGGGCAGCGGAGACGGGTGCAAATTGGATGCAATGGCAACGGCCGTCCTTGCATAACATTTGACGCGTCCCTCATGCTGTTACCGGTACATTGCGAGCGCGATCAAGTGAAGCAACTTCCATAAAGCTCGTACAGGCCCGATGGGCCGACCCAGATTAGGAAATACGCAAGCTTTAGCGCCGTGATTGCTACTCACCCCCCATGATTCGAGACAAGCTGGAAACCATTCCCATCTTGCTCACCTCTGTCGTGGCCAGTTTGAGGCCAGGCCCAATTATCGAAAATGGCCAAATTCATCGAACCCTAAGCTCGCCAAGCGGAATTCCCCATGTCGGCGACGTTTGGAGATTTGCATGGTGGAGACGTGTGTCCGTCATACCCAAGGGTCGTCACTGCACACCCTACAGACGACAGGAGCACATGTCACCCAGCACCCAAGATGATCATGATCAGATGCGCTGTCAAATGTCGAAATGTGTCCCCTTGGACACTGTAATCGCGATACATGCGTTGCCCGGTGTATGCTGTGTAACCTGTCAAAAAGCCCTTGTTCGACGTGGGCCGGCCTTCTGCAACGGCCGCGGCAGGGGGCTGTCTTTGGCGCCTTTCCACATGCGGTTTAGCCTTTCGGCCCGCTCTTACCTGATCGACTTGTGCGACCAGGAACTCCACAACGCAGATGCGCCGTCGATGATCCAAAAGCAACGCAGCCTGTTTCGGTTTGCGAGGCGCAGGACCCAAAACTGCGCCATGGCCAAGTGTGCGTAAAGAAGCAATAGAACGCCATGCACTCCATCGGCACCCATCCTGTCGAGGCATGCCGATTTACCTGAGCCAGCTCATGTTTCGCCCAGTCCCCGACCTTCCAGGTTGGGGCCGCTGCAGCTCGCGGCCTGGAGATTAGGAGATGCAAGTTGTTTCCCCTGCGGCTTCGTGTGTGGCTTGTTTCTGTCCTTCTTACGCACATCACAACACGATCATCTGACCAATGTGGCCCGGCAATTTCTCGGCTATCTGAGGCTTTTTTCGCTGAGGGCTGCCGGCACATGCATAGGTACAGTGTGGGGTGCCAGCCAGAGCGCATCCATAATCAGTAATCAGAGAGCACGCTGGTTGACTGACGCTGTACCACCAGAATTTTGACTGTGACTCGACCGACGCTGGACGGTCGGACAGGTCAGTCCGGCGATGATCTCCACGATGACATTTCTCGGTTGCGCTTACCATGCGCCAGGAGCACTAATTCGGCCACGCTATGCCATGGTGCGCTTGTGACAGCGGCCCTTTCCCTTGAAACCTCCGTTGACCACCAAACCCGTTGACAGCATCGGGCAGCAGTTCCAGCTTGTGCAGAGCTCGTCGCTATTTCTCTTAGAAGTAGATACGGCCAGGCGGGGGCGTCCCCTCAGGGAGCATGCGTTACGCACATATGATCAACAACTACAATTAGAACCGGGCCTGCCCCGCCCTCTCAACGGATACCATGCCTCTTCCCCATTCCTTCGCGTATTTATGGTTACTTGGCTTGTTGTCGACGAAACCACACACTGGACCTGTCCTGCATGTTGTTGAGGCTTGCTCCTTGCCCACTTACCTACAATGAGATCTGCGTCCGAGCTGCGCCGTACTAACCGGGTCAGGCGCGCTTACGCAGAGGGCCTTCGAGCACGGCGAAATGGCGTGAGTGAAATACAGTTCAACATGCAACTCCACAGAAGTCGCATACCAGTACCAGGACCCCCGCTCGAGATTTCAGCCTGAGCTAATTTGCACTTTGTTCGTCACGCCAATGCGGCACATACGTATCCGCATTCCAAGACGTGTGCAAAAGCGTCTCCACCACATCTATCGATAGCACACCATTCCAGCGCGCAGAGACTGGCCCAGACGCGTGGCACTTGGTGATACGTCATTAAACCAACAATATATCTATTTACAATACTGCAAGATGATTTGGGATTGTCTCTAACCGGCCAGATTTGGCCCGGTCGCCCGGCGGATGATGAAAGATAAACTTTAGTAAATTACGCCGCAATCTTCTGACTGCGACCCAGGGTTTTTGGGCGAGATTTCCGTCGCGCTGAGAGCCTCTCCGCATGTTCCGGAGACTTCGCAGCAGATGCAAGGTACAGAGGTCTTGTACCACGCTAGTCGATCTCTCGAGTTTTGATTGGACGCTGATTCTAGCGCCAATCGATGCCGGCATAAATAAGATCTACATACGCATTTGATCCATTGGTGGCAGATTATCCGTCGTGCCGCGGCTTTCGACTGGTAGCTTGGTTAACAGGTTATTTTTTTTTTGCAGACACCTGCACCAACTGCTCTGGACAGAACTTTTCGGCAGATAGATGGATACGGAGACATTGAAGTTTCAAGTCAAATCCTCCAAGGTTAATCGTCGGATTCGGATTACGAAGCACGCTATCACTATCGATCCTCCGTAAACCGTTTGGTCTCGTGAAAAAGGCAAGCTCCGCATTAGCGTTGAGCAGCTTGCTTCAGTCTCACGAAACTTTTTGTAGCAAGGTTCATGGCGGAGCATACTCCGAGTGGCTTGTGTGGCGCCAGAGACGCAAAGCACTACGGCATCTTCAGCTTTGCCTAGTTGCAGCGGACCGTGGAACTATGGTTAGCGTCGTCTTTGCTTTGCAACCGACGTAACGGTTATCGTGATGCCCTCGTGTGAATAACACCGACGTCGATGTCAAGCGCCCTCGACGATTAGAGTTCAAGCAGCGAAAGCTTATATCGTTGTCGAATGCGTTCCTGTCTTAGGCACGGATACACCATCAGGAACCTCTTTGGGCGTTCCATGATCGGTACGGCAAACCGGCTTCGCTCTAAGGGGTTTCTCGTCCATTGTAAATCACTTGTATGTAAATCACCTGTCATGGTGGGGAACGTGCGGATGCGCTTTTGGGATTTTCTGTCACTGACGTCACCGCAGATTTTTTCCAGTGTGCCGCAAAGACATCCCAACTTCCCATCCTTTCGCAGGTCTTGTTGGGTTTTATCCAGTGAGAAATCGCGGCAAGAATCGTTATTGGCTTGCTGGAAGTCAGCCATTTCTCAGCATGCCAATCTCGAATTGACCATGCCCGGGACTAGTTGCGGGGCATGGCAAAGTCGAGCCTCACGTGGCATATCGGCGCCGCTCGGCAGTCGCGTACGATGCTCAGATTACGGTGATCGAAGATAATCATTCTTGTTATTGGCTACACTCATCAACTCCACTTGCAAGCGTAGTGCATGAACGCAATCATCAGCCTTTCACAGAGCGCGTGGCAGAGGCTTTAGGCAACTCAAAGCCGAAGTGCAGCGACAACACGTCGCCATGACGTCAAAGTGTAAACAGATTGCAGCGCGGCCACCATACAAAGGGAAGCAAGCGCACAGCACGAAGGAACTCAGCTGCCACGACGATTGACTTCACCAATCACCTCAATTCTTTACAACTTTCAACAATATGGCGTCTGAAATGCTAGGCAATGCTGCGGAAAAAGCCAAGGGCCTCATAGGCGAGAAGACGGGCAAGATGGCTCAACTCGCCGCCGTGACAAAGGATGTGCACGACGATAAGTGGCGTATCACGAGCGACTATGGTGTCAAGCAGAACAATACGGACGACTGGCTGAAGATTGCGACGGACGACCAGACCGGCCCTGCGCTATTAGAGGATCAGTTCGCCCGTGAGAAGGTAAACGGCTAGTGCCTCACATATCAATACTAGGACCTAACGATCTTAGATCCATCGCTTCGACCACGAGCGTATCCCCGAGCGCGTTGTCCACGCCCGTGGCTCTGGTGCCTTTGGAAAGTTCACTCTCTTCGAGTCGGCAGAAGACGTCACATCGGCCGGCATCCTCACAGACACATCGCGCGAAACCCCTGTCTTTCTGCGGTTCTCAACTGTCCTCGGTAGCCGTGGTTCAGCAGATACCGTTCGTGATGTACGGGGCTTCGCTGTCAAGTTTTACACGGAGGAGGGTAACTGGGATATTGTTGGAAATAACATTCCCGTCTTCTTTATCCAGTAAGACAGAAGCCACAACCCAGGCGTATGCAAAGAACTGACGAATCTAGGGATTCGATGAAGTTTCCTGATGTAATTCACGCCAGCAAGCCAGAGCCTGACTGCGAGGTTCCCCAGGCCCAGACGGCGCACAACAACACATGGGACTTTTTGTATTCACATGAGGAAGCTACGCATATGTTCATGTGGGCCATGTCCGACCGCACTATTCCCCGCTCATACCGCATGATGCAGGGCTTTGGTGTCAACACCTACACACTTATGAACGCAAAGGGCGAGAGGCACTTTGTCAAGTTCCACTTCACGCCCGAACTTGGTGTGCACAGCTTTGTTTGGGACGAGGCACTCAAGATCGCTGGCCAGGATCCTGACTTTCACCGCAAGGATTTGTGGATGGCTATTGAGAGCGGCGCCTACCCCAAGTGGAAGTTTGGTATCCAAGTCCTGCCTGAATCAAGGGAGCATGACTTTGACTTTGATATACTCGATGCGACCAAGGTCTGGCCCGAGGAGTTGGTTCCTATCCGCTATATCGGCCAGCTCGAGCTTAATCAAAACCCCGATGAGTTCTTCACTCAGACTGAGCAAGTCGCTTTCTGCACAAGTCACATCGTCCCTGGTATTGGTTTCAGTAACGACCCTCTTCTCCAGGGCCGCAACTTCTCTTACCAAGATACCCAGCTCTCTCGTCTTGGAGTTAACTGGGAAGAGTTACCCATCAATAAGCCCATCTGCCCAGTCATGAATTTCAACCGTGACGGCGCTATGCGGCACACAGTTACCAAGGGGAAGGTCAACTACTGGCCCAACCGCTTCCAGACTGTACCTCCTGCTACTGAGAAAGAGGGCGCTTACATGGACTTCCCCGAGAAGAGTGCAGGCATCAAGGCCCGTATGCAGACCAAGAAGTTTAGGGAGCACAAGAACCAGGCTGAGCTCTTCTACAACTCCATGTCAGAGAACGAGAAGATGCATATGAAAGATGCTTTCGCCTTCGAGCTTGACCACTGCGACGACCCTGTAGTCTACAAGCGTCTCTGCGAGCGTCTTTGCGAGATCGACCTCGAGCTCGCTCAAAGTGTTGCAGACATGGTTGGTGGCGAACAACCTACTCAGCAGACTCGCCCCAAGCACAACAAGAAGGCTAAGGGTCTCTCGCAGATGGAATTCATGCCAGAGAAGCCGACCATTGCCACCCGTATGGTTGCCATCCTCATTGCTGATGGTTATGATCAGCTTGCCTACAACGGTATGAAGGCTGCCTTGACCGCGGCCGGAGCCCTCCCCTTCACCATCGCGCCGAGGAGAAACAAAATTTACGCTGATGGCGAGGACCGCAGCGGCCCAGGCGTTGTAGCAGACCACCACCTCGAAGGACAACGATCCACCATGTACGACAGTATCTTCGTCCCTGGGGGCGCAAAGTCGATTGAGACGCTCAGCAAAAACGGACGTGCGGTGCACTGGGTCCGCGAAGCCTTTGGTCACCTCAAGGCCATTGGTGGCACCGGTGAGGCGGTCTCTTTCATCAAGCAGGCTGTCGATCTTCCTGGCATGGAGTTTTCGACTGCCGGTGACGTGGTCAACTCGTACGGTGTCGTAACTGCGAGCAAGGTGCAGCCTGAAAGCTTCAAGGAAGCCGTCAACATGGCCAAGGAAGCAAAGGACTTTACCAGCGCCTATCTCTTCTCGATTTCTCAACACAAGAACTTTGAGCGTGAAACTGCGGGCTTGAACCAAATGGTTGCGTACTAAGCGTTGAACAACGAGGAGGGTACGCGTATTGACATTCACGTGATAAATGACATACGGTTAGCGAAGATATGGCTATTTGTTCAACTTGGCATTGAGAAAACAGATGCAGACTGTAAATAGTGTGTAATAAAAGCAATAATGTGTGAGTTGAATAGGATAGATGTGATTGGTTCCCCAACTACTATGTGATTGCGGGCCGGTTGAGGGATATAAGTACTAGGGTAAACGTATGTGCCTACGCAATGAGGTTGCAGTACTTTCATTGCCAAGGACCAGTTTATCGTCAAACTAAGTATATGCTGAGAACGCAGCGGTTGGGGCAGACGACGGAGGTGGGCCTCGCGGTGCGCCTTGTGGCTGCGTGCGCATGCTCAGCCACATATGTATGTCACTTTCCATTGGCGTCACTGCCGGCGCTAGCCTTGTTAGTCGCAGCTGCGCCCTTACGACGAGGAAGGGCGCACGTGCGGTACAGCCATTTAGCGCTTACTCACGGGCGCGGGATGTTCTTTCCCCATCGAACCCGCCTTGGACGGCAACTCTAAAAAGTATTCCATCCACAACTATCAAGAAAATGTAAGACTTTGTACAATATGCGAATATGTCGAGCTAGTTTAAGTGTCTAACAGCTGGCAGCTACCTTTCTAGTCCATGCCCACTTCTTAGTAGAAAACCCAAAGGCAGTCTTGGCGACGTCGTAAAGTTACAGCGCTTCCCCACTATCCGTCTGACCGGTGACCTGAACCTGGCATCTTCATCAGCCCTTCAGCGCCAAAGGGCTGCATGGATGACTCTGACCGCGAACGCAACATCTCGTAGGCGCAGCGCCCTTTGATCTAAAATACCGAACAGGCCTCAGGCTCCAGAATTCATCATTCTCCATCATACTCATCACTTTTGGTGCTCGTGCTTGCTAAACGTTCACCACGACGAAGTAAGACGCGTTTTACACAACGCCGCCCTTGACAGAGACTACTACACGAAAAGGTAGCTACCAAGTCATGGATCATCAGGGCGCAGGTTTCGCCTTTGACGCGAACATGGATTTCTCCAATATGTTCGCCGCGCCGCAAGCGGCCTTCAAGCCAGCAGATGACACCTCTGGCTTCTTCTTTGCTGACGAGGCCATTGACACAACTGCTGCATCTTCTTTCATTGATCCAGTCATGTTCGATACCACTCCGCAGGGTTCATTTGATATGCAACATGGTCTGGTGAGACTGTCCCTAATTCAGATGTACTGCACGCATACTAACAAGGCGGTAGACCTTGGATAACACCTCGGCAACACCAGCATGGAATGCACAGTTGCAATCTACAGCGGATAACTTCCCATCCACACCACTACAGCCTTTCAACGCCATGTCTACGCAGTTCAGCTCGCTCGGCAAGCGACCACTGCAGCTTGAGACACACGAGTACCCCCAGTCGAAGCGACACGCAGGCTTTGACTTTCCCTTATTCCCTACGCCGCCAGCAACAACGGAAGCCAGCTGGGCACTGGAGCCAACTTTATCATCGACGTCACAGGAAGGTCTCACAGATGAGGCGGCTGATGTTTGCTCAATTTGGTTCAACAAGTACAATGTGCTTCCGAGGTGAGTAAAGGTCGTAATGTCATCCACGCTAATGTTGAGCCGTGTATTCTTTACACATATATTATAAGAGATCGTAGCTAATGAATCTGCAGTGATCGACACATCGACTCCCTGAGCCAACTTACCGGAGAGTCAGCCGAAGCAATCCGAAGCTGGTTCGGTCGGCTTCTGAAGCAAGGCATGGGCGGCAGTCAGAGCGATTCGGCTTACAAGTCACAAACATCCCTCATCCAGCAGCAGCAGGATACATTCTGGCACGATCCCACCTATCAGACAGAACTCTTACAGGCGTCGCCACCGCAACTGCTATTACAGCAACCCGAGAATACCGTCACCCCTGAGACGTCACCCAGCGTTGAGAATGTAAGCACAACGACTGCACAGGCAGCTACTACTTCTCGAGGCAATAAGAAGCGCTGCAGCCCTACCGACGATGTAGAACTGCTCAGCAGGGACTCCAGGAAAATATATCAGTGCACCCGAAAATGCGGCAAACGATATGGCCGTAAAAATGACTGGAAGAGAAACGAAGAGGAAGGCTATCCGGTACGTATTATCATTACAGGATCCAATGTGGAACCTTCATAGTATCGCGTTGGTTAAGATTTCCTCAAGAGTTCCGACGTGTCACACTCCAGCGAGCCGCCTCTCATCTATTCCACAGTTTACTGATTGTTTGTGGTTTAGTGCAAATCATGGGTATGCAGCTTATGCATCAGTGAGGGGGTCGAGAACGTCAAGCCATGCTACAGAAAGTACCATTTCGTGCAGCATTTCCGGAACATCCACTCCACAATGAACCCTGAGGACTATGATGAAGCGAGCACTGTCTACTCAGAGACCGAGTTTCCACGCAAGTGCGGCTTCTGCCGCCATCGATTTGAATGCAGGCAAGAGCGGATTGATCATATCGCCGATCACTTCAAGCAAGGCAAGTGTATGCTTGACTGGCGCGACGAAGAGGACAACGATAACGACGATTCTGCCGACGATGACGACGACAATGCCCGACCAGATGGTAACGGCTATGACGGAGCACCATCCTCACAGCCACCAAATTTTGATCCACGCAGTGACAACGGCTCCAAATACTTTGGCAACAACGGCAGCGGCAGCGGTTCTACTGGCCAACCGCCACAAGGTGGATTCTACCAATTCCAGCTCTCACAGCTTGGTGAGAGCCAGTTGTATTGTGCGGACCAACCTATCAAACCCATTACACTTTCGCCGAACATCTCTCAGTCATCGATCTTACCTGAGTCTGACGGTATCATGCCACTCAACATGTCCGCGGGGTCACATAGCGAGCACCTTTCGAAAGAGGAGGACAACACAACTGTTCTGGCCCGAAATGCTATCGCCTATCCCATAAAGGAGGAACAAGAGACCTCGTTACAGCATAAGGAGTCCAGACTGCCACAGTGGAACTTCACAATACGCCCACAGGAAGATCCTCTAGCGAGTAGCGATATCCAGTGTCCTAAATCCTCGGTTGACATTATACCCAGAGGAAGATCACCAGCCGGGATAAACATACCACAGATTCCGAAGAAGTCACGATCCTTCCTCAGTGTCAAGCTCTTGGGCGCAGGTGGTTTTAGTACAGTCGACGAAGTCATACATCAACAAACGGGCCTACATGTTGGGAGAAAGACGCTGAAGAATCGCGATCGTACGGCTATTGAGGAGCTGAAAAAGGAAGTGAGTGTCCTTCAAAAACTCCGTCATCCGCATATTATCCGTTTCCTTGGAGCCTACTCGAAGGGCGACAAGATGTCGATATTACTTTCCCCTGTGGCCGAAACTACACTCGCGGGTTGGCTCGAGCGAACCTCATTGCAGAAACCTGCAAATCTGCTCGAGACGATTGTCACGATGTTTGGTTGTCTCGCTTCTTCTGTGAGGTACATCCATGAACAACGCCCTGTTGTTAAGCACATGGACATTAAGCCTCAGAACATTCTCATCGTGGGAAGCGACCAAGAGATCCCGCATGTAATACTTTGCGATTTCGGTGTCAGTTCTGCAGAAGACCTACAGGATCACCAGTCAAAGGCACTAACACGCCAATACGTTGCGCCTGAGGTCTTTGAAGGCTTCGTTCGCAAACAAGCTGCTGACATATGGAGTCTTGGGTGCGTCTTTTCAGAGATGGCATCTATACCATTCGGTCAAGACAACACGGGCTGGTCAGCCTTCCGGAAGGAATTCAGCGGACGCACTGGCAAGTATTACTGGCAAGATGTACCTGGGGTACAAGACAAGCTATCCTCATTCCTCGACACTGCAAAGACGGCGACAGAACAGACTGTCGTGCGCACGATCCAGTCAATGATGGATGCCAACCCCGATAAGCGGCCAGATGCAGCATCACTGACTTTAGTATTTACTCCTGCGCCATGCTGTCTCAACTGGCCGAATGACAAGGCGACTTTCCCCGGCCCACGCGAAGAGCATGGAGGTGTAGACGCGTTTTCCCCCGAAGACATCATAGAACGGCATGCTTATGAAAGCGAAACAACTGCCTACAGCGACAGTCTTTCAAGTGCAAAGACCTGGCTAGAAGATTGTCTGAACACCCACGATGCCTGTCACCATCTGCCGACACGCGACTTTAGCACCCTCCCTACACGTCTTATCGACATGCTTCCTGATGGTCAAGCTGGATCCTCCATACGCATAATCCAGAGCGAGATGCTTCAACATACCATCGATCCAGTTGAGTATGTGGCATTGAGCCATGTGTGGAGCTTTAACCAGCCCCTGCTTTCCAGTAGCTCGTTGTCGGACATGCAGTCTGAGCTGAATCTCCAGGAACTGCCGGTCACAGTAAGACAAGGAATAGCTGCCGCTCAGCGTCTGGGCTACAGATATTGTTGGCTGGATGCACTTTGTGTACTCCAAGATTCATGGCAAGAGAAGGAACTCGAGTGCAAGAGCATGTCTTCAACATTCCGCAATGCGGCAGTCACAGTTGTACTGGACCAGCTAGGTAGCGGTGACGACGATGACGAGTACGACCAGGCCGGCAAAGACATGTCAGGCACAACTGACAACCATGCTTTGTCTCTACTCGGGCCTACAACAGGTAGGAACATGACCCCAGCTCGCCTACCAGCGTCCGCTATGCTCCCGTCGAGCATTCTCGCTTCACCAAACTTTGGCTGGGATACACGCGCATGGGTCCTTCAAGACCGGCTACTCAGCCGACGGTTCCTGCATCTCGGCAAGCAACTGTACTGGGAGTGCAACACGCTCAAAGCCTCCGAGACCTTCCCCTGCGGACTATCGCCACTAGTCTGGGAAAAAGTGCATACACTTTGCAGCGCACCGGAGACGAATAGTCATCCCGCGACGGAGGCTACCAACGTCAAGTCCAAGATCCAAGACCGTTGGGAACAAGAGCACGACCACCGCAGCACCTCGGATGCCCATATTCGAGTCCCTTCAACAAGTCGCATACCTGACCATCGCCGTCGTCGTTATCGCTGTACACAGGGCGATCGCAAAGGCGCTGGTACAGAGGCAACAGCCAAAGTCCATATACCGTGTCAAGATATTGAACACGACCACCACTTCTCCTTCGCCGCCACCGCCGCCATGGCTAGAGTCCCTAAACACAAGGAACAAGCTTCATGCGCTGTCTGCTCTGCTTCTTCTCTTTCTCCTCCCTTTACCAGCAGTAGCAGCAATAGCAGCCGTAGTGGCAATAGTTGCTCGAGAACTCGACTGCAACGCCAAGATGCGGATGTAGGCAGGAATAGGAATGGCAATGTGCATAGAATCTGCAAAAGCAGTAGTTCTATGGATGAATGTGCAGATATGCATGTTGGGAATGGGAATGGGGGTGGGATTGGGAGGCGAACCGATGGGGTGACCGATAAGGTTTTTCCGCAGGCGATGGAGTAGACTGCGACCGTGATTGTAAATTTTCAATCATTGTAGCATGTCAGAGTATGGTAGGATGGTTCTGGTTCTGTGGTAGTTTTTATTTTTTGTGTGTTCTGTAGTTGTTCTATAGTGGAATCGAAATTTATGGTTTCATGTTCATATATTGAGGATGAGTAAGCGACTTGCCTGGACGAGTGATGTGATGTGATGTCTCAGTTGCCAACTATTGTCTATCACATTGTCTATTACATTTCCGTTGCAATTACACGGCATCCCAGCCACCACCGCTCTCCCCATACAAACCCCTCTAGTACCCCAAACCCACCTCTTTCCCCTTCAGACCTCAGGCCTCAAGGCCCCTCCTGCCCCTCTCCTCTCCCTCATGCCCTCCACCCGCCGCCTATCCTCCTCAAACTTCTTCCTCAACTCCCCTTCCCTCGCTTTCCTCCTCTCCCTAGTCTGGAATCTATAAAAGTCATCCGTCGCCCCCTTATGAACCTTTCTCCTCTCATCCAACTCCTTCTTTTTCCTCTCTGCGTCTTCCAGGCGCGCAGGCCCCACACGCCCGCCACGCGTAACGGCCACGAAGCCGTCTTCGTCGGGAGCGGAGCGCGTTGATTTGCGGAGTTTATTGCGGAGGGTTTCGAGTGCTGAGAATTGTGTGAGGTAGGCGGAGAGGGAGGAGTGGAGGAGGGCGGGTGGCGGGTGGGTGAGGGTTTGGTGGCTTGTGTAGCCTATAGAATGTGTTAGTTGCGGTGGATGGACGGAGAGAATGGAGGTAATAATGTAGGAAAGTAGGATACACACGTTCAACGCCCAGTCCCTCCCCCTTACTCTTCCATACCACGTTCTTCCCCTCCTTAACAGCCCTCTGGATCTCTCTCATCGCGCCTCTCGCACTCTTCTTATCCACAAATACCACAACAGCCGCACTCCCGCTCCTCCTCAACACGCGGTTCCACAGCCGCGGTAGCGCCGACTCCGCGTCTTCGACCACGCCCTCTGCGATCACGGCCGCATCGTCGTCCCGCTTCCTTTTCTTGCCGCGCTGCAGCCCTGCACCATCTTCTGCAGCAGTCTTAGGCTTCTCACTCTTCCACCGCTTGTGCATGGGTTGCGTGGGCACACTCGCATCGAAGTCGACACGTTCGACCATGGAGCCGCCTAGTTGTTCCTGAAAGAGTGCACGCATATTACTTTCGGTAGCATCGACGGGGACATTGGTGATGAAGAGACTGCGCTCGTCGGAATCGGTTGGTAGGCTGGGCGAGTGCGGTTTGACGTAGAGGTAGTGTTTTGCATCGGTGCAGTGTGCTGGGAGGCCAGGGAGCGGAGCAAGTATAAGGGAGAGAATGGTGAAGTCTGCGACAGTTTTGGGGGCTGGTTTCGCCTTGTGTGACGGCTTGGACGCCGTGGATGGTGCCATGGCGATATCGAGTGTGCAAGTGTGCGAGTGGTGCGATGAAGTTTGTAGTTGGGTTTGCGACAGGCGCGGAGGCAGCCCAGGTCAAGGAAGAATTGGATACAGAGCGCAATATCTCTAGATGCGCAGAGGAGGAAGCACACAAGTGAGCAGTAACAGCTTGTGTGTGTTGAGGCCGTTCATACGTATGCGCGCAAGTGAGCTCGTGGTGGGGATTCGGGGATCACGAAATTTTGGCAGGGATGTCACAGGCGCTAGGTCTATCTGAGCTTCACAGGCACCGGAGGCACTCATATCACATGACTAACCACATTGTCATCAACCTCAGAATCAAGTGCACAGACACTTGTGTATGTGACTATTCTTGAATTTTCATTGGTGGCATTTACTTAAAAAGAAAGTAGATACATTATCTATAAAGAACCTCTGTGCGTAAGCTGAGCATAAAGCAAAAATACTATGCATGAGCCAAGCGTAAAGCAAGAACATGGATATCATAACTCGTAATGACTGTAGAAGCATGGCAGCTGGCAGCTCAGGTGAACAGTCTTACAAAGCAGCAGATGTAGCAATATGCAGTCATCCAGTATGAACAGTGGGTGGCGTGACGTAGTGCTGACTGAGCAATACACGAGCGGGTTGCACCTCAGCTCTGAGGACTGAGAGCTTGACTTGCTTAGTTGAAGCCGCCTGGGATACTCCTCATGGGAGACTCTGGAAGTGTGTTGATCTCTTCCTTCTCTTTTACGGGTAATTGCTCCTGCGACGTCTTTGGCTTGAGTCTGTTGCCAATTCGCTCGAGCCTGCTGTCTTCTACAGAAGATAAAGAAGAGGTAGAGTCACCGCGCATAAGCGAAGGGATCGAGTCGGGGCTGTGTTTTGCCACGGTAGGGGAAGGCGCAGCTGATGTGTTTAACGAGCCATCCGAGTTGGTCGACATACGGTTGCGGAATGGGTTCCGGACAGGTAGGGCCGGAGCAACCGGCTTCGCAACCTGGATTACGCGAGCGCGGATGGCTTGTGGGGCTGGGGCTTGGTGGATCTCGTGAACAACTGGCTCTTCCTCGATCTCCTCCTCCTCGTCACCGTCATCATCATCTTCGTCATCTCCTTCTTCTTCATCGGAGTCGGATTCGTGGATAACCTCCTGCGCTATTGAGATCCGGGGCGAGCCGGTTGATGGGGTTGTATCGGGGCTATTTGTTCTCGCCTCGCCAGCGGTGGGTGTGGCCTCTTGAACTTGCTTTTCGCTAGTCTGCTTTCGTGGTGGAGTGGCCGCCTCGACACGCGTCTCGGGTACCTCTGCGATAGGGGGAGTGGGTGTGCGCGCGACATTTACCCTCGGCGGTAGGGTGGGAGGCGTCTTCTTAACAGTTGGAGGGGGAGGTGGTAAGTCATCCGTCTGTGTACTCATGTCGACCGTCGGGGTTCGCGGGGTTATAGGGGTTTGAGGATCAAGCACGCTACTAATGGTGCTCACGCGCCAACTCGACCGCTGGCTGCCGGCGTAACTCGACCGATCTATGCTTCTCCTGAATGTAGAGTTTCTGAAAGTGTTGTAGATGGGACTCGTCGGACTAGGCTTGAACTCAAACTGCTCACTTGCGGGTCGGCTATTTGTCCCTGCTTCTCGGATTTCCAAGCCCGCTTCTTGCAGCGCTAGTACGCCGTATGGGTCAGGGTCAACGGCGTCTGGAATGCCAAAGGTCTTGTCTTCAGGGGCCGTAATCTCGAAATCTGCTGGCGGTGCTTCATTTGGTATCAAAGACTCGTCAACGTCCATATCGCCTTGAGCCGATTTGAGCGTTGCCATGAGTCTCCGTATCTCGTACGGCGGGTGCTCGACTTTTCCGGCTAAAATATCCTTGACTCCTATGCGTTTTCCATAGAAGCGCTCGTTTTCGTCAGTACGTTCGATGATGATGGTACCGTCAAGTTGTAGGCCGGCATAGAAACCTCGGGATTTGATATATGTGAACAGTGGTGACTGGCGCTTGTGAATCTCAGTGTCAAGGATGCCGCCAATGCCTGCTGGGCCTGCAGTCGCGCTGATTTCGCCTCCTAGTGTGCATCGAATGTTTTGGAAAGCGTCCAAGGCGGTATCGTTGTTGATGACAATGACGCAGTCGTAAATGTCGACGCCGGCCAGAAAACCTACACCGACAGTGTGCATCATGATACCCGAGGGCGGCGACCATGAGCCGTCTTCTGTGCGCGCAACTAGAATACCGGCTCCACCAGACCCAGAGATCCACAAGCCTGAGCGCATGGTGGTAAAGATGCAGAGTCCCTTGGCATTCTGTATGACGGTGGATGGTATCTTCTTGAGTACTCTCTGCTTTCCTTGAGGAAGGCCGCCAACCGGAGGTCGTTCTTCTTCGTCGTAAAAGCCATCTTCTGCAGCGGGGTTAGTGGCATTCAGCGTGGATCCGGGGTTGACGTACTGCAAAAGCTCTTGAGGATTCTCGCGGCCTTGTCCGACTCAATGTCAAGCGTTGTAGGCCAGAATGCCTCGGAGCCGACTTTGTTAGACAGGCGGTTGACGGGCGCACCGAGCTTGTCAACCCAGCCGTAGACCTTGTCGAAACCGGTCTTGGATTGGGTTTTCGTTTTGGCCCAGAGCGCCATGTTCGCAGGCAATTGCAGGGCGCAGAGGCACTACGTCACAGGTCGGGGTAGGATACTACGAGCGGGCACCAGCAGAATTATACATTAGGAATACGGAGCGCGGAAGTACGACAGTTCGTACGAAGGCAAGGCGGAGGAGGGAATGAGGTCAGAGAACGGAAGCGGCGGGTGGTAGACAAGCGGGCTGCACTGTTTTTGAGTCGCTCGGAACGTCAGCTGGTTGTAAGCTAGGCTGCGCTCTGCTGGCAAAGGCTGGCGACGGCGCCGTCTAGTATCGGGTACCTTAATAAACCCTGAGCACTACCGAGTAGACGACCCCTGCCCGTCACGCCTCGGAAGAAGGCTTACACCTAATGACGGCAATGACAGTGCCCAGGTGATGATATAATTATTGGTTTACCACGTTCAGGGCGTAGCGGGGTTGTGGGATGCATGTCGTCTGATTCGTCGTGAGAACTAGGTGCGATAGTGGCTCCAGGAACAAGCACAAATCGACCACGTCGACCTCGGTCAGGAGGCTGGACGATAAATCTTGCCTGCATGGATGCGGCGTGAATCAGGACTACCGCGTAGCTGCGTAGATGGCGGGTAGGCGGGTCTGCAATCAAACCTTCAGCCTTTGTCGCAGAAGCAAGTGGGCTGGGGGGACATGGGGGACATGGGCCATGGGTGTTGGACATGGGTCGTCGGTCGCGCCACCGGTCCCGCGCTCCCGGAGCAACAGTATCGCCGGCCTCCGGGGCTAGGACGCGCCAAGCCGTGGCTGACTCAGGCGCGTCGGCTGCGAGCTCGTCCCCAGATGTTGGATGTTGTGTTTTGCATGGACCGCGACGTGAGCTAGACAAACGGACAATCAAACTTGACCGCTTTTCTCACCTTTTCAGCGCATCGCAGATGAGGCGCAGCGTGTGATCCGGAAATAGGGCGCGGAGATTACAAGGGCTCTTGATATTGATTTTGGTCTGGCATCCCTACCGCCTGTCTCACAGCTGAAGCTCGTGAAGCAGCACGGCAGCAATGTTTCGCGGCGGCCCGCCTTCCACCCCCGGCCGCAACTCCTACGACAGCCAGAAGTTTTGGGAAAGTCAGAATGCGCCATCGACGACACCTGCAGGACCTCCGCCTGACAAGTCAACGTACCCCTCGTCCACGCCCGGAGGAGCGCCGCCGACCATGAACAAAGGTCTGTTCAGCACGTCGCGCCCGACATTCGACAAGCCAAACAGCTACGGCTTTGGCGCCACCTCTCTGTTCGGGAGCTCGCCGCCCAAACCGAGCCTCTTCGAAGGCATTGGATCGGGTTCGATAGGCACCTCTACCGCCGGCCGACCGCCCGTCCAGCGAGGGCGTCCTACTTCGGGCACCTTTCGCGTGCCCAGCGCATCATCCGACGACGGGATGAACAGAGATGCCGAGGGAGACGAATCCGAAGAGGATCTTTACACCCATCGCCGAAACCATGACGACGATGAAGACGAAGACGAATCCGAAGACTCTGAAGAAGACCCGCCCTCTGCATCACGGCGCAACAAGACACAAAACAGACTCGCACAGTCGGTCGTTTCCATGACAAGCGCAAACGACATTGATTCCACTCCTGCACTGGTACGCCCAGGCGTAAAGCAGACACGGTTCGATCTCCTTGCGCTTGCAAAGGGTCTCGCGTCAAACAATGGCAAGGCGGCCCTGCAGGAATCCGATCACGTTATACTGGAGACCGAGCGCCTGGTCGAGAAGGCCATGGAGTCGCTCCATTCAGACACGCCTGCACAGCGAACTGATGTACTCGGCTCAGTCGCCCAGGAGCTGATCACAACATGGCAGGCTGCATCCAAATCGAATCTTCGCGCTGGCACGACATCAAGCCAATCTGCTTCCGCAACAGACATCTTGCACGCCAGTCGACTAGCATCTCTACTGCTGACATTGCACCATCCTCCAAAAGTCGGCTTGGTCCAACAAGCTTCAGCTCTAGCACTAGTGCCTGCACGTTCCAAGTCGGAAGCCTACACTCCCATTCCAAGGATATTGCTCAACTGGTTGAATAGCACATATTCTGGTGCTTCCGAGGTAGATGATGTAATGAAATTATCGAATGGGTACTCGAGGCATCCTTCGTTTTGGGAGGCTGTACATATCACAGTTGTCCGGGGCAACTTTTCGCAAACCTTGAAATTGCTACAGGGCGCACAGCTTGAGCACGCCGAGACGGCAGAACTGGATGGACTGGGTACCACTGGATACGCCGGGAAGCATCTGCAATACGCAAACCACGCTATTCGTCAAGCACTTGACCTTCTTCGCGAATGTCCAGCTATCCTCGCACCAGAGGACTGGGACATTAAGGGACACGACTGGGACAACTTTCGAAGGCGTGTGCAACAGACTCGCGCCGATTTGGAGGAGTTCTCCGAAGGGGAGAGCGCAAGCCGCCATGCCATGTCGCAATCGTTCCAGGCGGCACACTTTGGAATCTCACAAACTCAGGCAAGCTTCCAACTTAGCGTGGCGAGTCGCAAAGCCGAAAGCAAAGTGCCGTGGTCCATTTATGAAAACCTAGGAAAGCTCTATCAGCTTCTGCTGGGCAACGAACAAGAGATTCTCGAATTATCAGCCGACTGGATTGAAGCAGTTATCGGACTCGGAGTTTGGTGGAATGGAGAAGAAGGGGATCAAACACAAGGCAGTCTTGCAGCCAGTCGTCGTTCCATTATGCGGTCGCAACGAGTGCGCCCGGTCGATGTGACACCGATCAAAGCCTATTGCCAACGGCTATCGGCTTCCCTGGCGGCCGTAATCCACAACAGTGACGAGGATTTCGGTGTCAATGTTGTAGATCAGTTCGAGGTGGGCGTAGCTTGCATTCTAGACGACAACATGGAAGGTGCTCTTCAGATTATTCAGGGTTGGTCGCTCACCATCGCTACTGCAGTTGCAGAGCTTGCCAGTGTCGGCGAGTGGTTTTCGAGCGCAAAGGGCATAATGGATCAATTCGACCAAAGCGATTTGATGGTCCTAAGCTACACCGAACAGCAAGAACCAAAGGGTGTGACAAAGGACGATTTGCTTGTTGCTTATTCAACGCTATTAGCATCCAAGGCGCAACTGAGGAGCCAAGCGGGACAGGTCTCAAGGGAAGGATGGGAGATTGCCGTGAAGATCCTAGGAAGACTGGACGACAGTATAGCAGCGAACGAACGCATCGAGCGGATACTCAGCAACCTCCCTCTTGAGTCGTCAGCACGAGTCGACAAGATCACTCAGTTATGCCTTGATCTTGGCCTCTCGCAGCACGCAGTCACGATCGCTCAGGTAAAGTACTGCGGTAGATTGTGCGAATTAAGACTAACTGTTATAGAAATACGCCGACCACCTCCGCGTAAACACGGAGAGCTATGGCGAGACGCTCCTCTATTACGCCCGCGCTCACGATGCACAAAAGATCCAAGAGGTGCTCCGCGTCCTAGTCGCCCATTGTATGGTCAAGTCAATAGCCTACCCACCCCTGAACGAACTTGATGATTCTCTCCATTCGCTCATCACATCGCCCAAGCAAACCCTAACGAACCTCGCAAACATGGACTCAGAAGCTGCGTCACTCTTGTCAAATCACCTCAGCGGTTACGCAACAATACGCAAGTACTTTGACCTGCGGGATGAAGAGGTTCTGCTAAAGGCTGGAGAAAAGTCGGCCCATCGGCCGATGGCTCGGAAACGAGCTGCTGCCAATGCGCTCATGGTCATCATCGCAAGTGCCGCCTCCAGCATCCGGGGTGGACTGTACGATCCCGAGATAGAAACTGTGGTCCAAGTCGACGTCCTCCTACCTCTACTCGGCGAAGCACTCATCTTTGTCAACCAGCCCAAGCGAACCCTGACTCTCCGCCACCTATACGACCTCCTCGCCGCAGTCGAAGACTTCGACACCGCGCCCGGTATGATCCGCGCGCAGTGCGAGGAAGTCCTCTCCACCACCCTCCTCTCAGCACACGACCCCAACTTGTCGCAACAATTACCAAACCCGCACCACCTCCTCTCAAAATCTACCTCTAATCTCACGACAGCGTCGAGCCAATATTCGCTGATAGGATCCACGGATTTCGGCTCCCAGGATGGTCAGAGCATGGAAGGTTCGACTGTCCTGGTCAAGGACGGTCATATTGACGATAGTAAGCGCGGCTGGGACTGGCGGAAGGGCTTCCACAAGGGCACGAAGAGTGGTGAAATTATAGCGGTCTTACGATTGGGTGTTGCGAGGGAGATTGGGAGGGCGTTTGCCGAGGGCGAAGTAGCTGCTTGAGCGTAGCGTCACAAAAAGGGAGGAGTTGTGGGAGAGCAACTTTGATACCATACTTACTGTAAGACTAGCTAGCACAACTGCAATTAGATTTGTAGAAGGAGCACTGGATGAGAGCGTAACACCTTGGCATCATCAGTCATGGGCGTAAAATTTATAATGAAATCAAGGATCGACGTTGTGAGCTATGTTTGCCACCTCTCTTTCTCCCCCTCTCCCTCTCTGCTTGCTGCAGAGGAAAGCCTATACGTCATCTTCATGCCGTAGAAAGGATGAAAAAGAAACTTCACTTAACTTCACTTAACTTCACTTCCTTATACATGACCAACATCCACCACTTCCATTCAACATACACATGACGAGTCCAAAAAACCCCTTCTTTGGGCTGTGTGCTGAAAAGGGCATCCGTGGTATTTGTATTCGTCTGCAGTGAATTCCTAGAGAGTCAGGAAAGGATATTACTATTCGCCGAGACAATATAGATGTACAAAACTAGATTTTTTCCTCGCTACATCTCATATGTTCTGCAAACTATAGATATTTTTTCTTTTTGAAGAAGAAGATATCCTTAACCGTTGATCCAGCCGCAAAGTTACAAGGAAGGAAATACACAAGGGTTCATCTGTCGCGCAGAGCGGGACACGACGTTACTCGACAGTCTTTGTATGCATATAGGCGCACAAGACTTGTTGAGAGTACACACGGCCAAGGAAAACGATAAAACTCGCAGTAGGAGTAGTACCTGCTTAATGGAGCGTTAAGCATGCAGTAATGAACCAATTTATATTCGGCTTTAGAAACAGTAGAAGATCCACTTCAATAAGGTAGTCTTGGTTATTACACGTAGTCAGCTGCTTGGAGAGTGGGAAATACAGAATAGATGTCTGGTAGTTCACTGTCATCTTCATGGATGTGAAGATGGTTGGAAGACAAATGCATCGATGGGGCTTGAGTGGACTTTGAGCTAGCTGTCAGCATATCAAAATGACGAACCAAAGTTTACAATTGGGGGGTGTGATGTAATAGTGTAGTTCAAGAGTACTAGACCGGATTCGTGAACACCGGAGAAGTGAGCACTGTAGTTGGTTCCAGCCAGGATCGCTAACAAGTTAATACGCCTCCAGTCATCATGCCATCTTGGCACTCGCATGAAGTACGTGCGAGCGTCACGTCTAGTGTATTAGCGGGTAAAGCTCGCGAGGGTAGCTGAGTCCTGGTAGGACAAAGGGACGCCTCAACTGTGGCGTGTTGCGGGTTACGGGTTGCCACATGCGCGCATTTGAACATTGTCTGCGACAGATTGTGTCATAGCGGAGACAAAACAAAGTCACAAAGACGGTAGTTGTAGGAGCTGAGAGGGGGGGTTACGGGTGTGTGCAAGTTTGGAGCCGTTGGGTACCAAGGTGGCGTCGCGGATCAAGCCGGATTAGGGGCTAATTGATAACGTGAGGACGCGGCAGAAACGCGTTGAGGGGTGAATGCCTGGACGCGACCCACCCACACAACCCCTCGCATCCCTGAGGCTTCAATGATCAACAACGCATAGTTTCACTACATCAGGCACCGTGTCATGGGTTCGCTGACTTGCCTTTTTACCGCCGCGAATCCCGTGGCTGCGCGGAGACGGAAGGCAGTTGAGCTCCCAGCTTGCTGCATCAAATCGGGCCTACCTGCTACGACGCGATATGTGCCCCTCAGGGGAACGGCAAAGGACGTCTACTATGGCACCGAGGATGATGGAGCCTTGGGGGCCGGATGCATCTCCTTGATTCGTCCATGGCAGCGATGAACGGCCGCTGGCTGTCGCACGGCGGAGGCGGAGCTTGCTTTTCTCCAAAGTTTTCCGGGTAGCCCTGGCCAAAGCTTCGGCCGTACCGAACAGAAGCAGCAGGCTTCACGCAAGGGGTGCGACCAGTCATCTCATCACTCCGTCATGGGATGTATCGACTTGAACATTTCCCACCAAAAAGCACCGCGCAGCATGTCCCAAGTATGGTTCAGATGTATTGATGGCTAGTCTTGAAGACGACTCCAGTTGCTCGACTGCCACCGCCATGCCCGTTCCGCACTCACCAGACTAGCTGCTTAAGCGACATTTAATTCTTTGTTCCGCCCTTGTTTCATAACCTTGCACAAGTGCTACTTTGGCCATGTCTTGGGACTTAGCCTCCGTCCTCCAGAATGACTCTCAACTCTCCCAACTGGGTTAGCCGAGCATGTGATTTCGTGTTTACGTGTTAGGGCCTTTGACGCGTCCAATTGCATCTCACTCCACACCCACCCAGGCGAGTGCCAGATAGCGGCCTCCTGTGAGGAGTCAGGTATATATACATGGCTGCAGGTCGCAGTACTTGCCTGCTGCCGTCCAGTTTGCCTTGCACCGTTTCTGCCTTAGCATCTCCTTCAGTTGACCGGTTGCGTATACAGATTTGTATGCCTGTTACCTACACACTGAAGTGATAAGTATCCGCGACACCTCATCGCCATCACATTCTTTCTATCATTCCGTTCATTTCAACATGTTCTCCTCATCCAACCGCACGAGACACCAAGAAGGTAGCTTCTCGAAGCATCGCGCGAGCAAATCAAAATCATCAAAGAAGAACCCTTCGTTCAAGGAATCATCACGAAGAGTAGAGAGACTGGCACAACATGCCCAGACATCATCACCGCAATCAAACCAGACATCACCATCATTGGGAAGGTAATTTTGCCAGCCACTGATCATTTCCATGTCGCCTTGACTAACAACCCTAGCAGCGCAATCATCACCATATCCGTCGGCCGCGAGCAACGCCTATTCGCAGCCCACGAAGACGTCCTCTCCCACTCGCCCTGGTTCCAAGCCCTCTGCAACGGCCAATTCTTCCAACCCACCAACAAGCGCATCGACCTACCAGACGAAGAACCAGAAGTCTTCTCCTCGATCCTCGAATACCTCTACAAAGGCGACTACTACCCCCGCATGGAGTACAACAAGAAACGCAACAGCTGGAGCCTCGAAGACAACGGCGGCACCACCGCCACAAACGAAGCAGTCATCCAGTGCCCCACCGGGCCCGTGCTAAAAGACACCGTCATCTACTGCCAAGCCGACAAGTACGGGCTCCAAGAGCTCAAGAAGCTGGCGCTCAAGAAACAGGGCCTTCAGTCGGGTGTTCAGTGCTCCACTGTACTGACGTCTGCGCGTTATGCCTACGCCAATACGCCGGACACGGACTCTAAGCTTCGCGCTCACTATCTTGCTCTTATCATCCGTGCTAGAAACACTTTTAAGCGCAGCGGCACTATGCAGAGCGAGATGGAGCATGGTGGGAAGCTCTTTTTCGATCTGTTCGTTGCCATGGTAAACCACATGGATGACCTCGCTGCGCCGTCGATGCACTAGGCTGTCTCCCCTCACCCTCAAACCGCTATTGCTTCTCATATCCTGCTCTTCTCTTTTACCATCGCACCGTCTAACGCATCTTCCAAACTTGTATATATATACCCCCCCTCTCTCCCCCCGACAAGCCTCGCCGCTACGTCTCATCCATGTCGGGGGGTTTTTTTTTCTCCCTACTGGTTCACGTCAGTCCTTCTCATTCTCATTCCTCTTCTGCACAGGCGTTGTGATATTCGATACCTTTCTGGCACTCGCTTTTCGCCGTCTTTCTTTGCTGTTTGTTTGTACCATTACCAGACTTTATGTCCTCATTTATTCTCTTCTTTTTTCGTTTTCCTTGAGAGTTTCTCTCGGCCACTATAAAATTGTACGACTGTGCGGGCCCTGCGTTCAATTCGGCTTTTCGGCTTTTTTTTTATCATTATCCGCGTATCAAGACATGAGAAAGGGAAGAGAAAAAAAGACAGACTGCTTGTTCTTTTCGTCTTTCTCTGCTTGGTTGGGTTTTTTTGGGTTTGCACTGCATAATACATTGCACTGCTGCGAGGGTATCTTCTCTCTTTTTCTTTTTCTTTCATCTGCGAAATTGCGGATACAAATTGTGTACCAAGAGATGTTTTTGTTCCTTCTTTTGAACGCGTTTAATGAATAGTCTGAGAATGTTACGGTCGATATAGAAATTGCATGCAAGACAGCAACATCATTCACTCACTCACTCACTCACTCACTCACTCACTCACTCACTCACTCACTCACTCACTCACTCACTCATCCTACTGTGCCATGGAGACCTCGTAGTGACACCAGCATGCGTGGATGATGAATCTACTGCTTAACAAATTATATGGACATGATGAGCAATCAAAGGGGTTCCAGTACAGACCACGTATGAACGAACTGCCGTACAGGTACAAAGACGGACAGGGATTCCAAACCAGACCTTTGATTGCCCAACAAACATCACCTTTTTCGACTCAAGCAGCACTAATACCTCTCCATGTGAACACATTACACAACCGCTGTCTCGGTTTCACTACACATGCAACAAGAAGGAATAGAGCAGAGAACGAAAAAGGAAAGCGTGCATGGGAAGGTTATAGTAGGGTATCTTGTATTGCTAAAATTTGGGAAACCATCTTTTCGGTCTGGATTGGACCGACCGTGCCACCGCACTTGTGTCATGCTGCCCAAGCTGCTTCCGCATACATTTCTTGGTATGTAGCCAGTGTATGTAGAGGTAGGACAGAGAAAAAGATAAGAAAATCAGACACCTGTTCCGGGGAAAGCGCTCCCCTTCTTATTCATGACTACCAGCCTGTGCTCGCGTGAGATGTAGCCTTTCATAAGCCCCTGGAGCTGTTGTTAGCATGATGTGATGATAGCTAGTGAAAAATGGATGGGGGTCTATAATAGAGACATTGCCTTGTAACGTACCTTGTAGATCTGATTCGCCAGTAGACACTCGACCTCCTCATCCTCCACGACCTGACCGCTGCCTTCGCCTGCAGTGCCCATTCTGAGCGCGGCCGCAAAGTTGGCCAATGGAACTCGCGACTTTCTTATTCTGTCCGCCTCCGTTTGTCCCTCTTTCAGCTCATCATAACCGCCAGCTAGGTAGACTTTCCGAAGGAGATTGCGCAGGGTGATATCCCGACTTCGCTCCATAGTAAGGAATATGCGCCGTTTGACCAGCTCTGGTTCGCCTTCTGCGAGAGCCTTGTCAAAGCCCGTAAGATCGCCTCGCTTAATGCAAGATACAAGCGGTCCGAATATGCGTGCTAGACGAGGGGCTTCGGCGAGAAGGTTGGCGGTCGGGAGTTTGTGTCGGGTGATAAGGCGGCATGGTATGAGGTATGTGAGAATAAGCCTGGTTTAGTCAGCTTTGTCAGGTCTCCTTGAAAGATCAAACTCACGATTTGTTGTGTTGCGAGCTTGCCAAGCAAGTCTGCCATGCTTCTTGCAAGCTTCTCTCTGCCTACATCTTGTCAGCCCAAGTCTTATGCTAGCCAATTCGCCAACCTACCTTGATATAATCTTCCTGTAGAAATGATAATACGCCAAGATAGTACTTGTAAGTACATCTGTGTGCTGCTGGGTAGCTCTCGAAATCAAACAGGTCGGATTGTGCTTCGATCGATCGTACGACGTTCTTGGACAGGCTGATAGCTTTTAACTGTACGCGGATGTGTTAGCAAATGGTATAAACCATCAACTCAAGCCAATCTTACCTTGAAGTACGTTTTGAACTGGAGATTAGCTATGCAGTAAACACCCCACTTGCGTGACACCTTCAAGTCTTGGTTCCTGCGAGCATGTAAGAGGGTCGAAAGTCAAGAAACGGGACTAAGGCACACCTGTCACCTAGGCAAAGAGCGAAGATCCTATTTAAGACTCTGGCTACTTCCTCAAGCTTCTGGTTTTGAGGGGCTGTGCTCACGACATCGTCTGAGAAGGTGTTGTTGAGTGTTGCTGATTTCGATTTGGCCAAGTGCTCGTCTGCTCTGCTAGCTATCTTCCTAAGATGGTTTGCAGTAGAGGACAAGGTAAATATGGCCCATCCTGGTAGCAGCCCAGCTGATATATGCTTGATGAAGCTGCTGGTCAAGTCCTTCCACGCATCATACACAGCAACGTATTGTCGCTCACCAAGCCTTCCCTGGTTTGCCGCCTCATCTGTCTGTATAATCTCCCTGATGGCGCGCCAGTAACAAGAAATGATATCAATCCAAGCCGTGCTCTCTTTGTTGGTTATTCGCGCGTTCTTATTGTTCCTGAGCGCATTCTTTACATCGCCTTCAAGCCTGTCCTCGCTGGATGCACGATAGAACTCATATAATCGGCCGGGATCATGCGACGGCGCAACTGGACTGAAAAAGTGAGCAACAGGCTCTGCCTGCCCACTGGCGTAAGCCTGGTGAAAAGGCTCAAGTGCGGCTTGCATAGTCGCTTTTGTGGGTCGTGATTACGAATGATGGATGTCCGTTGTCGCGAGGTGGCTGGTAGTTTATGCAACTCCAGGTAGTAACATTAGCCTTTTGGCATGTTGCGACTGGTGTATGCAGGCACGAGAATAGTGGTGTTTTGGTGGTCGAATGCGAGAGGTGTCGGTGTTTGGGTTGTTTGTTCGCCGACGTCCCTAGCACCCGCCGCCAAGTTGCTGGTGGGTCCGTTCTCGGCTAGCGCCCACAAGCTGGACTGGAATTCGGGCATCTACCACGACAGACGATCTGAACTTCTCAACTCAAGGTACTAACCTCACAGCACATTCAAGGTCAGTTCGTGTCACCCATACAGTACTTTCTTACATGCTAATAGATTGCAGATGGGTAAGCAACTTTTCTTCTCCGCCCCACCGTCCAGCAATTGCAGCCGAAGGAATTTTCGAACGAGGCGAGCGCGATCGAATCACCGCTTCCGCAATCACTATACACGACATACGAATCCGTACAGAGAATAGGAGGACTGCAGGGTAGTTCCAACCGGCGTCAGACAGATTGAGGCTTTGAACGCACACGATGGCGGCGGGGATCGACTTGCTTCAATATCAGCATGCGCCCGCTGCGACTCCGAACGTTTTCCAACCACTTCAGACCGACCGACCACGCTGATGACTACGGCTGCAATTGCTGGAGCATGGATTGTTTTAGTTGTAGAAGCAGCACTGACGAGTATCAGCACGCTTCCAGGAATACCAGATTATCGGGCGCCATCTGCCTACCGAGAGCAACACTGCGCCTAAGATCTACCGCATGCGCATTTTTGCGCCTAATGAGGTCGTCGCCAAGTCACGGTTCTGGTACTTCCTTGGCAAGCTCCGCAAGATCAAGAAGGCCAATGGTGAGATCGTCTCGGTAAACCAGGTACGCAGCAACGGTACGCGAACACGACAAAGTACACAACTGACTCGCTTCAGATCCACGAGAAGAAGCCCCAAAAGGTCAAGAACTTCGGTATCTGGATCAAGTACGACTCGCGCTCCGGTACCCACAACATGTACAAGGAGTACCGTGAAATGTCCCGCGTCGCCGCCGTCGATGCTCTCTACCAGGACATGGCCGCCCGTCACCGATCGCGTTTCAGGTCCGTTCAGGTATGTCGCACTCGATTGCCTCACAGTAGCGCTATGCTAACATTCTTTCCAGATCCTCAAGGTTGTTGAGGTCGAGAAGTCAGATGACATCCGCCGACCATACATCAAGCAGCTCCTCACCAAGGACCTCAAGTTCCCGCTGCCCCACCGTATCAACAAGAAGGCCGGCAAGAAGGTCTTCTCCGCTACCCGACCTTCCACTTTCTTCTAAGCGTGTTTCTCATTACGGAGTGCGGTCTGGATGGGTTGGGATGATATGGGTTTCCCTCGGTTATGCATGCTTCACGAAAAGAAGTACACTAGGAACGAATGAAAATCCCTGATACCTCCATTCGAGTCGTTGAGGCGTGATGCGGGTGAGGGTGGTTGCTGGTCAGAGCGGGGAGTAAATCTCAGAGAGCCATGTCAGAATACAGTAGCCAAGCTGGTACTAGATGGGCAAATGGGAAACGATGTCATGCAAACAAAGTAACAAAGCTGGTCTGATAATATGCTGTCTAGATCTTCGCCCTCCCTACTGTCGCTCCCTTTGGTCTTCCTGATGTGTCCAGCGGCATCCACCAGGGATATCCAGTCACGTTTGTAGTCTCCATTGTTCCAGTAAACACTGCTTGTCTCTTCTCCATGAAGGACTGAACACCTTCGGTATTATCCCTATCATCAAGTATTAGCATCAGCCTCCACATCCCCACCCCCCAAAAAAAGGAAAGAAAGAAGAAGATCACTCACGCCGACCCAAACAATTCATAAATCACCCTACTATCCAACAAATGCTGGCCCTCCGCACTCCCTCGATCCCTAAACATCAGCTCTTTCATCAGATACGTACTCACCGCACTCGTGTTTCTGACCACATCCACCGCAACCTTCAGCGCCGCAGGCACCACATCCTCGCTGCGCTCACACGTCTCTGCAAACAAGCCGTCCCACACGCGGTCGCTCGCCGGGTACGTAGCGCCCGTGGTGACGGCCTGCATGGCGCGCGAGTATCCGATGAGGCGCGGCAGAAAGTACGAGGAGCAAGCTTCCATGACGAGGCCGCGGCGGGCGAAGACGAAACCGATTTTCGCGGTGGAGTGGGCAATACGGATGTTCATGGGAAGGGTGAGGGTGATGCCAATGCCGACGGCGGGGCCTTGGAGAGCGGCGATGGACGGTTTGCGGCAGTGATGGATTGCAAGGGCTGCGATACCGCCGCTGTAGGGGATTTAGTACTTCTCTCGTGCATAACCTTATTACATGTTGTATCATTTCATTTTCTTTCCCTTTTTTTCCACAAAACACCAGAAACACAACAACACCAAACACCAACAAAATAAAACCATCACATACCCATCCCTATGCTCCTGCACTTTCTCAGCGTCCGGACCGCCATTTACACCCTTGCCAAATCCATCGTCTAGGTCAGCACCCGCGCAGAAGATACGTCCATGGCCCGTTACAACGATGCATTTTACGCGGGGATCCGCGTCAAACAGGGTGTAGGCTTTGACAATTTCGTCGCGCATTGTGGGCGTAAAGGCATTGTGGTTGTTGGGACGGTGCAATGTGAGGATTATGATGCTGGGCTCCGGGGGGTGGTGGCGCGTTTGGATTTGTGTGAAGGGGAGGTCGTTGTAGGATTCGGGGAAGGAGATGGAAGACATGGTGGTGGAAGCTGGTGATTAGGTAGTAAGTGATTAATCTATGGGTGTATGTATCGACACTGGTTTCAATGTGAAGCTCGATGCGTCTGTGTTTACTCCATAATACTTGAGCATTGGAGGATGCGATGACGATGCGGGGAGAGGAGGGACCGAGGTATCTTTGAGGTACCGGTATTAGAGCTTAGCCTAATTCAAGAACTACTTCTCAAAACCATCACTTGTACTCTGTTCAACCATTTTATGTTATATTACATCGCTTATGATATGAGGGAGCAAACTATTGCTTTGCCAATACGGACATCTCGCATGGACTGTCAATCCTGAGAGATTAGTTGCATAGCTGACATGACAGTTTATCTTAGAGACAACATATGACGACCACCATCCCTCGAAATACACACCCTTTCTCGTTCCCACAGATAATACACCACAGATGAACACCGGCGAGATCGCTGCATACCCATCATATCTTCTCTGGATCGTTGATACCACCGTTTGTGATAATATATGTGGCTTCCTTCTCAGGCATGTCTAGTTTGGCATATTAGTGCAGAAAGAGAAGGGTAGTATCAATCGGCGTACCGGGGGAATCTTGAATCTTCGCGACACGTTCCTCGCCTCGACCCTTTCGAAGTAAGATCCTCGTGGCAGAAGCATGGGCGAGAATGTGACCACCAACCGGCTTGCGACCATCAGCTCCAGCAAATAGAGCGCTTGCTCCTGGGTCACTCTGGACTTGGTTTGTAAGAAGCACAGCAACATTGAATTCTGCTAAGTTTAGCAAAAATATCGCCTATGTGAGTGCAATCCCTACCTTCGGCAACATGCGTCAGCTTCGAGAGGAACTGGTTGAGTTTCTGTTGACGCTCATTGAGTTCGCCACGGCCGGTGTAGTCGACGCGGAAGAGAGCCATGATACTGTCGATGATCAAAAGCCGATACTCATTACTGACAAAAAACTCGGCGACCTTGTTCAGAAGCTCCATCTGATGCTCCGAGTTGACTGCGCGAGCGTATGTGATATTGTCTTGGGCTACGACTGATCAGTGGAGGACTTGACGATATTGCAAAGCCACATACCAGTCTCTGGGTCAACACCAAACCGTTCTGCAATCTGAGCTATCCTCTCTGGTCTGAAAGTACCTTCTGTATCTTGTGTGATGGTCAGAAGAGCTCCCTGGTAAGAGAAATTAACCTACCAATGTAGGCAACCTTGCCCTCTGCACCGCCCATATCCTTTGGTAGCTGTGCAATGACAGACATGGTATGCGAAAGCTGTGTCTTTCCGCAACGAAACTCGCCAAAGACTTCGCTGATACTCATCGTTTGGAAGCCGCTATAAAGTATAAGCATGAGCACATCGAAAAGGTCAGTATGGACTCACCCGCCGAGAACAGCGTCGAGCGCTTTGCTGCCAGTAGAGATTTTGATGACACGCTTTCGCTGCTGCCCGAGCTCATGCGCAGTCTGAAATCCACCCCCAGAAGGCTTTATGGAGTATTAGTAAGGTACATTAAGACAGTGTCACGGGGTAGTATTGTACCTGGCATTTGCTTATAGCATCCTTGACCTTGTCGACTTTGATCTCACTGAATCCCTTGATCTTCAGAAGATTGCGGCGGGTAGCCGAATGCACAGAAGCGATGGTGTAGTAGCCATTCGCCTTGAGCTTCGCAATATCGACAGCACCGATGCCATGTGCTTGAATCGCGTCGATATCGACAATGAAGCCATCCTAGTAGATGTCGATCAGTTCATCGTTCTCAATGGAAGGGGGATTTTGGGAATTCACATCGTCGTTCAAATCATCGCTGGCGACTGACGAAGGCATAGTAGCTATTGGTATAGCTGATACGAGATGAGATGAGATGAGGCGACGCAAGCGAATGCAGATGTTACAGAAATGAACAGAGGCGGACAAGCGATAGATCAGAGTGAGAAGAGGGTCGGAGAAAATTCTGTGACGATGAAGATGGTGCAGAAAGCACGAAAGGAAGGAGCGCGACGCGATTACACGTGCGTGATGGAATTGAGAAGGCAGGAAGGAACTACATCCACAATCGTTATACAGCTGCCTGTGATTAATGACAGTTTCACCATAGCCCTATTGAATCAGTGTAGACTAAGTAAGCAAATGTGACTGCATATATTAAGACATATAGCACTACATGTCTATCCTATGCAGAGACGGGATATGTAAACGTAGTAAAATCACAAGCAGAATTGCCAACTCAGCTCCCGACAATCACACAATTCCCTTCACTATTCCTCCATACCACCTCAATCCCTCCAATCAAGCTTTCCACGCCCAAACCACCACAGCCGCCTTCCAGGTCCATAGGCAAGCCCTACCCGTCTATCCAAGCACTTCAGTACTACCAAAGCACACATATAGAGGCAGGGGCGCCATCCAAATCGCCAAGCCGTCGTCTGTTCGAAATAATGGTAGAATGGTTGAAGTAAGGGATAACGTTTGTGGGTATCAGCGTAAGAATCGTGAAGAACTTTTCTCTTATCCGTTGGTGACTCGTGAATGCGTGAGATTTGCCGAAATGATGCTAAGATAGCTAGAAAACAGTTGTAATGAAATATTGAAGAAACAAGATACATGCAATGCATGCACTACCCTGCCACAATGTCACTCATGGAGGGCTTTGGCCGAGCTCGTAGGTCGTCGACTAAGCAACGGCAGCGGTGGGAGCAGGCGCGACGACAGGTGCAGCAGCGGCAGTGGCGGTGACATCGCCGTTCACCTCAGCCTGGGTGCAGTCTCGGGAGATGTGACCAGTTTCGCCGCAGCGGTAGCACGTCTTGCCGGCAGTGTTAAGGGGGCCACCGTTGGGAGCGGTGCAATCGCGGGAGATATGTCCTATACAAGTCAGTCGTGACAGCGTCAAGCGTGACGCGTGTACTCACCGAGTTTGCCGCAAGCGTAGCATTTCATAGCCTGAGCCTGGCAATCACGGGCAAAGTGATTGGGCCCACCACACTTGTAGCAAGTGGCAGGGCGAGCGCCGCCAGCGAAACCACCCCTGAAGCCTCCTCCGTAGCCACCACGGGGAGCACCGGCGCCGCGACCCATTCCTGGGCTGGGGCAGTTACGAGCAAGGTGGCCAGCGAGACCACAGCTATAACAGCGGCCGCTTGTGCCGGCCCCGCTCAGGCGCAGAGTTGGGCAGTCCGCCTGGACGTGTCCGAGACCCTGGCAGTGGTAGCATTGCTTGGCTGTTCCTCTGTCAGTCCTTCATTCACGCTATGTATGAACCAATTGCTCGAGCAGCAGGATGGATTATGAAATCGAGATGACGTACTCTCAGTGGTGCGGGGATGCGGGCATCCGTTGGACTCGTGACCGGGCTGCTTGCCTAAGGAAAGATCAGTGTGTGCTCGCATACATATAGGATCCATGTTGGTCTTACAGTTGTAGCAGAGCCTCTCAGACGAAGAGCACACCTCTGTATATCCATGTCAGTCGCGTGCATTGAGAAACATGGTTCGCGCAGTCCCCATGGTCGCGCCCTGCAAGTGCCACTGTAGGAAGCCATATCTGACGACAAAAGACCCCGCAGTGTCATGGCAGCAGGCGCCATAGGTCTGCGCGCGAATGAGGCTTACCGGCGTAGTGACCGACATTTCCGCACTTGAAGCATGCACGGCGAGATAGAGACGACATGATTCTGGGTCCTCCGCGAATATCTGCGTTAAGTGTGAGTATACTGCGGTATAGTCGGAGGCAGTAAGAGGGTCGAAAGGGGGTGGGTCGCGGACGAAGGGTGGCTGTGAGTGGTGCAGAGTACATGTTGCCTTGTCTTCTCTCCCGGTTTGCCGCCAAGGATGCGCACTGGGGGCTGTTTGTGATAATGGGGCGCAAAGTACCTGCTGCGTTCTCTTATTCAATTTCCTTCGCCTGCGTTTGTCTGTCAGTCGCAGAATTTTCGAGGGGCATGTCGAGGGGTAAATGCAGCGCCGACCAGTATGCGCCAGTGGGACCAGGGCGCGCACGTGGGGATGACAGGAACTCAAAGGGCGCAAACCTACTTGCAACTTCTCAGACCTTCCCTCTGCGACACTTCTGCAACCTTCCTCCGATTGTCTATGTGGTGTATGAGTTTAGTGGTTGTGGAACGGTCGGGCAACGGGCGAAATGCACATTGTCCGCCCCGTGGTTCCCTGTTGCTTCGGTTGCGCTAGCGGACTGCCGACTGCGGACTGCGCAATTTGGCCCCATCCCGAGGTCGAGATGCACGTAAGAATGCCAAGCGGCTCCTGATTGCATCACGCGACGTGATGTAGTGCATAAGCTTGTGCCCTTCACTCTAGCACGTTTCGTAGCCGTCGCAAGGAATGGGCGGAGCAAGTTTCCATCGCCAGCATCCTGTTTTGTTTTCGGGGGAATGGACCAAGTCGACTGCAAATCTACAAACAAGAACATCTACGGTATAGTTCTCATCTACAAGGGCCTACCAATGGCATCACAAAGCAGCTAGACTCATGCGGTGCTTGTTGCTTCAGGAAGAACTAGTCAGCAATGTGCTGCATGTCCCACAGCAAACAGTCATATTCGATGCGAACACTGCACACCTGGTGTTGATCTTCAATGACCAGTTCCTTGCCAAGTCGTCGGAAAATTGAAATTATGTTTGACATATGTCTGGAGTTACGGAATACTCTAGTACTAAATCATCCCAGCTGCATGACAAGGGTTTTAGTTACACAAGATAAGTGTCACATATAGTAGGCCGGGCATCTATCTAGGAGAGGCACATGCTATCTTTGGTCTCACAGGCCAACAGTATGAACAGCGGCTTAACTGGAATGTGGGCAACGACGTGGATGATAGCCAAACATTCAAGAATCCATCACGGTGATTGTACGTTGGCATATACCGCGTTTACAGTATCTGTGAACGTGTCGGGTAGGATGTCATTTTGCTTACATGGACTAGCCGTGATTCATATTCGCAAAGGTTTAAATAAAACGAACATCCAAATGCCATTGAAGCATCCAGACATTACTGCCGGCAATATAATAATGGTTTGATATGAAGAAGTTGGGAACCCGTCAGCCCTACATACTCCCACAAGGCGGTGGTGGTCCAAGCTCCAGAATTCTTACCCGCACGACATCATCGCCGTCACCGAGCGCCTCCAAACCACCAAACCACCCCAGCACGACTAGTGTCACCACCGCAATCGCCCGAATAACCCGATTTACACACACCTACACAAGCCTAACTCGCCTAAAACAACCACCAAAATGTCAATGTTCTTCGGTCAAAAACCCCAAATCTCCTCGGAGCAAAAGATTGCACAAGCCGAGGCGGAAATTGACATGGTCTCCGACATGTACAGCCGGTACGTCGTCGCTCAGATTACGCCCTCTCTCACCCCAACACACAAACACTTGCTTCTCAATTGCTGACACCCTGTACACAGTCTGGTCAAATCCTGCACGGCAAAATGCATAGATACATCGTACCGCGAAGCCGACCTGAACAAGGGCGAGTCCGTGTGCCTCGACCGCTGCGTATCCAAGTTCTTTGAAGTCAATGTCAAGGTTAGCGAGAAGATGCAGGGCGAGGCGCAGGGGAAGCAGGGTGGTGGTGGTGGCATGTTTAGTGGGGGGATGTAAAGAGGTTGGATGCCATGTGTTTTTGAGGGAAGAGATGGCTGGTTAATGAAGATGATGGGGTATGGGATTTCTTGCTGTCTTGGGTCAGAGCTGGTGGCTTGGAGTGCGGGAGAACGTGCAACTATGTGCTGACGATGCGCTCAGCTGTATTTGCAAGGCCGTGGGATGATGGAATGGGGTTCTTTTACTCATCTCGCTTCTGATCTGCATGTCATGGTCACGGGAAAGCTTATGGGAATCACATGAAACGACTGTACAATACTATCAGGGTTATGGTTGAAAGCAATTGGTCTATGTGTTTAAGGTATCTCGCATGGGTGCAACGTCTAAAAGTCGCGATATGTGAGGTCACAACGCTTGGGCCAAGTGTTCCTCCCACTCATTTCAAGGCTAGCTTATTAACGCGTCCACCACCTACCACCGACCTCCCGGCAGCCTCCAAACCTGCTTCACACACACTCCTTTTTAAACCATGGCGAAGACATACAAGCAGATGAAGGAGGCGTGGGTTTCTGGCCACACCGGGAGCTCCGTAGCCGACGTCAACAGCGTCTCGCTCGCAATGCCTGTACCGTAACACATACCCGCTACTCTAGCAATGAACAGCTTACTAACGACAACATACAGTTGAGTATCTTGCTATGGTCTGTGATACAATCGCGCATGCGCGCCTTTACACCGTATACGCCACCCGCGTTTGTTGTCGATTTCCTGCTCAATTGCGGTGCAACGTTGTTTGCGACTACCATTTACTCGCCAGCGCCGTGGACGCTGAATCTCCTCCTGATACTGCCGGCGATTACCATATTTGCGCTAGAGAGACCAGCGCCAGCTAGGGACCCCCCGCGACCACCTAAGATTGATAAGAATGAGAAAGGGGCCAAGCTGGATGCACTTCCTGTTAAGCCGTTCATCACGAATTACAGGGGTGCAATGATGGTTATTACATGCGTTGCTATTTTGGCGGTTGACTTTCGGGTTTTTCCGAGACGCTTTGCAAAGGTGGAGAATTGGGGTACGTCCCTCATGGATATGGGGGTGGGGTCGTTTGTCTTCACTGCTGGCGTGGTTTCGGTCAGGTCTTCTCTTAAAGAAGGCGCAGGCCGTCAACCACTAGCCAAACGTTTGGCAGCATCGCTCACACATGCCATTCCCCTTCTCGTCCTCGGTACCATCCGCCTCATCTCTGTGAAGGGCCTAGACTACGCCGAGCATGTTACTGAATACGGGGTGCATTGGAACTTCTTCTTTACACTGGGCTTCCTACCACCATTCGCTGCCCTATTCCAAACAGCCTTTGACTTGGTACCTTCCTACGCCGCGCTCTCGTTCACGCTTGCAGCAATCTACGAGATTGCTCTTGATTGGACATCTCTCGGATCCTTCATACTAGTGGCCCCGCGCACCAATCTCTTTTCTCAGAACCGCGAGGGAATCTTCTCTTTCTTCGGATATCTCGCCATTTTCCTCGCCGGCCAGTCGCTGGGCGCTTCCGCACTACCAAGGCAACAGCAAATTGCAAAGGACGCATCAATCACGACTAAGCTCCAGCAATCTACGCTTGGCAAGCTTGTCACCGCGTCTGTAGTCTGGACAGTCCTATTCTATTTCTCAACTAGTTACTATGGTCTGCGGCTACCGGTGTCACGAAGACTCGCCAACCTTCCCTACTTTCTCTGGGTCTCGTCGTTCAACAGCTACCAAATCACCATATGCTGCGCCATAGAGACCTTGCTCTTTCCAAATCTGTACAAAGCCACGACCAAAGAAGAGGAAGCTCGCAGGAGCCGAGATGCTACCAGTACCGTTCTCTACGCTTTCAATCGAAATGGTCTCGCGGTTTTCCTGGTCGCAAACCTGCTTACTGGATTGGTCAATATGACGCTGCCTACTCTGCACATGAGCGTCTTGCAGTCCATGGGAGTGCTGGTGGCATATATCGCTGCTGTTGCAGGTGTTGCTATCGGCCTGGACTTTTACAATGTGACTATAAAGCTTTGAGCATAATGTGTGTTTTATGCCCTCTCGGGTCAAGCATTGGTATTCAATAGTATCATCTAACACCTGAATTTCAATGTGCCTTCAGTCACCAAATCCATGCCATTGTAGTGCAAGGTCCCTGAAGTCGGTATTATGCCAGTTTATATCTTTGGCGGAACGGCTGACTCCTGCATGGCACCAGACGGCGCGACAAGAGGATGTTCATGATATTTGTCGCAAAACATATCCGTAGTTTGGGTGATCCACTTCTGCTTTCTTCCCCACACGAAGTCAGGCGGCTGTTTCTGCTGGCACTAATACAAGTTCATGTACGCCCACAAGTCGCGGGGGAGAAAGAGTTTCAGCTCCGAATGGTGCCGCCGGGGAATTGTCGCAACAGCGAAAGAATTAATTAGTTCCCGTAGAGTGCACCCGTCTTCTGTGTAATTATACACATATTCCATACTTGACCACACTGACTCTTGGAAACTAGAGTCACAATTTGATCTGACCGGGGCAAAATGGGCCCAAAAGGCGTTCCATTCTTGAACAAGTATCCTGAGGATGAGGTCCATTGCAGAGTTGCAGATTTCCAGAACCTCACGCCTGTGGCCCCACATGTAGATGTCGACGGCTTGAACGAACGTTATGGTCTCGGGAAGTTTTTGTGAGTCGGTGAGCCATTCGTGGAAGATTTCGAACATGTCGGGGTCGTCGAGTAAAATCCAGATGTACTTTGTCGCTCCCTCCTCGGTTTGCTTCGAAAGCAGATCGCGGAAGTAGGGCGAGACGTGGCTGAGAGGCGCTTCTTCGACGTAGAACACGCATTCATCTCTACCTATGCCAGCATGTACATGTACAGGCGGAGCAGTTGTGCTTCTGTCAATTTGATCAGACAACGCATATCATACATGTAAACAGTTGAATATGGCTTACGTTGGCAACTTTGTTCTGGCCTTACATTCGGGTAATGGGATATTATCCTCTTGGTATTTTACTCTCTTTGAACTGACGAACATTGTGCGTCGTCGATATTCAGTATTAATAACGAGTAGTGATTTGGGGTGACGACTGTTTCTCAGGTTTACGGATAAAAGCAAACAGCAGAGGTGTGCGAAGGAAGTTTCTCCTCTCAATAGTGCGGCTTGACATTGACGCAAGAGAGGCAGGAGTCACAGATGAGATTGAGAAGGCAGTCATGAGTTATGCCCAACCAGCAGCGTCATTTGCCAGGCTGCATGAAAGAGACGTGATGCTAAACGTATGCAGTACCAATTGACGGGAACACTTTCACTTGGTGCAGTATTCTACATGCAGCTACCTGATCATGTCCGGAAGTGCTTCGGGTCCCATGCATGATTGCTGCAATTGTCCATAGCTGAGCGGAATGTGATTCAAACACAACGTTTTACCCACGTACGCCTCGCGACTCTAAAGAGTAATTTCCCTGCCGCATCGATAGCAGTTTTTGCAAAAGTGTCGCGTAGCCTGTCTAAAACAAATTCAGTCTTGACATCCAGGACTGCCCTCCGCACTTTGCATTGCAAGAGGCAATCTATGATGAGGTCCTTTTCCAAGGCTAGTAATCCTTTTTAGTAACAGGAACGAGAGTAAAATCACCACCCAATAATTGACTATAATCTTCTCCATAGAATCTGCTTTGCTCATGATGGAATGGAAGTTACAATGTCCTAATTCGGAAAGGTCTTTGATGCCTCTAAAGAATGTAGTGCATTACAGGAAGGAGATGGTCAACCGCTCGAAGTATCTCCTAGCCTCATCCACGGACACAGTGGTTCCTTTCGACTGCTCCTGCTGACTAATTTCTCTTCCTAACGTCTGATGTAACTCGTGGAATGTTGCCTCAGGATTGGGCTGATTCATTGTCTGCATATTCATGCTATCTTTCTTTGCTTCCCTCCCACCCACAACAATGATGTAATTGTACTTGTTCTTCCTCGCTTCAACGATCTTTTTCGCAAGTGGGCGGTTGCTGATGTCGACGTCAATGGGAAGCTGAATAATTGAAAGAGGTAGAGGCTTTGGCGAGGACGTTGATACCTCTTCTGGTGGGTCTGCTGCCTTCAGACCTGACAACACTGACTGGATGCGGGATACATGTTCCAGGACTTGAGGATCACTGTTAAGCGACAGGATGATGGCAGGACGAGGCGAGAGCCAGAATGGGTATTTGCCAGCGTAGTGCTCAATCAAAAGGGCCATGAAGCGCTCGATGGAACCATAGATGGCGCGATGTATAATGACTGGACGACGAAGTGTCGGCTCAAGGCCCGCATCCATGGATGTCCGTGACGCTGCCTCTAACTCCTCGGGTGAGGCCTGATATTGCAGGTCAAATCGTTGGGGCAACTGGAAGTCGAGCTGTATGGTGGCTGTTTGGTGTTCTTTGCCATGTGAGTCCCTGAGGATGATATCGATCTTG
The DNA here is from genome assembly GCA_000465215.2 of Pyrenophora seminiperda CCB06. Taxonomy (NCBI): domain Eukaryota; kingdom Fungi; phylum Ascomycota; class Dothideomycetes; order Pleosporales; family Pleosporaceae; genus Pyrenophora; species Pyrenophora seminiperda. Next base: position 1,765,678 of record KE747810.1, read on the forward strand.
GGACCATAGAAGGCGCCGTCTCCTTCATTGATGGCCCACTCGCTTCCGATATTGTTCAGCGCTGTGGTGAGCTGCTCCTCTGCACGATCCCATTCTTCTACCGTGCCAATGAAGTTGTCCTTTGGCCGGGTAGACAGGAGCAGCTTGTAGGGGCCTAGGCCGAACGTTTCATATACCATGGCCACAAACTTGAGCGTCTGCTCAATTTCAGCCAATATCTGGTCCGGCCGACAGAAAATGTGGGCATCGTCTTGGTGAAAGCGCCGGACCCTCGTCAAGCCCGTAAGCGCGCCTGAGATCTCATTACGATGCAAGGCACTGAAGTCTGCAAGCCTGACTGGCAGATCCCTGTAGCTCTTGATTTCATCCCTAAACAACAAGCAGTGGCCTGGACAGTTCATCGGCTTCAAGCCAAACTCGCCCTCTTCGCCGCCCTCTGCTTCTGGTATTTGTGCAGTGGTTCCCCGTCCCTTCACACTGAACATATCCTCAGCATAATTTTCCCAGTGGCCAGACTTCTCCCATAGCGACTTCTTGTATATTATCGGCGTGATGACCTCTTGAAAGCCAAACTGTGGGTATTGAGCGCGAAGGAACGACTGGAGCTTCTGGAAGACGTAGGCGCCATTGGGAAGGATGAGCGGCGAACCAGGACTATACGGCGATGTAATGAACAGATTGTGTGTCTGCGCAAGCGTCCGGTGATCCGTGGGGGGTGCGGGGGGTGCGGCAGTCGTAGTGTTTAGCTGGGCATTGGTGGGGGGTTCAGGTGATGAGACAGTCACCGTGTGCTGCAATTGTTGCGGCGCAGAACAAGAGCAGCTCCTGACAAAGAGGCGTGCATACTTGCGCGTTCCTGTAGTTTCTATCGGCCTTTGCCTTTGCTTGAGAGCTTGCAGCACAACGGAGAGCTGGCGCAATGGCGGCATCGAGAAGACTTTCCAATTTTGATACACCCCGAGGCCCAAGATGCACATTCCAGCCTAGCTGGCTTGGCAGAGGCAACAGAGGCGAGCTCTAATATGACGTCGACGCGTCTGCACGTCAACACCAACACCAGCACCGACTCGCGGAACGTGTGCTGGCACTCTTAAATTATGCGCTAGAGCCATGTTTGGATTCTTATGTTTGAGTTGATAGTGAAAGGCACTGCGCGCCTCGTGACGCATTCGAGCCAATACGCGCCGCCTTCTGACTGGTCGCAATTGACCCCACGTCACACTTAAGAAGTGGCGACTTGTTCTACCAGCCTCCTACTCATTTCAAAGGCAGCATGAAACACTTGAACACCATTGGCTTTGTGCACTTTTAACAACGAAGAACGCTCTATTTCCTTATCACCCTGATTCAACTAACGCTTTTTTGATTCAAACAACTTCTTTACCTAATAACTCTATTAAACCAAAGCATGCGCGCACGTGCCCAACGACTAGATCAGAGCCTAGGGAGCAGCTGGGGCGAAGCCAACTACGCATCTGACGAAGAGGGTTCTTGTTATTCGGAGGGCGATGGTGCTAGTGAGGTAGAACTGGAAGATTCCGACAAAGAAGTTGTACAGAAGCCGCAAGCGCTGGCAACACCCAGGGCGCAACGCAATCAACTCAGTCAATCAACACCTGTAGCGCAAACTCCCGTCACGCCGGCCAGGAAGCCAACAAGCAGGAGGAAAGCAAGCAGGTCTCAGGAGCTAGCCTCTGATAAACGGACGCCTAGGCAAGACCCATTCGAACCGAGCTTCATCATGCCTTCCATGAACAACTTACCGAGCGGGTTCGACCGGTCGCCGGCACAGAAGCCTCAGCCAAGAAATCGAGCAAGAAACCCAGCAAATAATCGTCCAACAAATGACCCAGGTACTTCTGGAGTTTCTTCCAAGGGTTCCCGTACAGACAACCGTCAAGAACCAATCCAGCAAGATGAAGTAGGTCCCTGGCACTACCTAAGCCTCTTTTGGGACAACGTCGCGGCGCCGTTGATTGGTCACTTTCTTGATATCTTCTCCTATGCCTTGCGACACTTTATCAAGCCTTTTCTAGGTGTGGTGCTGGGTCTCGGGATCCTAGTCTTTAGCATCCAGCTAGCTTCTAGAATGATTCGTTCCACAGTCTCCAACGCAGTCATGGGTCCAGTGTGTGCGATACCAGGCTCATCCTACCTCATTTCAGCATGCGATGTTTCCTCCCCGAACCATCAGGCCAACTTTGAGGAACTGATCAATGTGCAAGGCCACTTTGAAGATATTCTTGACGCGTCCAAGGATACCTCCGCCCTACCTGCCACAATCAAGAATTCCGAGCTTGCGATCCGCGACTTGCGTACCTTGGTAAAACACTCTCGTCTGCCAAGCCGGAAGGCATTGGACAACGAATTTGAGTACTTTGTGCAGACAGCCAATGAGGCCTCGATTGATCTTTCCCGCTACAATAGCCGTATAGGTGCAGCTATGGACCGTGTAATTGCGACAAACACTTGGACAATGAATGTGCTCTCCGGTATTTCGCAACAGGAAGCGTCCACCGGTGCCGTCTCACGGGTTATCAACCAGCTCACTGGCGCATTTGTAGCACCACCACCGACACTTCAACAGCGCATTTTCGATCAATATGTCATCCATGTAGGCAAGAACAAGGACGAGATCACACGCCTTATCGAAACAGCACAGGCTCTGCTGCTCGTTCTGAACAACCTTGATGAGCGCTTGACAACTATTTTCGAAATCGCAACGAACGACGACCAAAGCATCACACGTACTCAAGAAGAGCTTTTGTCTTCTCTCTGGACTAAGCTTGGCGGCAACCGTAGTGACGTCAAAGCTAACGCAAAGTCTTTGAATCTCCTTTCCAACATTAGCGCCTACCGCAAGCAAGCCGTGGTGCATGTCTCAGAAACCCTACTCAAGCTCCAGGAGATTCAGGCCGAGTTGGAGAATCTGAGAGAGGGTATTGCGACGCCAGAACTCTTGGGATATAGGAATGAGTTGCCATTGGAGTACCACATTGATGCTATTGGCAAGGGCGTAGAGAGGTTGCAGGTTAGTCGGGGTGAGCATATGCGTTCCGAATCAGACACCTACAAGCGGCTCAAGCGCGGAGCTGAGGAGGGAGATGGGAGGAGAGAATTAGACGGTCCGACTGTCACCGTGCGGGCAAAGTAGCAGGCGGTCTTGTGCAACTTGGATTAGAACATTTGTCTATGTCGCTTGGATGAGACAAGACAGGACAAGACAGCGTTTTGATTTTTGATTTGCATGATCTCCCACAAATTCCTAGCTAGATACCCCTCCCATAGCCTCCATCTCTTGTTCCATCAATACATTTGTACCTCGACCAAACATCTCCTCACACCCTCTTCCAACCCCTCAAACTCGACCTCAACACCCACACACCCTCTCCTCGCACACTCCTCACGAAACCCATCCACACTCCCACCCACGCCAAAATACACTCTCTTCGCCGCCACCACTGTCTTCCCCAGCCTCACCCTCCCCATCAGCCCCACAATCGCATCTGTAAACGCCTGCAGCGACGCTGGACTATAAATCGTTTCCGATCCCAAAATAAACGTATTCAGCTCTGGCGCCGACGGAACCAGCTTCAGCAACGCTTCCGTCGGCGTCCACGAGCCAGAAACAAGCGTCAACGTAATACCCCTCTCCTCTAAACTCCTCCTAAACGCCGCAATCAACTCAGGCGTAACCTGTAACTCACCCTCGTCCTCGACTCCCACACCACCAGCCCCCATACCCTCCTCGTCCCCCAGTACACCCCTCCTCTCATCTTCCTCCAACGTCGCCACCCACGCCAACACCAGATTCGGCACAGTAACTAGCCGTAAGACATCGGCATTGTAGTCTGTAAGGGTAAAGTACATGCCCAGCCGGTTGCGGATCGCGTACTGGAAAAGAAGGAGTGAGGGGAGAGCACTGCCACAGCCCATTTCTACACAGTGGTCGACGCGCACGAGGTCGTCGAGATCTTTGCGGGGTCCGCGGTCGAGCAGGTAGCGCACGAGGTCTAAGCTGCATTCCCAGGTTTTGTAGCCGCCTTCGTAGATGTTGGGGCGGAGGTCGGAGGTCTGGCGGTAGGGGAGTTTGGTCAGGTGGGGGGTTTTGGAAGGAGATAGGAGTAGAGTAGAATACTCATGATAGACAAAAGCGATGAAGAGTGAATATTTTTTTAGAAAAAAAGAAAGGGGGAGAACGTACATCCAATCCTGCCAACGCCTCCTTTCCTCCCTCCTCGTCATCCTCGGCCATTATCTGCATCCGCACATCGAACAGTTCCCTGCGCGGTAGCTTTGCAGTGAAACCCTTTGGGCTGGTAATGTGGAGAGTAGAGTAGGATATTTTTTCTGGGAGGGAGGATAACTACATGTACTTGTTTTAGCCTTTGCGGTTTCCTTGTCAAAATTGAACATGTACTATCAATCGAAAACCACAAATCGCCCATCGCTTTGACATGAGAACCATTGATGGTCATAAACATACCAATTCATGCACATCATGCGTCCTAGCCGGAATCGGCGGCGCTAGAGTACCCGCATTCGAATCTGTTTCTTGTGCCTCTTGCGTCCTTTGCTCTTGCTGCACGTCGTTTGCATCTTCTTCTATGTCGTCACCTGAGAAGCCGAAACTGAAAGCCATGTTATTTCCCTAGGGTTTTGTAATATGTGAGGGTCTGGGTTGGGTTGGTGGGGCATGGGCATGAACATGTGGAATATTCTTTTGGGATGATGCTTATCGATAAGAATGGGGGTGTGTGCGCGGGTGAATACATGGGTGGTGTGATGGAGGTAGAGAGGCCCGGGTGCTGATTTTATGGGATTTATTTGTAGGGTTCGTGAAAAGGGTCTGCAGTATTTATGCATGGGTATCCACGAGATGAATACACACAGTGTAACTCGTACCATGCAATCTGTACTCCACATATTTACATCATCTTGCTACCATTCATATCCCTTACTACCCGATATATCACTCCCTCTTGACATCTGTGTCGTTCTCCTCCTGTCGGTCCTCAGCAAGTGTCCTTTCCATTTGTCTCGCACACGCCTCCATCGTCTCCTTGTCCAGCTCCCAGCCCGTTGTATCTACCCCCTTTGCCTGCGCGTCGGCAATAATTTGTTGGCGCTCCACAATCTTCTCGCGCATGAGCGTTATCGCGCCGCCCAGTACGACGGCCTCGCTGCGTCCTTGGCCCTCCAGACCGGGCACAATGGAGGCAAGGCGGTCGAAGCCTTCTCTAATGGCTTCGCGGCGTTTCTGCTCGGAGCGAATGTGGTTCTCTTTCTTTTGGGCTTCGGTGAGGCGGGGCCGGTCGGCGGCGTTGGTGGGGCTTTGAGAATCCGGCATCGTGGTGGTGGATGCGGTTTGTCTTGTGCGGGTGGAGGGGCTGATTCGTTGGGTTTCGGGCACGTGGAATGTTTGCGTCGCAATGTTTTCTGTGAAGAAAATTTACGCGCTGGTTACATGTCGAAAAGAGGGTGTGCGGTCGGATCACGCGCTGGTTACGCGATGTTGTTGTGAAAGTTACTCAGGCCATGGTGAAGTTTGGATTCCCATCATCCATGTGCTTGGGCCTACATAAATGCCGAGCTTGAATGCAGACTGCAGTGCATGTAGTACGGCACGGGCAAGTTGCCTCGGGCAGGCATTACGATGATGCGGTGAGGCGATATGGGGATGCAGGTCATGTCGCATGTGACTGTGTCGACTATGGATATGAGCGTGACGTTGGCTGGAATGGCATGTAATTGACACGGCGTAGGATACGAGAGAGAAGGTCAGGTTATGGACGACATGGCGCTATAATAGAACAAGCTTCTCACGGCTAATTAAACTATGTAATCAAAGCTTTGTTTCAATGTCGACGTGAGAGCCCCAGTCAGCACTTTAGGGCTCCGGACTCCCTGCACACCATCAACGTGTGACGCACTGCGGTGGATCATTCGCGCCACCAGCAGCCCGTCAGCCACGACGCGACGTCCAAAGATACTGCCGACAAAACCAGATCTCGGTCTAGGGTCAGATTGAGACAGTACAGTGAAGGTAGAAGTCCGGGTTTTGCGGACAAGTCACAAGAGAAGGCACGACCCCACCAAGTCATCCGCTGGGCAGCTGTAGCCCCCGAACACGCACTGCACGACCGCGATCGTGATATGCGCCCAACCGCGGCCATTCTCGCCCACCCACACAATTGAACCCGCCCACTCGCTCTGCAATGGAAGGCACTCGGGGGAGCAACCGCCGCATAAACAGCCTTGCAACGAGGGAGGGCTTGCAACGCCACGGCTCCGCGACCGCCCGTGGGAAGCGCCCCGTATCCGCCCAAGATGCCTACCTCTACGCCCTCCGCGCGGCATATCTGGCATATCTCCTGCAGCCACGCCAGAAGCGAGTTCAGCATGTGCCCGCCGCGCCGAAGCAGGTCCAGCGGTCCTCGACCTCCATCAACGACCTCATGAAGGACTTCTCCCTGATACGAGACTCCAAGAGCACCCGCTTCCCTCGCGACTTCATGGCCGCCCTCGATAAGCGGATCACAAAGGTGCTGATGGGCACGGAGCGCATGCCAGAGTTCCACGATGCTACGGTCAAGCGGACCTTTGCTGTGTTCTTGAACGCCTTCAAGGACCCGTCTTTTAGGAAGAATATGGACAAGGACAGGCGGGTTGAGGATCTGCTTCTGATCTTCTATTCGAATGCTACAAAGGAGCTGGGCAAAGGCAAGGCACCAGGGACGACAGGCTGGAAGCTCATGGTGGACCGACATGTTGCACTCTTCCTGCGTCTCGTCAGCTCTATCCTCGTCCATTACGACTGGGCCAAGGATCGTCCAGAACTCGCTCATCGTCTTGCCACCATGGAGAAGAAGCTTTTGGTACACGATCAAGATCTAGCGGCTGAGAATCAGCGCAATGGCGGGTCGGGGGGCAAAACAGTCGAAGTTGAGGTCCCCAGAAGCTACGAGGTCAAAGACATGCCACTCGTCCTGATAGTATCGCGCATCTTCGCCGTCGGGTACTCCGACGTGCAGGCCGACATCGATCGATACAAGTCCGTATGGACTGAAAAGGCTGCTTTGCAGGATCTCAAGACCTATCAGGCACACCTAAGTCTCATGACAAAGAAGACGCTGAACAGCGACGACTTCGATACTGAGGAGGCTTACGAGGCGTGGAAGAACCAGGAGATACCAGACCTCTCGCAGATGATCCTAGCAATCATTCAATCCAATCCGGAACTTGCCAAGAGTTCTCCCGGCGGATCTGTACCACAGTTTAGGCCAAAATCAACTTTGGATCCCCTCTCTAGTGGATCCAGGCAGGGTTCGCTCTCCTCTGAAAACAGTTATGTCATTGATCAGCCAGTGGATATGAGCGGGCTCAGTATCTCAGACGACGCAAATGACAACTCGTCCTATACTTTCATACCCTCGGATCCACGTGCCACTTACCGTGCAATCGTAAAAGAAGCGTTGACGTACGACTTGGCGGACACCGAACTCGAGCCAAGCGAACCAACCAGCGAAGACCCGCCTGTCAAGCTGCTGTCAAAGCAGTCGGCCGAACTCCTGAATGAGATAGCCGTCAGGTGGCGGATTCCCCAATTCTCGCGTCTTGTGTTGTTCCTGGACGTCATTCGCGACAAGTACATTGACCAAGAAATCAGTCTAGATACCCTCGATGCAGCCTTCGTCTACGTCAAGGAGCCTCCACCAGTCGACACCAAATCACGTCGGATGAGTCAAATACCAGTACAAGAATCGTTGTTTGATCGGTCTAAATGGACAATCCAGGATTATGCACTTAATCAGCAAATCTTGCTAGCGTTACACGACTGCTTACTTCGTGAACTATATGAACTGATGATGTGCGTGTACGACACTAAACCGCCTGGGCTCGGACCGGTCATGTATATACTCGAAAGCCACATCTACGACGATCCCACGTTTCCTGGCACAGAGGAGGATATGGACAAGTTCACCGAGCAATTACGTCAGGGTTTGAGACAGAAAGCGGGTGATGTGTATCGCGAGCTTCTTGCAAAACATATCCCCGACACCAAAGAAGAGTGGGAGTTCTTCCATGTTATCGAGCTTGGACGCGCCGTGGTCAAGTTATGTGAGCGTATACAGAAGCGTTATCGTAAGAATCCCGAAGTCATGGGTGCTAGCCCTATGATGTGTCTTGTGGAGAAGATGTTTCCTGCGTATGCTGCCGATGCGCGAGACCTGGTCGCACGGATCATGGACGTTGCACACAGCAAAGGAGAAGACGTGCCAGTACAAGATGGTTTCGACTTGTACAAGGAGCTTGTTGAAATCCGCCGCATACACAGCGACGCTCTACCAAATAAGAACTTTGCGTTCAGCATCGAAGACCAGCTACAGGACTTTGTGTGGAGATGGATCCAGATGACGGACCAGAACCTGATTGGGTGGGTCGAAAATGCTTTCAAGGCAGACCAGTTCCAGATTGAGTCGCAGAATCCTATTCCTTCTGACGATGAACGCCATAGCGTCTCAGTCGTGGATATTTTCCGATCGTTCAATCAAAGCATTGAGCAGATTGTTGCTCTGAACTGGGACAACGACGTTCACTACGCCAAATTCATGACTGCGGTATCGAAATCGATCGGTATCGCACTTGCAAGATACTGCGAGCTTGTGGAGCAAAAGTTCGCCAGAGAGATGGATCGCCTGACACCCGAACAGGAAGCCGCAGCTAATCAGACAAGACAGGAAAAGTGGCTGTCTACGGTCAAGGACTTTTACAGCCAAAAAGAGAATGTCGAGCCCTTTCAGTTTTACCCTGAAGTAAGTCAACCCCCCGACGCACATGCTCAAAACTAATAAGTCTAGTCGCTCGTCAAGCTCAACAATATTGAGTATGCAATGCAACAGCTGGACAAGCTCGAACGAGAAATCGGTGTGGATGCTTGTGCAGAGGTCATTCAGAAGAACTCTCCGCCACCAGCACAGCGCGTGCGAAATAACAATTTTGTCTTCACAATCAAAATTATCGAGGCAGAAGACCTAAAGGCATGCGATATGAATGGGCTTAGCGATCCTTATGTTGTCCTGGGTGATGAGTACCAGAAGCGATTGGCAAAAACTCGGGTGGTCTATCGCAACCTGAACCCTCGCTGGGACGAGACGATTGATATTACCACGAACGGTCCGCTCAACGTAGTCGCCACAATTTGGGACTGGGACGCTATGGGCGATCATGACTGTGTTGGCCGCACATCACTCAAGCTAGACCCATCGCACTTCCGAGACTACATGCCCCGTGAGTACTGGCTCGATCTAGATACGCAAGGTCGTCTACTGCTGCGTGTGAGTATGGAGGGCGAGCGAGACGACATACAATTCTACTTTGGCAAGTCATTCAGAACACTTAAGAGGACTGAGCGTGACATGACACGGAAGATTACGGATAAGGTACGCAAGTGATGATTCAATTGCATGGCTCCAGCTAACAGTATCAGCTCTCATCCTTTATTGGATACAAGCTATCCCGCCGGTCACTTGATGCTCTGCTCAACAAGGGTGTCGCGTCGAAAGTAACGAATTACCTGGGTAATTTCCGATCCGCTCGACCCATGTCAGTTGTTCAAGGTCCTACACAGCACGACATCACGTCAGCGCTTGGTCCACTATTCACCTACTTTGATGAGAACTTTGCCATCATGAAGCAGACTCTAACCGACGCCGCAATGATCATGGTCATGACACGCCTCTGGAAAGAAGCCCTAGCAACGATAGAATCGCTGCTCGTACCTCCCCTCTCCGACAAACTATCCCAACAGCGGCCCCTAACTCAACAAGAACTCGACATTGTCTTCAAGTGGCTACAAATGCTCTTCGACTTCTTCCACGCCGTCGACGAGGACGGAAATGTCGAGGGTGTCCCTATGGATGTTCTCAAATCTCCCAAATACCACGAGCTTCAAAACCTAAACTTCTTCTACTTTGAAGCCACAGAGGACCTCATTCGCACTTCAGAGTCCATGGCCGCGGCCAGCGCAAGACGACAGCAAGAACAGGCACAGCGCCTTAATCGCATGTCTGCTCCGCCGACCATGGGCCATCAGTTTGGTGGCGCGGCGGGCCTTGTGGGTATGCCGACGAGGAAGCACAAGACGGTGATGCTGTCGCGTAATTTGGGCACGATGAAGAAGGCAAAGGAGGAGAAGAGGAGGGAGGCGCAGGCGGAACCCAATGATGATATGATTCTCAGGATTCTAAGGATGAGGCCCGAGGCGGAGCGGTATCTCAAGGATAGGAGTAGGCAGAAGGTATGTTTTGTCTTTTCTTTTTTCTTTTCGTTTCTTCTGGGGTATTTTATTCTGAAGGATGCTAACAAAGACTACGTAGGAACGTCTCGCTGCAGCCCAAGCAGCAGAAATGATTGTTCGCCAGAGTCTGAATTCCGGTGGTGGACGCATGACGGGGCCGGGGAGACGGTAGAACGGGACGACCGGTAGATGCGCGCGTCGTGGCTTCTGATATCTTCTTCTGCTTCTTCTTCTTGTTGTTCTTCGTCATCACCCTTTTTACCTCCTTCAGCAACAACAACAACAACAACTCTACTTTTGGCGTGGGTTCATTACTTCTTTTTTTTTCATATATTCTTCGGGGCGTCTGATACCTCTACTACATCTTTTATTACGGGCTGCTTCGGGTGTCTCTGCTTTAGCTTTAGCTGGGGAGTATTAGTGGAGTTTTTCTTCTTTTGGGGGGGGGCGCGGGAGGGGGGGATTAGAGGGTTTGGTACGTAGGGAAGCAAGCGCTTAATGGGGGGGGTTTCTATTGGTGGTATGCGGGAGGGGGAGGGCGTTGGGGATGGATAGATGGAAGATGGGTCGGGGGTATATCTGTCTACGTGAGCGCAAGTCGGGGGTGTATATGGAGTCGTAGGTTGGTAGTGTAGTGTCGCTAGATGATGGATATGCATAATTTCTTTTTACGTGGGACCTGGTGTACCGGTTTTTTTTGTCTGTTTTATATGAGTAATAGCTGTCATGATGGTGATGACAATGATGATTCTGTGCCATGACAAGGACCGCATGTGATGATATTTTAGCCTCACTCGTCTTGTAGAAGAGGGAAATCACTTTTTATAGGTAGGTACGAGTCGTATGCAAGCTTGACATTGGTAAACCCGTATGTATTGAATCATTATGTAGGCTTTTACAAAACCGCAGGTCCGTGTTTTTTCCGTCATCACCTTTGGAGAGAAGTTGCTTTCGCCCGACTTGCCCGTCTTGCTGCATGTAGGTGTTGACATATCATTCAAATGCCGCGCACTTCTCCCCAATGTCCGTGTCTCATTCCATGTGTTCATGATTCATTTTGCTGCATCAGTGTCGCACTCCGGGGGTGTCATGCGTGCTGATGCTCTTGTCCTGTAGTCCATCACTCGTAGCCCTGTAAATTTGTGAGCGGTTGTCGACATGTTGTTTATGGGGTATAGTTACTTACTTGGGAACGACTGTAGCATGACAAACTGTCTGCCAGTCTATGCCGAATACAAACCGAAATGGCAGTGATAATCATCACAGAAAGTCTCTTTTTTCTGGCGGACATGGTCGTCGAATTCTTCCGTTGATGTAGGCTGGAGGTAGCCGACTGGTTTTGTCTGGAAATACGACGAATCGACCAAGTCCACCAAAAGGCCTTTAGGGAGATCTTCTGCGCCACATCCTAAACCCATCCAGTCGATAGCGAAAATCCAGTCGGTAAATACCCTCCGCAGTGTGAAATAGGGTAGGTCAATATCGTAGATAATCGCTACGACGTTGAGACTAGGGTGGTTGTGCAAAGTTAGGATAGAGAAGAAAGTGTCGAGCACACAGTTATCGAACTCCCAGAACCCGTAGTAGTGGGCGAACACAGAAGAACTTACGAGGAGCTTCCATAGGTCGTCTAACACTATATCGGGAAGGCTAAATTTGCCTGTATTAAGCCAGTAGAAGAAGGTGTTGAATACGTCTGGAGTAACATTGTTGAGCTTGATGGTGTCTTTGCCCGCCCATTCGGTGTCTAGACGCTCACGGAAAGATTCAGAGTGATGACCAAGAACTCCACGGTAGACACTGAAGACATTGGCTTTCTTCTGGGCGGTTGTCGGCACAACTATCGTAACAATTTTGTCGTAGGCGGTAAGCGGGGGCTTAGATGGCGGGTGGGGGCAAGGCATTCGCTCAACGGCGGTCGGCATGGTAGCCATTTCCATTGAGTGTAGCCACAAAGCTGAGAGGTGAAGGTGGGAGGTTGTTGTGTCAAATATAGAAAACTAGGCAACGACGCAGTTGGCCAGTGCACGGGGAGCGATGACAAACGTGAGAAAACACCGGTCTTGCCTAATTGACATTTGTTTGGTACATGGTGTCCTAGATGGAGTCATTCTTTTTGCAGTTTTTTTTGACGGTGGAAGTAGTACGAGCCTCACGTGAGGGAGGGATCGATACGAGAAGGTAGTGTGTGCGGGGTGAACACCGTATAATGCCGCCGTTTGCAACTGTGTACAGGATACGTTGCTGTTACTTGGAAATTCCCTGACACGTGACAAAACGAGTCGTTTATTCCTTTACTGTAGAGTAGAAGCGCGAAAAGAGTCTTCACAAAAGATGGTTTATGATGTCACTGGTACCTCTTACAAGGATCAACAAGAAAAGCATAGAGCAAAATTGATAAAGTGAGAAAAATCGAGATGGTGTTCCGCTGGTATATACGTCTTAATTCACTTGTGCATATCTACCAAGTCTCGCCTGGCTTCCTGGCCTGGTGAGAGTATTAGCGACCTGTCAGTTCCGCGAGCCGGTAGACTTACCAGTACAGCGCGCTTGCCTCCTAGCTCAGCCTCAAGACCATCAGGATAAGTCTTTGGTGCGCTGATCTTGTCGGGGTAGACGGTGCTCACAGCTGCGCAGAGTCCTAAGACAGTCGCAACGGAGATGCCCAGTAGAACAGCGCCCCACCCGGGGGTGAAGTGGTTGTAGTCGTGCAGCGACAGGACTCCGAGAATATCGTTATCCTCGTGGCAGGGCTCGCCGTAGTTGCGGCGCTCCTGCTTGTCCCACCAATCGCCGTACGGGTCACGGTTCCCGCGCTTCTCTGGGGGAGGGTTGATGTAGCCGCCATTCTGCCACGATCAGCACTGCGTCGTTCTTTCCTTCAAAATAGGCAGCGCACCTGGTTAGGGTCTGCGAGCTCCTGCTTCTCGGCGTCGGTGAGGGCGGTGCGGATCTGGGTGAATTGCGGGCGTGGGCGGGCTATGGGCGGGACAATGGCGCGAGCCAGCGGGCGGGCCGCTACAATGCGCCTGGAGAGCATGCTGCGGCACTGTGAGTAGAGCGGGGAAATGCGGACTGGGCGTCTTCGTACGTGGCGGCTTGGATGCGGGGGGTTGGTGGAATTGCGGTATCGTGTGTCGTTCGCGATGAGCTCAGTTGCGGCACCCCAGTACCGTATGGCTTGGCGGAGAAGTGGGTCTGGCTGGGCTGCACCACGGCGTGTGGGCGTGTGGGCGTGTGGGCGTGTGGGCGTATGTGTATCCGTATGCTAGCAGCTACTCTATATTGCATGTCACACCAAAGCCGTGTACGCGACGCATTAGCTTGACGCCTGCCCGAAGCATCTGGGCGGCATCTTGGACAGCCACAATCATATTTTCGGCAGACCCAGAAATTCTCATCTTTTGCATTTGCATTTGCATTTGCACTTGCTCGCGTCAAAGGGATGGTTGCGCGCCCGTGCCGGTATTTAGCGTGATCCTTTACCAAACATTATCGACGGCTCTGTTTTTATCTCATCACTCGACATCACACTGCATCGGCCCAACGCGCTGCCGGATCCAAAATCTGACAACACCACCGTCTTCAGCACGCGTCAAGCTTCCTTGCGACACCGGGCTTGGGCTGATATATGTCGATTTGGCCGCGCGCCGGGTGGTCTCCAGGCTTCCCACGCCGCCTCTTCGCCCTTCCTGAATGGAAGAAGTTACCGCCGCGGATCGCGACATCGACTCCATCCCACCACGCGACTCGACCGACACACCCACCGCATCCGACATCGCACGCAATGGAGATGGCACCCAGCAGGACAGCACTTCTGTAATCAAAGAGGAAGATGGGTTGGCATCTGTAAATGGGCATCATGGTGGCGTCATTGAGGTCATTGAGAGGCCCCCCAAGCGGCGGAAACTCGAGGACAGCACACCTCGTCGCTCGGCATCGCGCGCTGTGTCGCCGCCCTGGAAGTCTTTTGTGGCAGATGGTCCGACCACCGTGTTCGAAAATGGGGTGCGAAAATCGTCGCGTGTGAACAAAGACACGGCACCGCCGACGCCAGAGCCTGTAAAGCGAACCCCGCGGCCACCCAAGGCAACCCAGACGAATGGCACACCAAAGACTGGCCTTAAGCGGGAGGCCCGAAATGGCCCAGGGTCCTCGTCTGTGCCGAAAGGGAAAGCACCATCCACCTTGACCAAGAAGACATCTACACAATCCTTGGTTACGCCAGCGCGCAAGTCGGAGCGCCATAAGAAGGCTCTTGCAGTTACATCAACGTCGCCCCTCGCATCGCCAGCCTTACAAAACGGGTCGCCTGAGGGTGCACGCAAACGGAGCGGGCGTCCTAGGAGGGGTGCGCAGACATTGACTGATGACGCAGGTCCTGAGCCCGAAACGAACGACCATGATCCTTATGCTGCCCTATATGGATCCCCCGATGACTCTAACCCATCCATGCCAGCACCGCGCCTTCGCCTACGACTACGGAAGCCCGACCCTCCGAACCGCCATCCCCACCATGCCCCGCCAAAGTCACAGTACGCATCGCTTGAAGAATGGCTGGGGCAAGACGACCCGCTGGATGGCGAGGAAGCGTCGCGGATAACAGACGACAAGGCGGAAGAGGAAGCGGAGTGCCGGTTGCATATTGTTGAAGCTGCTGAGCATGGTGTGCTGAGTCAGACGCGATGCAGTATCTATGCGCCCGAGGCCGCTCCAGAACCGCCGTCACAGTACGGTCACTGGGATCACGTGGTTGCACATGCCGTGCACTTCAACAAGCTCCTCAAGGAAGAAAAGGCCTTTCATCGTCGCACGGCCAAGATTCTAGCCAGGGAGGCGTACGATTTCTGGAAGAACAAGTTCAAGCGCAAGAGTCAGGATGAGATTGAACAAGAAGAGGCCGAGCGACAGGTGACGAGATACAAGCAGCTCGTGAAAGACGTCAAAGATGCATGGGGCCTGGTCAGAGTCGAGATTGACAAGGAGCGTGTGGCAAAGTGGGAAGAGGAACAGTTGCAGCTCGGACACAAGGCCATGGACGACATGTTCAACCAGGCGCAAGAGATCCTGGGTGGTCGCAATGTGGGCGACGGCGCTTCCTCTCTGATCAGTGAGGACAGGGACTTTGACGAGGATTCTCAAAGCGGAGCGTCGAACAACTCCGAAATACCTCACCATGACGATGTCATGTCTTCAAGCTCGGATAGTGAACAAGAAAATGGAGAGGATGACGACGCTAATCTGACGGCCGAACAATTACACGAAAAATATGGGCAATTGCCTGACCTCCCAGAGAGCAGCTCTGAGGCTGAGCCAGACTCTGATGAGGAAGAGAACGCCGAAGATGATGAAGAAGGCACCCCCGCGCCAACGCCAGATCCTGAGCTCGATCTTGTTGCTCCTGATGAACTGCCCAAGAATTCATTTCTACATACGAACGGTTTTCACGATGACGATAACAAGCATGATGAGAGTAAACCTGGATATATTGATCCTGCCACAGTGGAACTTGATCAGGTCGATGAGGCTTTACTGGACTCTGATGACGACAAGGGCTCTGAGTCGGGCAGTGAAGCTTGGTCGAGCAACGAAGGGTCAAAGACTGATGGCGATCAGCACGAGGTTGACGAATCTGAAGAAGAGGATGATGATGAAAGTGGCGAAGAAGACATGGGCATGATGGGCTTCCTAGCCCCCAAGGACGTCAAGAAGCTAAAGGAAGCCGCCAAGACTGCAGTGAAAGATGAAGAATCGGAAAAGCCGACACCCCAGCCAGAACAGACAAATCGCGCTCAATCGCCAATGGACGTTGATGGGAGGGAACCCCACATCAATGGTCACGATTCGGTTGCTGGAGGCCAAGAATTACATCTCAACGTCGACACCACTATGGAGCCTGCTCAGTCAGTCGAGGTTGCTGAGCCTGCTTCAACTGAAGCCGTAGAACAGCCGAAGAGTGCATCTCGATCTTGCCATGCGTCTTCTCCGCCACGAACCGAGGTGCCATCTTTGCTGCGCGGTACGCTTCGAGAGTACCAACACGACGGTTTGGACTGGCTCGCGAACCTTTACGAGTCTGACACCAACGGCATCTTGGCAGACGAAATGGGTCTTGGCAAAACGATACAAACCATATCCCTTTTAGCCTATCTTGCCGTTCGCCATGAGATATGGGGTCCACATTTAGTTGTGGTGCCCACAAGTGTCATGCTAAACTGGGAGATGGAGTTCAAGAAATTCCTGCCTGGTTTCAAGATATTGACATACTATGGCGATATCAACGAACGAAAACGGAAACGCTTAGGCTGGCGCAACACTGGCAAGGACATGTACAATGTTGTCATCACCTCATACCAGCTCATTCTGCAAGACGCAGCAGCGTTCAAGATGCGTCCTTGGCGGTATCTTGTGTTGGATGAAGCTCACAACATCAAGAACTTCAAGTCTCAACGGTGGCAGACTATGCTCAATCTCCGGACTGAACGTCGGTTGTTGTTGACTGGAACACCGTTGCAAAACAACATTGACGAACTCTGGTCCCTGCTTTACTTCCTTATGCCAGCGGGCTTTGCTGGAGAAGGTCGCATTGCTGGTCTCGAGGAGTTCACCCTAGCATTGAAGAACCCTACATCACAGATCCTAGATCAAGGACGCCAACAGCTTGATGCAGAAGCGCAGAAAATCGTCAAGCGATTGCACGAAGTTCTTCGCCCTTACCTGCTTCGACGACTCAAGTCAGAGGTCGAGAAGCAAATGCCAGGCAAATATGAGCATGTCGTCTACTGCAAGCTATCCAAGCGGCAACGACAGCTCTACGATGGATTCATGGGTCGCGCCTCGACAAAGGAGATTCTGTCCTCCGGCAACTACATGTCGATTATTAACTGTTTAATGTCATTACGAAAAGTCTGTAATCACCCCGACCTGTTCGAGACGCGAGCCATTGTGACGTCTATGGCCATGCCGAAGTCGGTGCCTGCTGAGTACGAAATCAAGGACCTTCTCATCAGGAAGCGCCTGCAAGAGGGTATGGAAGACAAGTTGGTGAACCTGGACGCTCTAAATTTAGTGTTCGCGCGACGAGAACAAACTCAGCTAGGCCATGCGCGACGTACGTACAAAATCCGTGCCACCCGGCCCCTGGAAGATCTCCTGGTTGAGTGCAAATCGCGGCGTCTCAAAGATTCTGCCAAACCGAGCACCTCGTTACAGTCAACCATGGCAGGTACGAGGAAAAGGGAGGAAGCGGCCGTTCAAGACCACCTGCAAATGTGCCTCAACCTTACTCGCGCTCGTACCCAGTTTATGCCCGTCTATGGAAAAGACATTATAGATGCACTGACCGTCGACTGGCACGATTACACCTTTGGAGGTATTACAGAAGGGAAAAAGATACCTAAACCCCTCGCGTACAGAACACATCATACTTCATACCCGACCTACCATGGTTTTGGTCAAGCGCAAATGCTGCCCAAACAGGAAGATACAAAGCAATACGACATAGTGCAGCGTCGCCGTGGTGTTCTTGGATTCAGGTCTCCACGCTCTCATAGTGTCTTGTCACAATGGCACGACCAACAAATCACACACTTCCACGGAATGATCCCGACATTGAAGCAGCGTGCTGAAGACTTCGAGCCTTTGATTACCCGCTTCACATGCGTCACACCTGCTGTTGCGGCCGAGGAGCTTGCTCCACTGACATTGTCGAAACGTGGTGTCGACCTGATCAGGACATCAGAATTAGTGCATCAACCGGATCCCTTCCACGCTTCACGCATTCGTCAATCTATTGCCTTTCCTGACAAGCGTCTTCTCCAATATGACTGCGGAAAACTGCAACGTCTTGCCACACTTCTACGGGACCTACAAGCTGGGGGCCACCGTGCTCTCATTTTTACACAGATGACAAAGGTTCTCGATATCCTTGAGCAGTTCCTCAATATCCATGGGTATCGGTACTTGCGTCTTGACGGATCTACCAAGATCGAACAGCGCCAGATTCTTACCGATCGATTCAACACAGATCCACGCATCTTGTGCTTCATTCTCTCTTCTCGATCTGGTGGTCTCGGTATCAACCTCACAGGTGCTGACAGCGTCATCTTCTACGATCTTGACTGGAATCCAGCAATGGACAAGCAATGTCAGGATCGTGCCCATCGAATTGGTCAAACACGTGACGTGCACATCTACAAGTTCGTTAGCGAATACACCATCGAGGCCAACATTCTCAGGAAGTCGAATCAGAAGCGTCTTCTGGACGACGTCATCATCCAGAAGGGTGACTTCACGACCGATACGTTCAACAGAGTCACCTGGCGCGATGCACTCGATGAGAACATGGGTATCGATACAACTGACGAAGCAGGTGCAGCAATGGAACGCGTTCTCGGCGAGAAGATTGGTCTCCTCGGCGACGCTCGCGTAATGGGCAATGTAGAAGACACGGAAGATCGCACCGCTGCTTCCATTGCGCAAAAGGAGATTGTCGACGAGATTCAAGTAGACCAAGTCGACTTCAACGAGAGTCTGAATGCTACCAGAGCCGCCTCCGAAGCCGCTGCTGCCACTAAAGATAATGAAGACCTCGACATGGACGGCAATGAGAAGGAGAGGAGACATGTCGATGAGTATATGCTTAGTCTGTATCGCGAGGAATACGGCAAAGAGCCTTATCGACCGCCAACCGATCGACAGAAGAGAAACCGTAAAGGCCAGGATCCTCATGTACGGCATCGCAAGAAGAAGTACTAGTAGTGCTTCTGTGGTGAGACGGGCTATTGTTATTGCATTCTTAGCGAGCGGCTATGGTTGATACGTGTGTTGGAAGGAGTACGCCCAGGATTGTATTAGTAAGCTTTGTATGAGTGTCTTGTGTCTATAGAGAGAGAAGAGAGTAGCATATGCATGGTTCGGCGTTGCATTCATATAAAAGAATATAAAAATATTATTCTCCTTGACAACTTTGCAGAGTATCGGTTGTATTGTTTCTGTAGAGGCTAGTGTCGGAATGTGGGCGTGGTGGGGGTAGGTACACGTGCCAGCGCGATGGCGCTAGACTAGACGCATTGTTCTTTCACCACAGCTCATCTCGTGATCAACCTTGGGATTCATACGAAGGGGCTCTTCTGGAAATGTCGCGCTCAACTTATCTTGCGCTACATCGTCAATGTCTACATTTCGAGGCATTGTAGCTGGTAAACATCCCTCCGGCTTTCTTCCTACCTCTTCCCCCTTTCCTGGCCGGCCTGCCAGCCTGCCGCACAATCCATTGTCAACACTCACTAACAGCTTGCTGCAGAATTTCCCCGAATCAGGATCGACTACTTTCGACAACAGCCAGAGTACAAACCGCCTTTGGCGTGCTTTCTGAGTCATGTCCACTCTGATCATCTGGTCGGGCTTGAGACGCTGCGTGCGCCATTTGTGTATTGCTCGGCTGCCACTAAAGAGATCCTCCTACGACTAGAAAAGTACCGTTATCGCATGAACTTCGCCAAGGGTATTTTGGAAAGTCGCAATGTCACCTACGACCGGAGCATGCGCAAGTTGGCCAAGGCACTTCCTTTGGATACACCGACTTTGATAGAATTAGCGCCGGGAACCAGCATTAGAGTTACCCTCATTGACGCTAATCACTGCGTTGGTGCTGTCATGTTCCTTATTGAGGGTAACGGCAAAGCAGTGCTCTACACTGGTGACATCCGAGCAGAAACATGGTGGGTGAACTCATTGGTACAGAATCCAGTGCTACTACCATACACGCTTGGAGATCGACGACTAGACTGTGTCTATCTGGATACAACCTTTGCTACGAGGAAGACGCCATACAGTGAGTTCCCAAGCAAAGCACAAGGCATCCGTGAGCTTCTCAGTAAAGTGAGCGAGTATCCTGACGATACCATTTTCTATTTCCACTCCTGGACATTTGGATATGAGAATGTTTGGATAGCACTTTCTGCTTTCTTGGGATCACAGGTTCACTTGGACGACTACCGAGCACGCATATATGGCTCCTTGTCCACGTTGGATAGGCGAGAGCTTCGAGAAGCTGGGCTGGACGTTCCGTTATCCAACAAGTCGCTTCGGGAATGTGGTCTCGAGATTCGCGAAGCGCCTGCTTTGTGTGGCTTTCGAAATGGCAATCATATACAGCCGGGCTGTCTGACGTCTAAGGATAATGTCCGTATCCACAGTTGCGAGCACGGCATGGGATGTGAGGTCATGGATCGTGAAATGCATGATAAAGCCGTGCATATAATCCCGATCATCACCCGTACCGATGGGGCTGAGGTTGCCGAGCTCGGTGTGGGGGGTGGCAAGGGGGACCTCGACCAGAAAGAAGAATTTGAGACAGGTGGGGCGGCTGACATGGGCAAACTGATGGAGCTTTGCGCTGCGTCTATAAGCGATGAACAATTGCTTGGGAAGGTACTCGCACTGCTCCAACAAGCTCTTGGAAAAGATGGCAAGCTTGATCTCAACATGCAGTTGCAGAGACGAAGCGAAGACGACCTAACACTGCAGAGCCTCATTTCAGTACTGTCAGGGCACGTCTCGAAAAGTCCAAACCCCGAGCAGCATCAGAGCAGAACGATCCGGTTTCCCTATAGCCGACATTCCTCTTATTCAGAATTGCGTGAACTCATCAAGGCTCTCAACCCAATGGACATCTTCCCGTGCACCGTTGATGAGAAAATTTGGACACCGGAAGTCAGCATGGAAAGTCTATTCGGAGACCTCTGTTCGTGCAAGCTCTTCCGTCACGATGCCGAGATGACAGAGCTCTATGAGGATAGGTTGGCTCGTGAGAGTAGAAAGAGAAGCAGAGATGATAGCCAGATGGTCACACAGACTACTGAGGACGAGATAACAAGTCCCATTGTGGAAAGGTTGCCCACCTCTATCAACGGCCTCGAATCTGAGGGATCAGTTACACCAAACGCGATCACTAATCCCATGGAAATAAATGCCAGTTCAGGAAGAGCCCAGATCTCGAACGCTCTGCCTACTCCAGAGGCTCCAGCAGTGATGGTGCTAAAGTCTACGCACGTCCCTACTTTCCAAATGGATACTCAAGACTGCAACTCCACGGTTGTTCCCTCGCTGGAAATACCAGTAACACCTGTTTCAGCCGATGCTTCATTATCAATAGCTATTACCTCCAGCACGGTCGCGTCGACGCCTGGCGTTCACAAAGGGAGAAGGAGATTGAAGCTCAAGAACAAGGAAATTGTGGTGCTTGCTACCAAGAGGAAGTACGGTCTTGATTGGAGGGACATTGGTTTGATATCGACTAGAAGCAAGGCTGATCAAGAAGAGCTAGAACTTTGAAAGGGAGACTTGTTTGTGATCACGTTGATCGCGCCAAGTCTCTACCAATATCATGCAAAAGCGTCTTGTTTTTCCATCACGCCTTGCGCTAAAATCGGCAAAATCTATGCCTCGCTTTCTGATGCGTGGGTGGTCAGCCCTCCCGTGGCATGTGGAAGAGTCACGAATTGTAAACGTGGAATGTTCGTCGCGATGGGCTGACACGGCGAGTAGGAATGCGACAGCAGCGCGTCGATTGTTACACAGCCTTGCCGTCCAATTTTCTTGTTTAGCGAGTTCGAAGGATCCTTTCATGCAAATTAATTACCCAGAGGGTCGGGTTGACAGATCCCATTCCTCCCTGGCCGCCTTGCGGTTGTCGGTCCAGCCTCCCTTGCTTGGCATCGCATATATACAAACATCATGCAAACGTTATTCAACATCTCGATCAAGACGCTCACCCAGTCACTCGCTCAGTCAGTCTTCTCGCGCCAGGAGCAGCAGTCATGTCTCACTCTAGCTCCCGCGCTGCCCTTCGCTTGCTCTCTACGGTTCTGTTAGCCGCCAGCATCGCCAATGCGGCAGCACTTCCCTCGACGAACCAGCTCTCATCTACATCGGACGTTGAAGCTACTCTGGCTGGAGCCGTAGCCCCCAACAGTAATATCTTCGACGAAATTGCGAAGATACTCCGATTGCATGATGGGGTAGAAGTCGTAAACGACTTTTTTTCAAAATTACTTGGCTATAACAACCCGGACAGCAGCGATGGAGAAGCTACCGTGACTGTGACCGTGACTGTCGCACCTTCTCCCTCCATGGTCATGTCGCATGGTTCTCTTTCCAGCAGCAGTGCCAGCATCAGCACAGCAGAAGCCAGCACATCATCTGAGCCATCTCCCTCGACAGAGCCGGTCCCCTCCTCCTCAGACAACGACATTTTCTCTATCCTCCCCTTCGGTCCCCTGACCACCGCAATCAATCTCCCCCTCTCCACTCCCATCAGCCCCTCCAGCGTCTCATCCCCCGTCCCAGTACTCCCCCCCTATCCCGCCAACGCCTCCCTCGCAACCGTCTCCGCCACCGCCACCGCCATCCTAATAACCGGTTATTTCCCTACCAACCCGCTCGAAACCAGCCTTCCCCACTACAACTCCAGCATAACCACCACTTCAACTTCGACCCTCACCACCACGGAGCTCGTGTCCGTCATCCTCGTCACCGGAACCGGAGCCGTAGGAACCGTAGGAACCGGTCTCCCGATTCCCAGCAACGACGCCGCAGCCCCGCTTTGGACGAACTCGACGTCTGCACCCACAGCGACAGAGACTGGTGCTGCTGCTGCTACGCTCGTGGGCACAGGTACGCCGCTATTTCCCAACACCACTATTGTGGTCCCTATCATTGTGAACGCGACGGGCAGTCCCGGTACGAGCGTGGATGTTACGTTGCCCATTGAACTCCCTACTCCTACTACTGCTTCTGCTGCTATTGGAACTGGCATAGTGGCTGCAACTGGAGCAAGCGAGGTGGGCTACGGTTCTTCTCCAACGCTAATTCCTCCGTACGGGAATGACACGGCCGGTATGTGGACAAGCGTGGTGTTGGGCACGGGCTTTATGAGCACGAGTACGAGCACGAGTACGTCGACTACGACTGTTTTGGCAGTGCCGACAGATGTGGTGCCTGTTCCGGTGGTGCCGGTGGTGGTGAATGGGAGTGTGGTGGATGCGGGTCCTGATGCAGACGTGGGTTTTGAAGGTCAGTACTATTAGGCTGTTTCCATTTTTGCTCAGTCCGTCTTGTCTGTTGGTCCTTTTTTTTTGAGCTTTCCTTTTTTTTGAATTAGAGATTAAACGGTCATGATGTGTGAGTGACGCTGGGTGGGAATGCAAGGGGCGTGTGTGTGTCTTTTCTACTACGTCCTTTACGTCCCTATTTTTTCCATGACACGATACCGGTACGAAGTTTGCAAACGAAATGACTTAGATGCGTAATGATGGCTCTTTGAGTTCTTGTTTCTGGTTGTTTTTCTGTTTAGTTTAGCAAATATATTTCATGCGTCCCCCCTCCCTTGCGCCCCTATCTGTTTCCACCAGGTTGCTCATTTCTCAACATCTCTTTGTATCCATCACGTGTGTCCTTTTTGATGTTTGTATTCATACTAACAACCTCACACAGACATAACCCTCCTCCAGCTCACCACATTCTGCACTACCCTCCCCCCCTGGGTAACCACCCTAACCCTCCCCCTCCTTTCCCACTTCTACTCCGCCTCCAACCCATCCTATCCGGTCCTCGCCTCCTTCCCAGGCTGCATCCCAGGCACCCCCTTTCCCAACTGCACAGCTCTCGGTCAGGTAATTCTTACTTGCCAGTCTGCCGGCCGAAAAGTGCTGCTTAGCGTCAAGGCATCTGGGATAGAGGCAGTGGGGGGAAACGCGTGGTACGGAGACCCAGACGTGAGCAAGGAGCCCTTTGGTCCTTCTTTTGGTAGCCCTGGTGGCGCTGCGAATGGGGGTGGTGGTGGTGGGTATGGTGGCAAGGGAAATGTTTCGAATTCGACACAACCACAACCACCTGTATACGGCTTCGGCAGTGGAAACGCAACAGCTGGTGGTCCCGTTGCTGTCGTCGAACCCAGAACCCCCTCTTCTCGCCATACTCACAACCGCCGAGCCTCTGCCCACAACAGCCCCGGACCAAGACCCATGTACCAACCTAACCTTCTCACTCCCACGAATACCCCCGATACACTCGCAGCCACACTTTTGTCACTATTTGGCCCCGTCTCTGTTGCTGATGAATCTCTTCCCCGGCCCCTCGGTCCATCCGTCGTTCTCGATGGTTTCGATGTGCAGGTCCCGGTGCAGTGGAAGGGGACGTATCAGGATGAGCAGTTTCATGACTTGTTGAATGGGTTGAAGGGGGTAGATGAGGATGAGGACAGAAAAATAAAGGGTCTCGAGGTGCTGTTTGGTTGGGTGGGTGAGGTATTGGGATAGATGTGGTTAATGGATTGGGAGGGAATGAGAAGGGAGCGAAACGTGGGTAGTTGTCGAGAGGACGTTTCTGAGACTTGGTAATTGCATGGGGCCTTTCGGAGCCCTACAGTTATAGGAAAGCGCTTGATAGATTAATAGTTTCCTCTTCTTAGGAGGACGATAGAGGTATCCGCGAAGTCAAGATTCATGAATCAAACCTGCATGTCAAAAACATCAAGTACAGGTACGAGATATCTGACCTGATATTTTCTGTGGAAAGTGCTAGCCTCCGGGCCAAAAAAAGTTCATCTCACATCACACGCAAGGGCCAGTATGTATGGTTAAGTCAGATCCTTTGATTGGCCCGTCCTAAGGGACAAGTACCTAGCCGCACATGATCCTGCTATGCCCCAAATGAGTACAGTTCATGAACTGCATCTACATGAATTTCGATCCTTCCGTCATCCTTGCCTCAACGTGTACTGGGTGGCGACGACGTAACCTCCAGCAAACATGGCCAACTTGAGCAGTTTACCAGTTAGTAGAAACAGTCTCAGTTGCAGCTGCAGCAGTCGTATCGTCCGCCCAGTTGCCCGAGGATACCACATCGGTGCTCTCGCCAGTGTTGCCCCAGGCATCCTGAGCAGGAGGAGCAGCAGGCTCGGGGCAACGCTTCTCACCGTGACCGTAGTTGTTGCAGTTACGGCACTGAACCCGGCCCCAATCGCGAGGCTTGTCACACTCACGAGCTGGATGGCCTTCTCCATCGCAGTTGCGGCACTTGATAACACGGGGTTTGTCACACTCGCGGGAAAGGTGACCCTCACCACCGCAGTTGTGGCAGGCGCGGCCTCCACCGCCACCGCCGCCGCCAGTGCGAGGCTCGGTACATTCAGCCTTGTTGTGACTAGACAAGTTAGCGGATGCTAGGAAAAGGCTTTAGGAGAGAAAATACCCAGGTTTGTTGCAGTTGAAGCAAAGACGGTTACTGCCACCACCGCCACCACCCATGGGCTTTCTGGGTGCGTTGCATTCCATCTTGCGATGACCAACCTCACCGCAGTTGAAGCAAGCTTGGCCGCCTGATCCTTGAGGGCAGTCGCGCTTCTGATGGCCGGTCATGCCGCAGCCATAGCAAGTAGGGTCGTCGCCACCATTATTGTTCTTGTAGTTGGATGTCTTAGTAGAGAAGCCGTCGTTGCCCGTGTTAGTAGCGTCGCTGGAACCCCATGTGTCGTTTCCACCAGACTCAGTGTTGTCATGAAAGCCAGAATCATCGCCAGAACCGGTAGAATTCTTAGCCTTTTCAACTTCCTGACGATACTTCTCCTCAGCCGCGCGATGCGCCTTGGAGACTTTGTGGCCATGGAAGTCTTTGGTCAGGATTTCCCGGTCACAGAGCTCGCAGAGTGTCACACGAGGCATCTGCTGCTTCGGGGGTGGGTAAGGGTTGGCGACCAACGTCGAGTTCATTGCAGCTGTGCCACGGGCCATGATGAAGAGTGTAGACGATGGAACAAAACTGTGTGACGGGGTGACGGGGTGACGGGGTGACGGGTACACACAAGCTTAGCTGTTGTCCGTGACGAGGTAAGGGAGAAGTCAAGCCCAAACAGATGGCGGTCAAGGGCGTATGAAGTGAGCTAGAAGCCCGTATAGACAATGCTGAGCAATGTTCTGTCGTTCACAATTGCTTGTGTGCTCATGCAAATTTGCGAGGACACTGCTCAGAATGGCAGGAGCAAGTGGAGGTGCTGGGGGTGCTGGGGGTCAGGAATACTTACGTGCTGAGGCTTTTGGAGCCCCTGTGTACAGGTGCTGATGTAGCAGCTGTTGTTGACCTTGTCCACCTCGTCGTTGTCGAAGTGAGGTGAGGTGAGGTGGAAAGGTGGTGCCGAGTAGAGGTGGGAGGTAAAGGCAGGCGCGAGGCACCGTGCGTCAACAACAGCAAACACTCGACGCGAAGTCGAAATTAAGCGGGGATTTGGAAGGTAATGGAATGACAAGGACAGCGGCGTACATGCATGTCGGGTAGCTGCACAAGAAGCGTCAGGCTGATAGCACGGATAAACCACTACGGCACAGTGCATACGCAGGCTGGGAACATAAAATCTACATAGAGCTGCCACAGAAATATCTTTCACAAGATCTTCGTCTTGCTATGTGTCAGTACCATCGACGACAAGCATGGCATTCGAATACAGACATGGATAAGAACAGGAATGCATGCATCTTGCAGCAAAGGATGATAAACAAAAGGCAGAACGAGTCAACTTTTATAATTTCCACATGGATATATGAATCTCCAAGGGCAATAGTTTATAGCTCATGTAGGTCAATTCGATGCACATTTGCACTACGTACCGCCAATTCGGGTGTCGCTCAAGCGCCGACAGGCACACCATCTTCGCCTTCAGCCTCGCCAGCCCTCTGTTCTTCGGTCTTCTCAGGCTCCCTCCAGCCTGTGCACGCCTGTATAAATACTACAATGACTGACAGCCCCACGGCACAGAGAAACAATGCCTTGATTGCATCCGCGTATGCCCCAATTGCGACTTCCCGGTCTTTCCCTTCCAGCCTGCCCACTAGCGCCGGACTTCCCAGCAGTCGCCGGGTGAGTTCTCCGCGATTCTTCAGTCCGGCGCGCGCAAAGCCATTATTCAAGGACTTGTGTAGCACGCGGACAAAGTAGCCGCCACCGATAGCCGAGCCGAACGAACCAGAGAAACCACGGAAAGTTGCGAGGAGAGAAATGACAATCGGATGTACCTCTGGTAGTGTGAGATGGAGGAGATGAACGAGCGCGTAGTTCATTGCAGCACCAGTGGCAAGGCCGTTGACGAAAACCATGAGGACGTACAGTCCCCAGGGACTCGTGGGCGTTGATATGAAAGCAAGCACGGCCATGGCAACGGGGAACAATGCCATGGCGAAGATGGTGTGAAGATAGAAGCTTCCGGTTCGCTTGATGTGGAAGACACCGGCAAGCAATCCACCAGCTGCGAAACCGGCGTTGGTGGGGATTAAAATTGATCCGGCAACGGCAGGCGCCCATCCTCGAACGGCGATGGCGTATACAGGGGTGTAAAATAGGATGCTCCAACGAGCCATCATGAAACCGGTCGTGGCAACACAGGTCAACAAGGTTCCACGAGACCGTAGGACGGAGATTGGAATGACAGGATCGCTGGCCACGTAGGCTTCATTGAGCACAAAGACTGGCAGAGCAATTGCTGATAGTATAAGGGGAAGGGGAAGAACTTTCGGACCTGATAGACCGAAAAGAAAGAGTACAATCGTGGTAGTCAACAACACCGAGCCGGAATAGTCGATGCGGGTAAGTTTGTCGCGGATCGAGAGATTGGCATACTTGATGTTCTTGGAAGTATGGCTAGCTGGGATGGAAAACAAAAGGCCAAAGCCAGCTATGAGGCTTAGGGGTGCCTGGATGCCGAAGAGCGGTTTCTATGGACGTCAGCTGGGTCTTGGCAAGACTTTCAGAGAAAGCTTACCCATCCGATTCTAGGTTCAAGTGCACCGGCAATAACGGCTCCCAGCGAGACGCCAACTGTCATTGCAGTATTCGCAAGACCCATGTACAGCCCTCTTCGTTTGGGACTGGTCATCTGGATCGCCATGATGCTAGCGACAATGAAAATGCCTCCGCCACCAGCTCCGGTAATAACGCGACCCAAGACGAAGTGCTCGAATGAAAGCGAGGTAGATGTGATGATCAATCCAATGGTTATGAGCATGGTGGAGAAAAACATGCACAATCGTGGACTAAATACTTGGCATAGTCTGCCCATCAAGGGAGCTAGCGATGACATAGCAATGAGATATGCGGACGTGAACCAGCTAGCGTTCTCGAAAGCATCTAAATCCGCAGCAATGGATGATTGTGTA
This sequence comes from Pyrenophora seminiperda CCB06, assembly GCA_000465215.2. Taxonomy (NCBI): domain Eukaryota; kingdom Fungi; phylum Ascomycota; class Dothideomycetes; order Pleosporales; family Pleosporaceae; genus Pyrenophora; species Pyrenophora seminiperda. The sequence goes on from KE747810.1 coordinate 1,794,184, forward strand.
GTTGTGAGGATAGAGATGTTGGTAGCTGATGCATGTTAGGGACTTGATCTGACATTTGAACTATGATGTGACATGGCATCACATCTGGTATGGATGATGTGCACTTGGTAGTATGCTGACGTCGACGCGTCAGGTAAGAAATGAAAACGCGTAAGAAAAAGAACATGAAGGAGATTGATAGTTGAATACAAAAAGAAGTAGAGTCTACCTTGCAAGAATATCAGTAAACCAACATTGAAGACGATAAATGCTCCTCTAGATGTTGAAATGGCTGGTTCTGCATCCTTCTTATCTCGGATCGATAAGGGTGGCGATGTAGAAAGTTGAAGCAGAGGTTCCCGTTCTGCAGAGGCATTGGGTATAGCCATACTGCGTCGATGAAAAATAGACTACAAAGCAAAATTTATACCGGAAATGGTGGTAGAGAGATGAAGCGAGGGCAAGATACAAAGTAGAGATACAGGCAAGGCTGCTAGTGCTTGCATGGATTACAAATGCGCTGCTCGGGTGGCCCAGGAGCCCGATGAGTTTCGTCCGCAAAAGCAACAAGACGTGAAATCATGACATAGGTGGTATGTGTGCCATAACATGATTGAAGAGCAATGCTTGGCAGTGGGCTCGAGAATGAAAGGCGAGAGGGGGCAAGACGACGTTCAAGGCGTGTGCATGCGACAGGTGTGACGTCAACGCTCATTGGCTGCTTAGAGGCCACGGCTACGGTACGCAGGCGCAACTGCCACCGGGGGGGCCACGGCTTCATAGTGGAAAGCTGGCCTCTACAAACAATATCATCACGACCACTCAGGGCCTGTCGCGCGCCTTCTCACTGTTTATTTCACATGGCGCCATGAGTCTCTTTCCTTCTACAACTTTACATTTCGACATATACCTACAATGAGGCCACCATCACAGCGCCTCGTGCCGCTGATTTTCGGTATGCACTTGCGCATGTGACTGCGGTAGCTTCTGACTGACTACTAGACACACAGTTTTCCTTTCTCTGGTCCTTTGCCTCTCTCCACCAGTCCATGCCGAGCACGAATCAGACTATGCGCACCAGAAACCACTCGGAGGGGGTCAAGCGTCGGGCAGTCGGGGCTCATCATCACAGGGCAGAGAGAGCTGGAAGTCAAGATGGGGGGATGCCGATGGGGATGTAAACTCGCACCAGGGCGTACTGGCCTTTGACGAGGCCATGGCCCTGCTGCACCAGATTAAACCGGCAACGGCACCATGGTGGAACTTTGAGAACAAGTCGGGCATCCTGGGTACAAGCGCCTACTATGCAAAGGAGGTCTTCTTCCTGCTATTCATGAACGGACCCCCGCAGCAGGAACTCTTGACAACGAACCCGCAGCCGAAGAAACTGGGCCAGTCGCTTTCTCACGCCGTCACACTGCTGGAAGAGGCTGCCGCGCAGAAGAACGCCGATGCATTGTTCACCCTCGCCGAGATGAACTTTTACGGCAACTACACCCATCCGCGCAACTACTCGGAAGCATTCCGACGATATCACGAGCTTGCTACACTGAACGGGAATGCCTCGGCACAACACATGGTTGGCTTCATGTATGCGACGGGCATTGGCGGGGCGGCCAAACAAGATCAGGCCAAAGCCATGCTATACTACACTCTTGGTGCCGAAGGCGGTGACGTGCGGTCAGAAATGGCCGTTGCGTATAGGCATTCAGCCGGCATATCGACCCCGCGTAACTGCGAGGAAGCCGTGTATTTCTACAAGGAAGCCGCCAAGAAGGCTATCGCCTACCTGCGCTCTGGACCACCCGGTGGCCACTCGATGCCGCGGGAATCATACAACATTGCCGATGATGAAGGCGGGGTATATGGCGAGGGTGCCAGCGCAAGCAGCTCGGGTCCAAATGCCAAAGTAGCAAGCATTCAATCGGATGCCTTCTCTTCGCTCGACGACGTATTTGAATACATGGATCTCCAGGCGAGGAAAGGCGACGCGAGGGCTACCTTCAATCTTGCTAAGCTGAACTATGACGGCGCGCGCACGCTGAAACGAGACCTGCCAGCGGCCAAGAAGCGTTTCTTGGAGCTTGCCCGCATGTATTGGACCCCAGGAGGAAAGATCTACGCCGACGTGGGGCCTACCACCGAGAAGTTGGCCGCAAAGGCTGCTGGCTATCTTGGTCGTATGTTTATGCGCGGTGAAGGCATGCCACAAAGCTTCGAAATCGCAAAGACTTGGTTCAGGCGTGGCATAGAGCTAGGCGACGCCCTCTCACAGTATTCCATGGGAATCATGTACCTGAAGGGTCTTGGCGTGCCAGAAGATGCCGTCAAGGCTGCTGAACTCTTTGCTGCAGCTGCCGATCAGGATTTGGCAGTAGCACAAGTCAGACTTGGTGCCCTGTTCCTAGACCAGGGAGACATTGCAATCGCTATCAAGTACTTTGAGCTTGCCGCTAGGCACGGACATCTGGAGGCCTTTTACTTTCTGGCTGAAATGACACACAACGGCGTCGGACGCGACAAGTCTTGTCCTGTGGCCGCTGCATACTATAAACTAGTTGCAGAAAAGGCCGAGCTTGTTTCTACTTCGTTCCCAGAAGCCAATGAGGCTTATACAAATGGGAATCTCGAGACGGCACTTGTCAGCTACATGATGGCGGCTGAGCAAGGTTTCGAGGTTGGACAAGCCAATGTGGCTTACCTTCTCGACCAGGACAAGCCTCGCTTTACCCTCAACTCGCTCTTGCCATCTACGAAGCAGAAGGCTTCGCTGGCTAGCGATGCTCGCTTGGCCCTCATCTACTGGACACGCTCCGCTGAACAGAAAAATGTTGACTCCATGGTAAAGATGGGCGACTACTATCTCATGGGTCTTGGAACGTCTCCCGATCAGGAAAAGGCAGCTGCATGCTATCAAGCAGCAGCGGAGACTATGCGAAGCGCCCAAGCTATGTGGAACCTGGGATGGATGCACGAAAATGGTATTGGTATCGACCAGGACTTCCATCTCGCCAAGAGACACTACGATATGGCTTTGGAAACAAACCCTCGCGAGGCCTACCTGCCTGTTGTGCTGGCACTATACAAGCTACGGTTCCGAAGCTGGTGGAATACCTTTACCAACGGTAACATCAAGTCCATTGAAGAAGAGCCAGGTAAGCTATGCATCCAAGCGTACATTATCTTCAAGTTTCGTTTGGGCTAATATGTGCCCAGTTCTCAAAGAAAAATGGACCTTCTTCGAATGGGTAAACGCATTTCTCGAAGCCGAACTAGCCGTCTGGGATGACTATGAGCCAGACGATTACGACGATGCAGCCCGCGGCGACTACTACGGCGATGGCTACCACGGCGATGACATCGACTCTGATATCCTCGAGTCGCTCATCATCTTGGCCTTGAGTGGTGCCCTAGCTTTCTTGCTGTATTACCGCACGCAGCGCCAAAGACGCCAGGAGGAGGAAAGGAGGCGGCAGCAGGAGCAACAGCAGCAGCTTAACAATCAGGGTATTCCGATGCCGCAACCACAACCGCAACCGCAACCGCAGGTACAACGACAGCAAGATAGAGGCTTGTTCCCTAATCCGGATGATCCGGAATTTATGAATTGGGTGGCTGGGGGAGTGGGTCATTGAGGGGATTGATAGTATGAGATGTTGAGGGTTGATGTGTATGTATACTAGAGAATCGTTGACATTCTCGTATCTTTTCTTCTATAGGTACAATCGAGTCTTTCTAACCTCCTCTTACTCACTACACGTAAACTACCCACCATACTGCGGCATATAACCACCCAGCCCACTTCTCACAAGTCTTGTACACACACATTTACGAAATGGTGATTGACCTTGTTCTCTATTAAGATTACTATTATTACTACTACGTTGGACATGTCCGGTTAAAGCATGTCCGCGATGCGCTAGCCTCTACTAGGCATAACGCACTATTGCTATGCTTATTAAACATTATTGGTCGTATTATGGTGACTCAACCATACCTAATACAAGGCTGGGTATTACTATTTGGTCGCCGTGTCCCCCAAAGGAGAAAAAAGTATGAATCAGAAAGTATCATCACCTATCCGCAATCTTAACAAACCATGGCCGAGATTGAGCCCGCAAGCACGACCACGCCCGCACCAACCCCACGCATAGCCTACATCCGCACGACCTCGTCGCCCGACTGGTGGCCAGAAGCGGTTCGGCAAACACTCGTACGCTACGTGAAGCAAGAAGATCCCCTGGCTGTGCCTCCGCGTCCGCGGCACCGTTTTCTCTTCGGCGCAAGTACGGCGGCCGACGCGAGCATCCTGGACCTCTTCCTCTTGTGGCTGCCCCCAAGGCCAAATCCCAATCGGTATTTCCGGGACTTGCGGAAAAGCGATCTCGAGGTGCGCGTGTCGCACGAGCGAGCCGAAACGCCAGATGGCAGGAGATTGTTGTCCCGCTGCGCGAGCGAGGACGTGTGCGTTGTGGTTAGCGGCAAGGATGACGATGAGTGCACTGAGCAAATGCTGGGGGAGTGCGACTACATCATTGACGAGCAAACGACAATATGGGATGAGTGGTTCTGGAACACTGCCCGGACGGGCATACCGCAGGATAGCATGCTCACGAACCCGGAGTATGATGTAAAGCAGCACGACTACTCGAAGCACCGGCTAGGGAACCGGTACAGAGGGTATGCGTGGCGGGCCAGCTCGGGCGGATTCCATGGGAACTACGATTGGATTTGTAGAGGATGTGGCGGGAAATGCAAGAGAGGGCGCTGCAGAACAGGCTCGTATGAACCGCCCGTGTACGCGAACCAGCGACTGCTGCCGGACAAGGGGAGCCGCGAGTGGCTGGATCTGACGGCTAACGAAGTGGTGCATCGGTATGAGTTTCAGATGGCGGTTGGCGCGCACGTTGTGCAATCGGAACTGCGCACCAGCATCGCCACGTTCAGCGGAGATTGAAGCGCGAGTTATCATCGATGACTTCGCGGACAGGGCCCGGTTTCTCCGTCGACAGCATGAGCCAGTCTGAGCGTTCGGCGAAGCCGGGAACGGGGCGCCGGAAGTTGTTGGAGCCGTCTTGGTCGTAGCCCGTGGTGGTGGATATGAGCGGCGTGCTGGAAGAACGGCGTAGGAGGGATGTGTCTTGTACTGCTGACCGCATAGTTAGGAGTTGGGTTACGAGCATGCCGAGAACCACTGGATATATTATTAGCACGTGACGAGAAGAAAAAAGTGCGACGCATGGTGTTACTCACCATCAGTCAAGCACATCAGCAGGCAGATATGGCCCGTCTTTGCAAATGCCCAGTTGAGGAAAAGTCCGTTGTTACACAGCGTGACGAGAAGCATGAAGCCCGATCCAGCGACATTTCTGATCAACATGACGCGGAAGTCGTTCTGCAACGAACTACGTATGAATTGATGCGTCCTCTTCATCCAGGGCTTTGATCCGCGTGCAGGGAATTCCGACCGCAGTCTGGGTGTGCCGGGCGCACTCGACAGCTCTGGCAGAACCGAGGCGAGCGTGGGACGAAGCTGCCATAAGAAGATACCGGTCAAGCCACAGTTGATGACGGTATCCAGAACGATGATTGCAACGGCTGCTCTGGGCTCGATGCCGATCCTGCACTGGCCGTCTTCGAGCGACAGCTCAGCCATGGGGTTCAAGAACTGGCAGCCCATTATGCCGAGGAATCCGCCTATGGTCAGGAGTGCTCCAATAACGTATATGGGGTCGCGCAGGCGGTCGACAAAGGGAGCTCGCACAATGTGGACACGCTCGAGGAGGAAGAGATAGCTAAAGCATAGGTTAGTATTCGAGAGACTCATGGGCCACAGGGGAAGGGTTGGGGTTGTACTAACAGGGGAATCTTCGCAGCCGCATACATGGCGATGCAAACACGTATCGCCGCGTAGCACTGAGGCTGTGTATGCAAGCCCAAGCCCGCGACTATCGTAGCCGTAGCGAGCAAAAACGCCGCGCAGACGAAGCCCTGGAAGAAGACGAGAACATCCGACACGATCGTTTTGGCAGGTGGTTTCCCGGCTATGCGACCTGCGCGATATCCTTTGCAACAGTTAGACAAAAATCGATAACCAACCACAAAACAGCGAAAGAAAAGTGTGTATTTGTGTGTCGTTTTTTTTTCACGTACCCTGAACCAGTGCTAGTATGAAGGCATACAGAATGCATACGATCACGACGGCAGTCCTCTGTAGCGGGCGCTCAACCCGGCCCACGTCCCGCTCCTCGTAAGACATGGGCGACGCAGCAACACCAGCGCCCAGCGTCATTATGAAAAGCATAGCCAAGAAGTTCATCATTACTATTGTGTGAGAGAGTTGCCGAACCCTTCACAAAGGCAGGGGAAGGTGAACCGCAAGGGAAACGGGCGTAGCAAAGGGACATATATGGGAGAGAACCATGTAGCTCTCAATCGGCAACACCTAAGACACACGCAGCCCGACGAATGATACGAAACCGGGCCGGCACCGAAGCGACCAAGTTAGTGGGTTAGTGGGTTAGTTCGTAAAAAAGGGTCGGATATAGAAAATAGTAAGAGAGAGGGAGAGTAAGCGCGTGTGTGTAAGAGAACACGAGAAAGAACGAGAAAGAGGAAAGTATGCAACTCAGAGTTTAGCTCGACCGTGCTTCGGATTCCCCCTTCCAGCGAGAAACGTTAATTGTGTGTGCGTGTAGTGTGCGTATATGTGACGGAGTAAGCACCTGTCGCACGTGCTGCGTGGGGTTGTGGTGTTGTAGTGTGTAGTGTGTGTGTCAAACCACGGTGAGCGTGTATATTCCTCACCTCACGTTTCTGCACCGGTAAGTACCGTATCCACATCGATCGTGGTCTATTGCTCCTATAGCTTAGGAGTATGTATTACGGCCTACTTGCTCCAGGAAGAAGGCAAAGGGTCCTTGCGTTTTGTTTGCGCGAGCGCACATTACGCACAGCGCTGGAGTTGGCTCCGTAGCGCGCTTAACGCGAGCAGTTGATCGACGGCGCCGAAGCCCAGACGTTTGCACTAAAACGAGGGAACGAAGGTGGAGCTAATAGATCGGAGACCGCTGGATCGGACATTGTTGGTTGGCTGGGGATTTTCCGACCGCAGAGTTCTGACCGCTGCTTCAACGGCGGGAAAGGTGCGATGGGTGAAGAAGTAGGTATGTGTATTTTCAACTCGTGGTTTCCGTTCTCCTAGGCTTCGGCACCTGTTGTCTTTCTCGAGGTTTAATCGCCGTGGAAAACCTAGTTCGCGTGAATACGTTAGCATCGGCTTTTCTTGCTTGGGCTGGTGCATTTCGCTGTCTTGAGCGCTTCAGCTTAAGACGTCGTGGTTTCGGCGTTGGGTTTCCAGGGTTCATCCATCTATCCCTTTTTGGGGGGCGGGGCTCACAGGGTTTCGCCAGTGGCTGGTTGACGTCGCATGGGAGCTAAATCCGGCTTCAATCATGTTACGACACTCCTACAGAATGTGATTCGCCTTTTCTCTTCATCGGCCTGCGTATTGTCCCCCGTGGTTGGTGGAGGGCTTAAGCTTTTGCATGTCGCAATAGTCGCGACTCATGCATGACGTTTGGTGGTGTTGTGGTACGACTTCGAGCTGAATAATACCGGTAAACGCTCTTTTGTTTCCTTTTTTGCAACACCTCGTTTTGCAACTCTAATGCTCAAGGAGTCCTGATGTAGCATGGACTTCAATTGCAAATACTATCAGTCTGGCTCACGTCATTTCTCATGCCTCTAGCTATGCGTTACCAGCAATCCAATAGTGTCTTGATGCTGGGCCTATAGTTCTGTTGCGGGTGGCGTTCGCCATGATGCGTGGAGTCTTTGATACAGTTTGACTGACATTTGCCCTTGGGCCGCGAAATGAGCTGGTTTCTTATCCGTCTGGTATGTGTTCCAAGGCTCAACGACCTATGTTACTGTCGCTTTCTCCCATCACGCCGAGAAATACACGGACATGTATGTCTGCGATGGAATTCCGTGGGGCGCCGAGCAAAATATGAGACGACAAGACTCTTTTGCGTCGCGCGTAGCGTTGCGGACCATACTGATCCGGACAAGGCGTGGGCGAGTATCGGACTGTTTGTAGTACAGTAACCCATGTATTGTCTGCATTGATGTATTGTTGACAGCACGCGATCTTACGTACATGATTGTAGCTCAAGTTCCCGGTCATCTACGTAGTTGGCGGATCGCCACACAGAACCAGCGGGCTTTTCGTTAGCATTCAATACATCATCTCTCGACACCATCTAGACACTATCCTGCGGGTCTAGACCTTGGCCCTGGTAGGCGCGTGGCGTTGCAGTCTGGCTAGATTGCACTGCCGTCCTCCGGTTCTTTATCAATACGGAGTACTAGGTGTACCTAGGTATGTGTCCTGCAAGCCCAACCATTCAGGTCCTTCGGCTTCAAAAAACTCCATGTCGGTCATGGTTGTGTTTGTTGCGTACGTGGCTTTTCATCTGGGATATGCTAAGCACAGCCGAGGGGACGATAGAAGCAAGACTTTGTGTTTGAAGGACGATAGGATGGAAATTGGGGGCTAAAAGCTAGACTATGACAACAGCAGCATTCAATGGCAGCGTGCTATGATATGTAAAACGGTAGTCAGGACAAATAAATGCGTTGATGGAAGGTAGGGAATAGCGTCACAGCATAGTGAAGATGACGGACTCGACCGGAATCAGCACCCTTTGGAGTGTTACCTAACAAGAAAGGCATTTGATGAAAGATGAGACGAAAAAGAAAGAGGGTAAAAGGTAGGTAGTCCCACGGATGAGGGTGAAAGAAACCTGACTAGAATCTACACTCTTTAGAGCTACCTAATAAGGAAGGCATTTGACCTACGACGAGATGAGGAAACGAAGGCCAAAATATAGGGGGTCCTATGGATGAGGGTGAAGGAAACCTGACTAGAATCTACACTCTTTAGAGTATTTCCTAATATGGAAGGCATTTAATGAGGATGGTGAAGGAAACCTACCTAACAGGGGAGCCTAAAAGGTAGGGGGTTCGACGAGGAGGGTGAAGGAAACACTGACTAGAATCAACACTTTCGAGAGTATTACCCAACTGGGTAACGTTCGATCAAAGATGGGACGAAAACTTGCTAAGAAAAAAAAACGTCGAGTGAATACTCAGAACGTGAGATGTGCGCCTAAAGACATGTTACCCATAACATCTCCGGAAGCCGATTGCAATGCACGAAAGACCAAATATACACCAACATGCCTTTGCTTTTCCCTAACCGTTCCGTCCTAGCGATACTAGTAAACCATAACCCCTAGGTAAACCTGCCAAAAGATGCGCGGAAAGAAAGCAAAAGTCGGCTTTGGAACCCGTCGGCACCGTTACACTAGACTCCGCGTCTACAATCAGTAGATAGTATATAGTTGACCGGCTATACCACTACTATCTCGTAGGTGATGTCATGGCTGCGGGATACTGGATACATTATAGGATCATGGACGCGGCGTGGAATAGGTATCAAAAAATCGGGTCGGAATTGCCTTGTCAACTATCCATTCTGCTAAAAGCTCTTTCAAAGAAAAGAGAAAAACGCCATGTATCTATATGCTGAAGTGAGCCAGCAAACATCATCAATCATCATCGCCCCTCGTTCATATTTAAATCAAACTCACTAATTTACCAAACCCCTCATCTAATCCAAGCTCTGAATCTGCACCTTGATACACCCCGTCTTGGGGTCTGCAGCCGTCTTAAACGCCTCAACGGCATCCTCCAACTTGAACCGATGCGTAACCAACTTCTTCAAATCAATGACGCCGCTCTTGTACAACCGAATCGCCTTGGGCCAGGTATTGCAGTAGCGGTACTGGAACTGGAGATCGACCTCGCGGGTGCTCAGCCGCATAAACGGAATCTTCATCTCGTTCTTGCCCACGCCAATGACAAAGACTTTGCCGCCAAACTTGACCGTCTGAATGCATGCGTTGATGGAGCTCTCGACACCCGTGCACTCCATGGCAATGGCCGGCTCAATGCCCTCGGTCAGCTTGAGTACGGCGTTCTGGAAGTCGGTGGGCGAGTGGCTGAATTCCACCTTGTGCGTGAGCACGTTGGGGACAAGCTCCTTTGCGAATTTAAGGCGGCCTTCGTCAATGTCAGTGATGACGAGGGGGGTGGCGCCCGCGGCTTGACAGCAGAGCAGCGTGACGAGGCCGATGGGACCAGCGCCGCATACTATGACTGGGTCGCCGAGCCGGACGTTTGCACGGTCCATTCCGGCGAGTGCGACGGAGAGGGGCTCGAGCATGGCTCCGTCTTCGAAGCTCATGCTGTCCGGAAGCTTGTGGCACCACATGGCTGGGTGCTTGAGGTAGCGGCGCAGCAGGCCAGTGACGGGGGGCGTGGAGAGGAAGAGGACGCGCTCGCAGCCGTTGTAGCGGCCAGTAAGACAGGGTTCGCATTCGCCGCAGATGATGTTTGGTTCGATGGCTACGCGGTCGCCGGGCTTGAGGTTGGTAACTGAGGGGTGAACGGCCATTACTGTGCCGGCAGATTCGTGACCCAGCACATGTGTGTCTTCTACAATCATAGGTCCTATGCAACCCTGTCATTTATCAAGTTAGAATGCGTTTCTTTCTTCATTTTTTTCACACCCATTCCCCCCTCTCCCCCCTCGCGAAGCTCTCCAAGGTTGCAGAAAACGTACCGCATGCCAGAAATGAATATCACTGCCGCAAATCCCCGTGCTCTTAATATTGAGCAAGACTTCACCAGGCTTCAAATCTCCGCCCCTCTGTACCTCCTCCAGACTCGGTTCCGCTTCCGCGACCCAAAGATCGTGCGCGGGGTTTGTGTAAACACCGATATTCGCCTTGCTAGCCTGGACTTCGGTAGTGGTGGTCGCCATTGTCGCAAATGCAAGTACCAAAAAGTGCTTCGCGCCTCGTCTGTATTCCTTACTTGAATTGATGATGAGTTCGGCAGAAAGTACAGTAGTAAAGAGGGAAAACAGATGTAGATCAAGGGGAAAGAGAAAGCAAAAAGTCACAGTCCTAGAAAAGACAAGATAACACCAACACAAATCATGCGGAAGCAAGCGCAAAAACCCACTTGTCAACAACCTAGGCCGGTTGATCTCACACAGGAAACGTAACCAAAAAAGGTATGCCAGCAGATCAGCTGGCCCAGCCTTGTTTAACCCCCTTTCCCTCTTGCCCATAGTACGAACAGCGGCGGTTCACTGACTTTAGCCCTCGGTGCGGGGCATGTACAACCTAGGCATTTCTGTGATTAATCCCTTTCCCAAATGTCCGTCATCCAGACCCCACACTGCAGAGCGGAAGCTCCAGAGCTAGCAGTTACTTTCCACGAATAGGAGCACGTTAAAGTCCGCAATTCTATCCTGTCACGCTGCTCAGGGTCAAGGCGTTGGTGGGGTTGGGGGACGACGGGGTCTGGAGCTCTCCAATCCCCGAAGCTATGATAGATGGGCTAGACTGGATGTGGTAATGTATCCTCTCGAATGAGAGACATCACGAGGCCTTAGGGGGAAAAGCTTTCACGATGTTCGTTCGAGCTTGGTGGTGTTGAGTGGGGGGGATTTGTTGTTGGCGGAGCGGAGCCGCGGTTATTTGTGTTGCGTTAGGGTCGGCGGGGTCGCCGAGATGTCATCCACGTCCATCTAATAAGATAGCGAAAGAAGACGGATTCCCAGATGCGTCGAGATGCCTTTCAAAGCATCGTCATTTATCGTGTGCTGCTTAACTTGCGCGATACGAAGATTCCCCAAGTCACGAGACTGAATAGCCATGGTGATGGTGATGGTGTTGACGGATTTCCGTATCCGGAAACTCCGACCCAACTACACCAACACTCCCACGTGACTCCCTCCACCATACACATTCAGACTCACATGCAAACTCACACCATCCACAGCGCCAAAAGCTTCCATCTATTTCTAGAACCCATTCCCTCCCTCACCCTTCCTTAGCCTACCAAACCAACCGCGCCGCATGCACATCAATACCGTACCTGGGCGATACGAGACCTGTGCCGCAATCTAACAACCTACATCTATCTTTGTCTTTTCTTCCTTTACCCATTCAGTCCACACACACGCGCGTCACTATTGCGTATTTTCTTTACATACTCTTCCATCTATCCCCATCTTCCATCCTATAATCTCCCACAGCGCGCCTAACCCCTCGTTTCATCATGCGCCCTAGCTCGGAACTCTCGCTGCCCGAGACACTTGCTGCCCAGACTGTTGCTTGCGGGGCTTGCTAGGTGAGACGAGCAAGTTACGAGAGGGGACAGGGCGAGGGGGATGGGGATAGGGTACCTGGTTGTAGGTACGCGGTGAGACAGGGTAGGTGGGCGGATAAGGTGAGACGCGGATCGCGATGGGATGAGTGACGTGAGAAGATGGACGGGTGGGGATGAGATCCTGTCAAGATCGTGTATGTGTAGAGGTTGATTGGGTTTGGGGGTTGTGTGTTCGGTAGATGGGTGCCTGAGGAAAGGTAGGTGGTTAGTTGAAGGGGGTGGGGAGGCCAGCGTGAACTGGCTTCACAGTTGCCAAAAAAAGGGCATCACTACCAAATAAATCTTAAAGGTCAAGTAAAGAATAAAGTAGGTGAAATTCTCAAAAGGTTTCTTTGCTAAACATCAATATCGCAATTCATACATGCTGAACCAAAAAAACTTGTTCTTCATTCGAGTGCACCCGTAGGTTGACATACTCCTCTGCCACAAAAAAAACGTATGGGCAGCTATAATAGAACCCCTTCAAAAAGTACGCCACATACAAAAACGAACCCCATCTAGAAATGCTCCTTCCAGAACTTGAAGTTGACTTCTTGGCAAGCAGCCTGCTTACACGCGCTCTTGATATCCCTTGCCGCAACGTTAGGACCACAGAAGTACACACCGACTTCCGTCCTCAGCGTGCTTTCCAGACCATTCATATATGTGCGATCGAGGATACCGTCGCGCATACCGCAGAACAAGCGCTGGAAGTCTGGGCGACCAAAGTTTGTGCGGGATTTGAGTTCGGTGAGGGGATCCTTGTCAGTGCCGACGGAGTTGAGGACAATGTTCTGAGCGGTGTTGACGTCCATTTTCTGGGTGAGGTAAGTGTGGATGCGGAGGAATTGGTCGCCGTCGGAGATGCCGACGGACTGTGCTTCGAGCGAGGAGAGCAGCGTCTGGAACCATTCAAAGGATGAGGTGTCTTTGCAGACCCAGATGAATTCGACACGGCGCAGGCGCTTGGGAGGGTTGGGGCTGAGGCGTAGGTGGTAGATGGACTTGAGGATCGAAGCCCAGGGTGTGACGCCGATACCGGTACCGATGAGGACGGCGACTTCGTTCTCAAAGACATCCTCGGCAGGAGCTCCGTAGGGGCCGTCAATGCGGAGGGCGGGCATCTTTTGGCCGTACTGGAGCGCAATCTCGTACATGCCCATGGGGTCGAGCTCGTCGTAGAGCTTCGATTGCGATTGACCGGCGCCGAGCGCATCAGCAAGAGCGCGGGTGAAGTCACCGACTTGACGGACGTGAACCGAGATATACGGGTCATTGGGGCAAGATGTGATGGTAAATGGATGCCACTGGTAGTAGCTGACATCCGGGCAGTTGAGGAAAAGCCACTGTCCGGGCTTGTACTTCATACTGGGCTTGGTGAATTGGATCTCAACAGCATCTATTTGTTATTAGCAGGGGGTTTCGACAATGGGTCCTAAATCTTGACTTACCGTATGGGTGGCGGACGACCTTGACAATCTTGGTCTCGCGCCTGCAACGAATCTCACGGTATAGACGGTCAAAGAGATACAAGCCGCCACCTACAAGCTCCCATCGCCATCCCTCGTAACCAATGCAGTGACCCCAGAAGTTGTCGTGGTCAAAGGGAGAGAAGGGTTTCGCAGTGTCACGGACGAAGCAGCTGGTTGCGTGCGTGTACATGCCGAGCAGGAACGGGATGAACAGATGGTGCGTGTACCAAAACGTTTCGAACGATTGCTGTCGGATCCTGTGATGAGCCGTGGTATAGATCAAAAGCATGCATAGCAACATGATGTGCCCGGTTATACCACCAGCCTCACTGTAGTGGATTTGGAGGGCGATTTGAGGTCGGACCTGAGTACGTTCGACGTTGAAGAAGCTGGGTGTGTTAGTCAAAACTAAATTCAAGATACTGGTGTTGACTTACTTGACGTAATGCGCGGCGACGTGGAGGATGGTAAAGAAAAGCATGGCATAGGCGACTTGACGGTGGAACCACATGGACTCGTCAAGTGGCAGAGCGCGAACCTTGGGCCGTAGCCATCGCAGGATGTTCCTGCACATGGGCATGACGATAACCATGGTGTCTACAGACAGGACTAAACCTGCACCTCGTGATACCCATACTGAGAACTGAAGGGCGTTAAGCGGTGCTAGACGCGCATCACCAGCTTGTTTGTACCTGCAAGTATGTTAGCAGGGTATTGAAGACTATCAAGATGAGAGAAGCCTACCATCCGAACCCGAATAGGAACCAATGAAATCCCCAAAAGAAGAAGTGGAAAAAGAACTTGGAAGGCGTGAAAAGCCGCGAAAACGATACACCCGAGGTTCCACCCATATTTGATGTTCAATCCTTCGGGCTGCTAATTGCTCAAATGGTCGAAGTACTCCACGATTTGCCGTTCAACGGTTATTATGCAAATGATTAATGAGTATAAAAGCGAACCTCAACAGGGAAAGGAACGATCCAGTCGAAGCTCGACCCGGCCAGCGAGATACGAAGTGAAGAAAAAAGAATGTCGGTGTCCAGGGAGTGTGGCGGACTGATGTAATAGAGGGTGAGTGAGTGGAGGTAGAGGGAGTGCACAAGATTGGCAGGGCACCAAGAGTATTAGAATATCAAGCCTTGGAACACGGCGGAGCCTAACGATGCAGATCAGGTGGCAGTCGTGAGAGCCGGGCCTGGTGGATAAGGCGGTACACGGTGCTGAAACCGACAGGGCCCGTTCGGTACGGATGTGGCTCAAACCGATGCCCCGGAAGGCAGCGTATACCAGATGCGTTAAGTCGATGATAGAGGAGAGGACCCGCAAGAATAGCGATGCAGGGTACTTGTCGGCTGGCGCCAACCCTCAATGGGCCTTAGGCCTGAATTTGCAGTCCTGGGGGCGGTGGAGGGGTTTGCGCCTATGCGCGAGCGCCTAGTGTGTGAAGAGCGTCTCAGACCTGAAGCGCCAGGCACAGAACCATGTTTTCTGGCAGAATTAGGGGAGATGTTCGGAGCGGTGAGCTGGCCTCAATTTCGCTGGGCAATGCGCCGAGTGCAGTGTATGCTAGTGTTGGCCGACGCGACTTCGGTTTCGGTGTCGTCGTGGTGTTGGTGTTGACGTGGCTGAGCCTGGTGTGGCTGCGGGATGAGGCGAAGGCGAAGACGGAAGGCCCGAGTTTTGTGAGTGCTGTCTTTTGATGATGCGCTCTGTTGTTCAGATCTGGCTCTGCTAGGCCGTCGCGGTACCGTTTGGAGGGGGAAAATCTCGTCCAAGGGGCCGATTTGACCGATGTGCTAGAGAGATTCCTGATGGGGATACCACTTTGATACGCGAGGACGTGCTGAAACGCTGCACGTTGGGGCCTGGCCGTCGTCAGGAAACAGATGCGAGCTGGTTATCTCTTAATGAATCGTTGCTACAGTGGTTCGCCAAGTTGGGTAAACGTCGTTACAGACAGCTAGCTAGTATGCAATCGCTGGAGTTGATGGTAGGCAATGGGCGGGGGGAGTCGTTTGAGCTGGTCGTGGTGGTGGCGGGTCGGGGTCTGCTCCTGAACTACCGGGCCCTGAACAGGCACCGCGAGTTATTACTGTACAAGACTGCAGAAGACAAGCCAGACACTTTGCTGTCATGGCGTTGCTGGCGTTTTGCGTTAGAGCGCCGAGTTCTCTTTGGGAGTGCAGTTCTCCGTCGTGGTTGGTAGTACCGAATCTCGACAGCTAGCCGGACGGGCCATTGGCGTACATGGCACGGCCAATGGGCGCCCCGCTGCAAGCGCTCAGGTACCCCCACAGAGGTTGAGCCCGTTGCTGCACAGTGTCTGGCTGCAGGTGTACAAGATCTTGCCTCTATTTTGGGCTCGTCAAAATCGCAACCGGCTCGTGACGGCTAGGTCAACGGCAGGCATGTCCAGTGCCGGCGTCGTGGATGGTCAACTCTCTCGAGCGGAGTGACGTTAGTCTCCTCTTAGGGCTGTGACATGGCAAGCGGTGTGCAGATGGGCGCACTTGAAGCCGAGAAGTACAAGAAGCTGCCCTGATATTGACCAGGGCTTGGCCCTCGGCATGGACGTGATGGTGTAGGGCTGGCCTCGCGCGCCGACCGTGATAACCGCCAGTTCCATAGTGCTATTACCATATGGATGGAGAAATGCAAAAAACCCCACTGGCTCGCTATCATGGTTGTCCATGTTGGGGCTGAAAGGATAAACACATGTACACATGTGCAAAACAGGTGGCATACTGGTACCAAGGCTGCCGCTCTGCTCACAGTACATTAGCCCAGCAGATCAGAAAACATCATCAGGCCATTGTTCTACACCCCCCCCTTCAACAGATCAGATCCTTTAGCATCCCCCGCGCTATCGTGGCTACGCAACCATGCGGACGGTTGGGGGCTGGCAAAAGCTTGAGTCTGGCCGTGAACTGATACCGAACGAGTATCGTACCACTTTGTTTCGTGTCAAGAGCTGTCATGCCTGCCAGACGGCATTGACAGCCATACAGGCTACGAGGCAGAACCTGAGGTAAACGCCGTCGTATGATGTTGTTTGATGAGCAATGCCTGAGGCGAGGAGGCGAGGAGTAAGCTTCGATGTCATGTTCCATGCAGGGTATTGCTGAGCCTCATGCGCACCCGGTTTACGGTATGGTATCCTGAGGCACAGAGCAAAACCGGGACTGAGGCATCCGCAGGCTTGTCAACACTGCCGAGCCGTGGGTACGGAGAATTACCCATTCGATCAGAGGGGTTGGCGCGCCCCATTGTTCACCCTGTGCCTCGGTTTCGAATCTACGTCAGCGTAACCGGCAGCCGGTAATTTGTAGTGTAGAATGAAAGTCGCAAAAGCAGAGCAAAGCACAAGGGACGAATCTGGATCGTTTACCTACATGCACAGCTTACTTGTGTGCATATGTGTGTGCAAACAATGGACGCACGATATGGCGTCTTTGGTCTTACCTACATACGGCTGGTCGGCACTTTTGCCGGACCAACCCGAGGGTGGTGTGTATCTGGCATAGCAAACCCAAATGATTGATGACCACGTGAACTCTCGAATTCACACTTGGCCTACGACTACTGTACTACAATACGCGACACAACCTGTGCCAAGCGGCAGACGATCGACGCCGATAGGCTGGGCTGCGAGGGGCGCGCCGTTATTGGCGTCAGTAACCTGCGCGCATGCAGAGAGCCAATGGGCATGCGGGCAGCCAATAGACTTGCAGACAGCCAATAGTCCCGTCCTTGGATGCACCTTGGATGCACTGTGGATGCACCCCCCATGCACGCTGTGCCTGCTAATTGGACATGGGGTATCCGACTGGGGGCAAAAGCCCTCGAGGCCCTGGCGCATAAACCTCTTGTACATTTGTGGACGGCTTCCCGCTGTCGCTCCAGAGCGACTGATACACCTCACGTCGCGAAGCACAACGGCAAGAGCACGTTGCCTGAACACCTAACAAGCCTGAGACTCGGCTACGCCTCAGCCCTCCATAACGCCTGTACTCTATCATCTCCACTCTGGTGCGATCCAAGTGCCTCGTCGTCCCAAGCAAAAGACACTTTGCCCGTTTCCGTTAACGCCCGTGGGACCGACAAGCTGCACATCACGGCAAGGCATTGTCTATAACAAAACCCGCGCCCCGCCACTCACAGCCAGCTTCTCGTCGTCGATGCTCATCTGTCGTTAGGCTACTGGTAGTCAGGAAGAAGGCATTTTCCCATTACACTCTTTTTTTATAAACATATTCAAAAAACTTCGGTTTCTTGACATATTTCCTTTCCTAAACGACCGCGGGCTCGGTATTTGCTCGTATCCTTTCATTTTTTAATCTCTTCGACCGACGACGGATACACAATGGGCAAGTTAATCAAGAACCACTGGGCGCGCCTCGTCATTCTCACGGCTGCTGCGTGTAAGTTTAACCGACTCTCAGCAACACGCATCAACTAGAAGCTAATCCTCCAATCTTAGATCAAATAGGAGCTGCACTCGAATGCTTCTTCTGGCCCAAGATCTTCTGGGACTTTGCCACCAAGAACCTCGATGGCGCCGTCAAGCCTCTCCCCATCTTGCAAGTCGTCAACATGGTTCTCGGCTTCATCGGGTTGGCGTGGGAGTGGCCGCTGCCGCTTCTCGCAGGTAGCGGGCTGCACCGCTCCATCGAAGCTCGTCTCATCGTCTACCCGCTGAGTGCGCTGTGTGCGCTGCTCATCTACCAAGGCACAAATTCTGGTCTCTACTACATCATCGGCATGGTCGCCTACTTCTGGGCTTACAGCGAGGGCGAGGTACGTTCACATTCTCAATCTCTCTCACGCATATAACGTGACTAACAATTGCCTCAGGTTGTCTGCCCCGAGCCATGGACCCTACCCAAGCGCAGCGCTTCGGCCCGCAAGGGTACCGCGTAGTTTAGGCACACACACACACAAACACGCCTTAGGCCAGAATCAAACCCTTTCGTCTTCGCTTCTCCACAACATCACACCTCCCACATCCACTATACCCAACAGCAACCCGCCTCCGAAACTTTTCATCGTACAGCAGTCCACGTAGACGAAGTACCATCTCATCTCTCCTTATCTCTCTCTCTCTCCCACTCTCAGGCAGGAAACTACCCTCTCTGTTAGCAAACCCAACCTGTCCGATTTAGCGATGAGGGAACGGTGTATTTTAGTCCGCTGATTAGGGCGGAGGCGTTTTCGTTATAACATCATACATCATTATACCGCAGCAGTAGCACCCAGCAGCATTTACGATTTAGCGTCGGAATTTAACTTGCGCGCACCTATATCTTACTTTTTTGGTTTTTGTTTTTTTCTTAACTGAAGAATCAGCTGTATGGCTTGACGATATTTTATACAAGAGATATGAAAGAAAAAATATTTAAGATATACAATGGTCTTGGCTTGATCCCGACTCTGAGTGTGATGTGCGGTGTAGTGGTGTTGATGGGTGTATAGTAGCCAAGTGAAGGGAGAGAGAGGGGATGTGTAGGTAAAGCAACAAAGGTTTAAAGACTGTAAGGAGGAACCTCACAGGTATATGTGGCAAAACTGCCTCTTCTCTCCCATTTTCTTCAAAACGATTTATCGTAATTGTGTGCAAATGCAACCAAAAGACCACTGCACATATTTCATAATCATCATCCTCATCATTCCCAAACACAATCTTCGATTCTTTGTACAAGAAAAACACCACCTCCAGCACTGTCTTACCCCTTTACTCCTCCGGCCCTTCAATCAAAATCTTAATCCCCTTCCCACCCTTGACATCTGCAAACGCCTTCTCCGCCTCGTCAAACTTGACTTTTCCCGTAACAAGTTCCTTCACCGAGACGCGTCCACCAGCAACGAGATCAATCGCAGTTTGGTAGTCGCCGGATCCGTATCGGAAGGAGCCCTTGACGTTGAGTTCCTTTGTGCACATTGCCATGATGGGGAAGGTAATGTCTGGTTTGCCCATTCCGCCCTTTTTGATGCGTCAGTTTTTTTCATCATAATATGATGGGTGGTAAGGGGTGGGGGAAAGGGGACGAGAGCAAAAAAAAGAGGAGAGAACAAACCTGGACATAAGTGCCTCCCATACGCAGCGCGTGAATCGCCGTCTGAATACACGGCTCCGCACCCGATGCATCAATGATGACATCTGCACCGAGACCCAAGTCACACTCTTTAATCATATTCTGCGCGTTTTCCTGCGCACTGACACGTTGAGACTTGAAGCTCGCGTTGGCGGCGTACTTGAGAGCAAAGTTGAGGCGCTCGTCGTTGATGTCGACAGTGACAATCTTCTTCGCACCGTATGCTTTTGCTACGGCGCAGCATAGAAGACCGACGGGTCCAGCGCCAAACACAACGACTGAGTCGCCGGGTTTGATGCTAGCTTGCCGCGTAATGTGTACTGCCACGGCCGTGGGCTCGATGAGCGCACCCTCCTCCATGCTCATGTTGGATGGGAGCTTGTAGCAGTAGTCCTCTGGGAGGACGTAGTACCGCGCCAGGGTACCGTCGTAAGGGGGTGTAGCTGCAAACGCCATATCAGCGCAGAGGTTGTACTTTCCCTCTTTGCAGCGTATGCAGCGGCGGCAAGGGACACCGGGTTCCATGGCTACCTCGTCACCAACTTTCAGGCCCTTGACTTTGTCGCCGACTTTGTGCACGATTCCTGCGGATTCATGGCCAAGCACCATGGGCTTTTCTACCACAAAGTGCCCGATGCGGCCTTCGACCCAGTAGTGCACGTCTGAGCCACAGATACCCGTCCATCGTGGTCGCACAATCACATCGTATGGTGAGGGGAGTTCGGGAATGGGTCGGTCTTCGTACACGACTTTGTTGGGGGCTTGGAGAATGAAAGAAGGGTTCTAATGCATGTGAGTCGCGAGGAAATGTGGTCATAGTAGTCATGTCGGCGCATGGTGGGGTGGATGGCGGGGCAAAGTCGTACCTTCTGGGTTGCTGTTTGTGTCGCCATAATAGTGATGTTTGTGTCAATTACACTTTTCTTGAAGAATATCGTTCACGTCAGAGGTTAAAAAAGTAAAGAAGCAAACTGCAAAGATTCACATAAAGACACGCGCGCAAGATGCTAATGACGAAGAACAGTGTGGATCCCGAGCTACAGCTTCGCGGCTAGCTATCCCGGCTTGGTTAGGAGGCTGCCCCTCCACCAAAGGCGGAAGTCTGGATGCATTCTAATTATCCGTACAAATTATCCGGCGCTTCCATCACTGTTCTTGGAGGCTGATTGTGGGTATCTCGGTGTTGCTCCGAGTCACGGGAAGCCGTGTCTATGCGAGTAGCCAGGCCCGATGGCACGTGTCTAGTGCGTGGGGGTCTTCCTAACCTACCATAACCGGTAATATTTGAGGATAATGTACGGAGTTTAGAGCGGCAACATCTCAGCCAGCGTTCAGGATTTTCCTTGTCCAGCACGACCACCAGCAGGTCACGAGTGCTCCATCGTCTTGGTCCTCATCGTCACCGGACATACCCCAGTCGTCATATCCCTTCTCTTCACCTTCTTCCACTATATCCAGCCCTAGCTCAAGCATGCGGCGGCGAAAGTCCTTGATTTCAGGCAAATAGGCATCTCTATACGGAAATTCGACAATAACCTTGGCATTGGAATCTTCAGAAAGCCACAGTGCGATAGTATCGACCAACATGCGTGGATGTTCGGGAGAATACAGGGAATCCGCAGCAAGAATAACGGGGAACTTTGCGGAAATTGGGCCAGCATCGCCGTGTGTATCGTCGTCCTGCAGAGGTTCGCAAGACGTAGGATGCATCCAATCGAGGATGGCTGTACGGGTCGTTCCACCGTTGCGACTGACCACATCGAGGTTCTGCTTTGCGTTGTGGGCTAGGTTTGGGCAGATGCTGGGTAGGTCGGTCAGGACAACGTCTGCACCTAAGCCAGCCATGGCAAGCCCTACTAAGCCAGTGCCTGATCCAAGCTCGAGAACTTTGAGTTTATGTTGAGTGTCCGCAGAAACCAGACCGAATGTGACAAGACGCTTCGCTAGTAGGTAAGACGCAGCCCAGGTTTTCAAGCCCAAGTCGTCGCCGGTCATGGCTGGCTCGTGAATGTCAAGCTCAAAGGAGTCGGAAGAGGTGGGTATGCGGAAAGTGCGCGACATAGTGCCCATGGCAGATCGTCCGGACCGTTCGCTGAGCCTCGCACTGGCATGATCCCAGATCTGCTCTTTGATTTCCTCGTCTTGTATCCACCGTAGATCACTACTCACAATGCTGGTGAGATAGCGCGTGACGCCTTCCGGATTGACCAGCACCGGCGCATTGTCATTGCCGCTTTTATTGGGCTTGTTCGTGTGGTCCCAGGAGGGTGGAGCGGCTGTGAGAAGTGTGAGGGTATCAAGGAGGGCCTCGGCGGAGGGCTTGGAATATATCTGAGGTAGGTCTAGGACTGCGCCGTAGTTTAGCACCAAGTTGAGTGTGTATATACGAGGCGCAATTCCATACCATCAAGCATGGACATTTTGAATCGTTTATTGCGGATGCGCGATGTATCGGTAGGTGGGGGTGCGGTACTCACCAAAATCCAATGTCCGTGCGGGGTACAGAAAGTCTACCAGCGACTAGCTTTCTCCCCAGCTACATGTTGGGATAATATACTCAAGCTTTCTTCAGCGTCGTCTTGAAACCGTAATAGGCCTGGTCCATGTCGAATTGAAATTCGCGCGCCTGTTCGTCATCCAACTTCTCGGCTGCCCGCATCTGGTTCAACGTGATGAGCCATTGGACGATCTTGCCCTTGTTCTCAAAATCCACGTCGATGACCTTGTTGACGGCCTGTATAATCTCCACAAGCAGGGGGTGCAGCGTGTCCTTTTCGACCAGCCCAATCTTGATGGCATCGAGCAGAGTGATGAATGACTCGGTCGCATTGACGACCAGCGTCGCATCGGCAAAGTCACCCTGCTGGGCTGGTCTTGATGGTCCCTGTTCGACCGTGGCTGGTATGCCAACGCGTAGTCGTTCAATAGCTCGAGGGCATTCCATCTGGTCTTGTCAGCCTGGGACAGGTAGTTGTAGCTTAAATGACGTACGTGCCACTCTTTCGCAAATTGATCCAGGTCCCCAAATGCCCGCGCGACCGTCTCGTTGGCGAGATTGGACTTGTACTGCTTCATCAGCCGACTGCATGTCTCGGCGTAGTCGGCTTCGGTGATGGAGTCCTTCAGATAGGCCTTCTCGATGGCATCCAGGGTGATGATGATGCTGTAGATCTCTGCCAGCGAATCATTCAAGTCCCGCTCGGCGTTGTTGGTAGAGAGCTTGACTTCCTAGGTGGGGGAGTGAGTATGCGCCGCGAGAGCACGACGGCAAGAACGGGGCGCGTCATACCTCGTCCAGGTTGATCGTCGCCGAGAGGTTGGCGCGAGGTATGTACGGCGTCGGCGCATAGGCCAGCTGTCTATTGGTGTACATGTTGAACTGATGGCCAAGGCTGGTCGCGGTGAACGGCAAGCTTCATGCAAGTGTTCATGGTTCATAGCACATGGGTCGGCGGTGCTACATCGCGTGGGGAAGCGCTAGCGTTGCAGGGTCCTTAGCGCTGGGAACTTTTTCGAGACCCAAGTTTTTCAAACCTCCAGCCGTCTTTGCAGCAACACTCGTCGCTAACTCGAAAATACCGCCGCGATGCCTGTTTCCAAGGCGACCAAGAAGTTCCAAAAGGACAAGCTTGGCGATGTCATCAAGCGCCGCAAAGATGTCGCCAAAATCAAGCAAAGGAAGCAGATGGACACCAAGAAGAAGGAGCGCAAGGCCAGAGACAATGCGCGCGCCGACGACCTCGATGACGACGCCAGCAAGAAGCCCAAGGCGAACAGCGCCAGCGACGACAAACTGGGCGAAATGTCCATGGACCAATTCTTCCAGGGCGGCTTCCAGATACCTGAGATGAGCAAGAAGAAGACCAAGCCCAAGACGGGCAAGCGAAAACGGACGCCAGTCGAAGAGGATGCCGACGAGGGCTCAGACGAGGAAATGGGAGACGCCTCAGCAGGCGCTGACGAGTCGGCCTCGGACAGTGATTCGGGCGACGACATGGATGCACACAAGGAACAGCTTGCCGGACTGGCAGAGAAGGACCCCGAGTTCTACAAATACCTTCAAGAGAACGATGCAGAGCTGTTGGATTTTGCCGAAGACGCCGACCTCGCAGAGATTGACGCTCTCTCAGCCAGTGAAGACGAGGCCACGCCAAGGAAGAAGAAAAAGGCCGCCGTAGAAGAGGAAGATGATGGCAATGACCTAACAATAAAGACTGTGCAGAAGTGGAAGGCTTCCATAGAGTCTAAGCACTCCCTGCGCGCCATGAAGGAGGTTGTGCTGGCTTTCCGCTCTGCCGCACACATGAACGATGAAGACGGCGGAAAGAACTACAAGTACTCAATTACTGATCCGAACGGTACGAGTCTCTGTCACATTGTATTCTGCATATAGACTGACAGCGTTTAGTATATCACCAAATCCAAGTGACTGCTCTTCAATTAGTGCCCAAAGTGTTACAGCATCACTTGCCGGTCAAGGAGAGCGCGGGAGGCAGAATGTAAGTGACATACCACAGTATCCGCATAGTTGCTAACAACAATAGCCGCGTGCCCACCGATTCGAAAAAGTTTCGCACTCTCACACCCTTACTCAAGTCACACGCCGTCTCGATACACCACTCGCTTGAGAACCTGTCTGATGCGAAGACACTACAAATGACGCTCAACTCGCTGTCAAGCCTCCTACCATACATTCTCTCTTTCAAAAAGATTGTGAGAGAGGTCATTGCTTCTGTTGCGTCTGTCTGGGCAGACGGAGCAAACGATGACGGGACCAGAGTGTCGGCCTTCCTCGTACTACGACGGCTGCTAGTCATCTCAGACCCAAGTATCCGTGAGGCCGTCCTGAAGCAGACATACCAAGGCCTCGTAAAGGGCGCAAGAAACACCACCATTCACAACGTCGAGGGTATCAACCTTATGAAAAACACTGCCTGCGAGCTATGGGGTATCGATCCAACAGTCGGCTACACAACAGGCTTTGGCTTCATCCGCCAGCTCGCCGTCCATCTGCGGACCAGCATCACGAACAAGACCAAAGACTCGTATAAGACTGTGTACAACTGGCAATACGTGCACTCGCTAGACTTTTGGTCCCGGGTCGTCTCCTTACACTGCGAATCACTCCACGAAGCTGAATCAGGCAAACCGTCGCCGCTGCGCCCACTCATCTACCCCGTCGTTCAAGTCACCCTCGGTGCCATGCGCCTGATACCCACCGCGCAGTACTTCCCGCTGCGTTTCCAGCTCGTCCGCTCCCTCCTGCGCATCGCCCATGCCACATCAACGTATATCCCGCTCGCCCCCGCCCTCGTCGAAGTCCTCAACTCAGCCGAGATGAAGAAGCCGCCCAAGCCTAGCACGCTCAAAGCCCTCGATTTCGCCACCAACATCCGCGCCACGAGCGCTTACCTCCGTACGCGCGTCTACCAGGACGGTGTTGGCGAGCAAGTCGCCGAACTCATCGCTGAATTCTTCGTCCTCTGGACCAAAAACATCGCATTCCCTGAACTCGCGCTCCCCGTCATCGTCATGCTGAAGCGCTGGGTCAAGGCCATGACGAAGAAGAGCAGCGGGAACAAAAATGCAAAGGTGTCGTCGCTTATCGCCCTCCTCGTTCAGAAACTAGAGGCGAATGCCCGCTGGGTTGAGGAGAAGCGGTCGAAAGTCGAGTTTGCACCGAATAACCGCGCGGGTGTGGAGGGCTTCTTAAAGGAGGTTGAGTGGGATAAGAGCCCCCTGGGTGCGTTTGTGGCGGGACAAAGAAAGAGTAGAGAGGCCAAGGCTAAGATGCTGGACGAAGCGCGAAAAATGGAGGATAGGAAGAGGGTGGAGGCGGAGAGGGAGAAGGGTGGAAAGGGGAAAGGGGAAAAGTTTGTGGGTGAAGAGAGTGAGGGTGAGAGCGAGGGTGAGGAGAGCGAGGTAGATGAGGAAGATATGCAGATGGATATGGAGGGCTTGAGTGATGAGGATTTGGAAATGGGAGGTGATGAAGACGAGGAAGAGGATGATGACGAGTAGACAAGTTTAGATAGACATGTTAGTTTAGTCTTGTGCATCATCGTCGCTTTATACTCGCGTTTTTACGTCTGCGGGAATCTATAATTGTGTCGAAGAATTACCTAACTGCAAAACAAAAAGATCAGATGGTCACAGAAGACACCTCCACAGACCTTGTCGTCGCAAAAGATCAGATGATGGAATTATTTCAATTTATACTATTTTCCACGGCTCAGTAGACTTGCCTAATGCGGTAATTCTGAAATATCACTTTGTAACTCTGCTATTACCGTCGTTGAGGATGTGCAGTTTTTACTCTACTAGAATCCACAGATTAAAATATTGCCTATTTGGGAAATGAAAAGACCGGACGGTCGCAAAAGACACCTTTCTTAGACCACGCCGCCGCCAAAAGATCAGATGCTGCAATTATTGAATAACTTTACTATCTTCTACACCTGCCTAATCGGGTAATTCTGAAATATCACTTTGTAACTCACATATTACCATCGCTCTAGAGTTTTTGTTTTTACTTTGCTAGAATCCACAGTCCAAAAAGTTGCCTATTTGGGAAATAAAAAGATCGAAGAAGATACCTCTACGGACCTTCTCGTCACCAAAAGATCAGACGATGTAATTATTGATAGAAGTTACTATCTTCTACAGTTATCAGACTTGCCTAATGCGGTAAGTTGAAATAATCGTTTATAATTGCAATAACTCCAAAGATTCAGATACGCGGTTTGAACCTTACTGGAATCCACGGTCCAAAATATTGCCTATTTGGGAAATCAAAAGATCAGATGGTCGTGGAAGATACCTGTCCAGACCTCGTCGTCGCCAAAAATCAGATGCTGCGATTTTTCATCCGTTTCCTCCAGCTGTCTAGTACCTACATCCTCCTTCTTTCTACATGGGAAACTACCCCCCATCGACAGCTCAAGACTACGTTGACTTGCCATATTTCTCTCCTTTCCTACTTCCTACTCTTTGTGACCCTAAGTGAATCGTTTACAGACGGTGCCGATGTATTGAATCACTTCTTCTGCGTAATTGGCTTGTCAGCTAGCGAGGGAAAATCAAGTTGAAGGAAAAATCAGGATATAGTCTGAATAACACATTGGTTACCAAGGTGCTGATCTACGATGATGCTTTTACCTCCGACTGCTCGGGGCTCTGACTACGGTAACCAACTCACGAAGAGTGTGCTCGGGGTATCTACACTTTTGTACTAAAGACAGAGCTGAAGCTTTTTTGATTTCGGGAACGCTGAAATTACAAACAATAGGAAAACTGCCAACGCTAGGAGAGTCTATGAGAAAGTGCAGGACTCATAGCGCCTGCTGGTTCCTGTGTGTCCAACGTCCTGGGCGTCTGCGCATACCATAGCAGCAGACAAGACGATAAATCCCCAGCTACCTATGCTCCCGAATTACCCTACACGCCTAATGACGCGAGCGAGTCCGCCGCTTCTATTATACAACTACAAGTTGAGATCCAAAGTACCCAAACAGAAACCAAAGAAAGAAAATCACCAAAATCATCTAGACCGCACAACACCGCCTTACCTACGCGCCCCCAAACCCGACCGTTTTCCTAAGCTTCTCAAACGCCTCAACCTCCCAAATGGTCGGCCGCTTACTTTTACCTTGGTACCGTATCTCCGGCTGTCCCTCGCATCTCACCAATTTAAACCGATGCATCGCCTTTTCCCGATCCGTAACGTTGACGCCGATAACCGTATACAAGCCATCATACCTGAAGCCCTTCTCCGGCCTGTACGGGTTCTTCTTGGCCAGCTGGTGGGAGCGGAGGACGCGCACAGGGTTTCCTGTCTCCAGGGACTTTAGTAGGTGCAGTGTGTTGTCCGTGGGCGTGTAGTTTTTCCCTTCGGTGCCGCTGTAGTAGATGACATCTCCTTCGTCTTCGTCTAAGCAGCCGTATTTACCTGAGAGAACGATACTATACGCGCCGGCGCCGTCTTTCTCGCCATAAATACCGCCTTGTGGTGCGCCATGTGCGCCGTCGCGTACGGTGCAGAGTTGCGTTGGCCACCACTGTCCCTGGACAAGGTCGCCCTGACCGTAATATCTTGCTGACGCGGGAAACTTTTTGCGGTAGGCGGAGGAGATGCGGTCTGAGGTGCGACTTTCGACTTTGCCAGTCTCGATGCCGCGGAGAATGTTTTGGTCAAAGTCTCCCTTGCACCAGCGCGTGTAGAGCTGGTAGCTGTCGGCCTGGAGGTCTGAAGGAAAAGTTGACTGGGCGGAGAAGATGAGCGGGAGGCCGGACGCGGGTGCGAGCATATTGGCTTTACGAATTACAAAGGGAGTTATAGGGAGCAGGATCTCGGCTTTATGTACGAAGTCGCGAAGATTGTCATGCAGGGTGGCGAGGTGCGTAGGTGAGGCTGCTAAGCATTGCTGTATACACGATTTTAGGGCATCAAGCAGGGTGAGTTCTTGTGGGCGCTTTTTGCCCAGGGCTTCCATTCGAGGGTGCTTGACAGAAATCGATGTGTACCATTTTGGTAGTGTTTGGCGAATGGGATATTGATCGATTTCGTCCGGGCAGACAGGCAAGTCGTTCGATGGGGTTGAATTGACTTTGCTAGTACCAGTGTCGGTCTTGTTGAACAAAGCTCCTGACATGTCCATCGCGCAGCTGGAAGGGGCAACGGTTGACAATCTGGATTCTCGAAGCGCACCCGCTGTCGATGACTCTGCGAAGACGGCACAAGGCCTAACCGTAATTTCTTTGAGATTCGCCTCCTTCTCGGTCTTTTCTTTCATTTTCGTCTTGCGAACTTGCTCTTTTCTGGCGTGACGTTCTTCTGGCCCGGCTCTCGCCACTTCTGGCTCCTGCGCTCTCCTACTCAGTTCCAGATGCTTTGCAGCACCCAGTTCGGCGAACCTCTCCTGCAATAAGCACTTCCTTCTTTGCTCATCTTCGCCATTGGGTGCGATTTGCGAGATTTCTCGCAGTCGCGTCGCGAGAACATCGGGAGTCACGCCCGCCAACTTTTCTGTCCTTCTTGCTGTTGTGCGTATCCAAGCTGGCGCCTGAAATGATTTTTCATCGGTATTACTACCTGAAAAATCCATATTGAGGTACGTGATGTTGTTAAGCTATGCGGTGGTGGTGCTGGGTGTTGAAGGCAGGTGGCGACCAGTGTTTGGTTGTACGCGAGCCCAAATAAACACGCCACTTTTAACCAGTTATCGATTACCACACTCTCACCTCCTTCTAGACCGCTTAATGGGCTGATACTGAGAAGCTCGCAAACAGACGGCTTGGTTTAGGATGGAAAGGGCTGTTACTATTGGATCCTGTCTTATCTACACACTTCACAATGATCATAACCTTCCCTTCTCGTGTAATTGTACAACACTGTCGAATGCGATAAAGTGGTTGATTGATTTTAGATTTGAGGCAGCCCTTCATATATACCTATGTGGAATCACGCTAGCGCTAGTACGGCGCTAGTGTCAAGAGTGACAGTAGAAGGACAGGATACATGCCTAATATCCAACAAACACATCATAGCCCCCTGCAATAACTGTATTATTCGCTGCAGCACCTGTAGGATTATTTCGCTAACTGTCTTCAACTCCATTCATATATAAAGTTGCTAAGACTTTTCCTTTCTCCATATAACAACGCCAACATCGCCGCCATAGGTATAGCAATCTTCCGTCTTCATCTTGAGAACAGAAACAGCAGCAGACAGATTAACCCTTCCCCGTCGGGAAGCAGCAGCAGCAACTAAACTGGAGCATTTCTCGCTCAAAGTAGCAGTCGAGCCAAAACTTCCAAGTCACTAGGCAGCAGCCAAAATAAAACAGCGGCGTGGCAGACTCGCCTACTCCATCAAAAGCTGGCTCGCCACACTCAAGGTAATGGTAGGCATCACTAAACGAGCCATCATTCAATGTTGGCCATACAATACACTCCCCCCTATCATGAGAGACATTAACGGAGAAGGCGGAGACTCGCCAAAGCCATAGCCACGATAGCCATCATTGGCATTGGCACTTGTGCCATCTACAGACCCTAAGCAGGAGCAGTCATCAATGCACTCGAACAAGGTAATCGCTTAGGCATATTGCTGCTACAATGCCCCGTTGTGAACAGCTAGTTACTATACACCCATGTCACTTACATGCTATGTATCATGGCACAATGATCCTATGTTAAGCCTGTGGTAGGAGATATCGCCACGCAACCAAGCATCAATTACTCGCCAATCCCCTATCTGATAAAGTGAAATTCAAGAAGAAGCTTGGGGTCAGTCATCGATTGAATGTCAACTTACAAACGCCTCTACCACCAAGTTCAACCAAATCACATGCACTCTATCACACCCCAATATATCCAAGGTAATATATGCAGTGTTTCAAACCTACCTATCTAAAAAATAGCAGCAGATAACAGGCTCAGCATTTACTGTACCATTCTTTCTCCCTACATACAACTTCACATTCGACTTCACGGCAAACTTTCCTTCCTTCCGCAGGGCCCTTCCTTCCATGAAGATACCCACCCTTGACCCACTGCAAAAAAACAAAAAACATACAACAGCGGGGATTCGCCAATGGTCACCCACTTGACTACTAATCCGCCGGTACACCGTTTGAGTACCGCTGAGCGAACGGGAAGCGCTATTTGCGATGTCCTATGGTCGTATGTGACAGTTTTATCTCTGTTCCGCATTCAAATTTGCATCGACATTCTGTATCTATGTCCATATGCATCCCCACCCGTATTACCACAATGTATTATCACCAAGATGCTGGCTGTTGTCTCGATGCCACATAATATCTACTTACAAGAATAGAAGCGCACACGCATTATCAGAATTTCAACTACCTAAATTTGGCGGACTACATAAACATGAGAACCACGCACATGTTACGGTTAATTAGATAAATCTTGCTATTTTGTCAACTGGGCTGCCTAAAAACGCTCCTACATCGGGGAAAAGGAGGGAGAAGTACATGCATCTATGTGTATCTGTAGAACAATGATCATCTCCCATTCATTCCTATGCTCCTTTGTTCAACACCTCTATCAAACCCGAACCCCGCAAAAACGCAAAAACGGGCATCTTTACCTCCCGACCAACGCAAACGGCTATGCTGTGCTATGCTAAAACGCCATGCCGAAAAAAAAACAAGAAAGATCCTCACCAACAGATGACTGCGTCTCTCGACGAGATCCCCCAAGAAATAAAAGAAAAGGACCCTCACTCCCTAACAACCTGCCCTAACACCTCCCCCTCCACAACAGCATCACCTGGTCCCTTGCCCCCACTACCCACCCTCTCCATCGGTGTTCCCACCAGACTCTTCCCCTGCACTACGTCTCCATTCTCTAAACCATTTGTTTGCTCTACTCCCGCACTTAGATTAACCCAGCCCCTTACCGCATCCTTCTCTCGACTAAGAATTGTCGTATCTGTCCCCACACTCTTTTCCGAACCCTCAAGTTCAAGATCCGCAGCACTAGTGTTTGCGACTCTCGCCCCACTCTCCCGCATAACCTGCAATATAGCGCGCGTGTTAAGTTTAAGTACGCGCTCGGGTTCCTTCGCACCAAATACTTTAGTTGTAACCCACGGAAACAAGACACCGAAGTCGCTCTGAGAAAGGTGCGCTGAGGCGATGGGGTAGAAGATATAGGGCCCAGGCTGGTCTTTCTCAGCAGAAGCAGGCTTGGCGATGATACGTTTCGTCTCGCGGAAATTGGAGGACCAGTTGTAGAATCCCTCCGAGGCGATAGCGAGCAGGTTGCGGCCGCCTATTCGGGGGTCGTCGTAGCATGGCATAGGCTGGGCGCGGAGCCAGGCTGTGTCTGGGCTCTGGATGGGGAGCGTCCAGAGGTCAAGGAGGTGAATCGAGTTGGCAGACGTGATTTGTCGGACTAGGTGAGAGTCGGAGGCGGGGGTGTAGAGAGGCTTGTATTGGGGGATTGGGGCGGAGGGGCGGTGGTAGACGGATTTGACGAATTGGACCATCGTGCAGGCGCCAAAGGAGTGGCCGGCGAAGCTGATGGCACCCGGCTCGTGGACGCTCAGCAGATTTGTAAACATGGACAGCGTGTTCTTCTCCTTTGGCTGGTCCTGTGCTACATTTGTGACTTTTCGTCCGTCATCGAGCTTCAACAGAGCATCGTGTATCATGCCCAGCTCCCATAGTCGGATACGCAGTTGTTCGTTTCTTGCTTCGTATGTCTCGGTGCTCGGGCTGTGGGCAATGTTCCTGTATGGTACACGCTTCACTTTCTCCTTTTCTTCAGGAGTTTGGTGTATGGATAACGGCGCGCTGCCGTCACGATGGTCGGCCGCAACCACTACAACACCGTGGCTTGCGAGCGAGCCACAAATGTGCGAGTAGGCGTTTCTCGTACCGCCTAGGCCGTGGGAAAACATCATGACAGGCCATCTATCAGATTTCGGTGGGGGTGCGAGCAGATGGGCGTTCTGGTGTACAGGCATGGACACAAGATATAGTAATTGCGGCATTACCCTGGGTAGAGTCAGCACAAAGTCGTCAGCCAGAAGACAGGACGCATGCTTACGACAAAACTCCCGCAAATGCATTGCCAGCACCCAAGAACTTCGCATACGCACTGACATATTCTCTCTGCGGGCTCGGTATCCATCGTACAGCCTTCTCACTACTGTCCTGCTTGCAAGGATAGAATATTCGAAAGGCAACCGTAGGCAAATCCGCAGGAGGCGCATTGGCACTTGGACTCTCCAGTTCACTTGTGGGTATTTCTACGTCTATAGAGCCGACCTTGTAGGGCCCCGTGTGCGCTGGGAAAGCCGGCGTGGGGTTCATCCGATGAAGCCAGGTCATGTTGACAGCTGCGAGCGAGCTTGCCGTTCCGGTCGGCGGAATTGAGGGCAGAGCGCGGGTAAGAGATCTAAAAGCGCGTGGGAACGACAGTGTGAACGTGGTATGTAGATGAGTTTGATATGATTGTCAAGCAATAGTCGTTAGTATAGGATCAGTCAAAAGGGGCGACCGATATGAGGCCGTGGCAATGGTGAGAAAGCGAAAGCAGACGAGAGTGAGCATAAGAAAGCAGCGACCGAGGCCCACGTCGCATACGTACATGGGCATCATGACATGGAAGAAACATGCCGGTGATGCAAAAGCCGATGCTAACGTATCGCGCTACTGCCAGGAACCCTCTGGAAGAGCACGCGACACGACCCGAGAAAAGTTGGCCTGTGACATGCATGCTGTGGCGAAGCCGTGGGTGAAAAAAGCCATCGTTTCGGACGCGTTACGGCCGAAGGCACAGAGTTTTCGCGTGTACCATAGATTCTAGATGTTTTCCTTGACTGGATCCTCGGAATTGCTGACTTGCCAGTGGCTAGATCGCGTTCATCACGGATCTCTGGATGGATGAGGCTTTGTTGCGGAAAAGTTAACCGTGGACAAGGTCGGTCCATCGGGGCTTTCGGGATGACGACACGATGTGGAAATCGACATGTCGATGCGAAACTGCGCTAAGCCGCCGACTTCGATGTTTCTTCGCTGGTCGGGCGTTTTCTGACATGTGATGTGATTATGTCAGCATAACTCATTCACCTTTGAGCACGGTGTGGCTGGAGCCTACTTCGTACAGCTAAAGCGGCGCGCATCTATAACATCATAATGCACTCCTAGGACTGTATTTGGACTCTGGTAGGCAAAAGAACACAGAGAGCGAAAAGTCAATGTCTCAAATTGACGTCATTGCAGTTGTTAGAACTTGGAGTAGTGATGTCAAGTCAAATGTACTGGTATTGCTGGTTCAAGTGGATGAACACATGCCTCTTACGAAGTATCTACGTATGTACTTTACTGTTCGCCTTGTGTGTAGGTGTACAGCAGAGCATCACTCAAAGCCTACTATTCGGGCAACGGCAACGGCAACGATGTCATCCGCTCGTCACTGCCGACATTCAGCCTTGTCTCCCCAAGGTTCAAACAAGCTCATCGTATTCCAAGTCTACCTAGTTCTCCCAGCGTACATTTCCTGAATATACTATGTTGTCGGTATACTACCTTGACTGTTTTTGTATACTGCTGGCACTATACCGCACTGGTGAAAATATGCTGATGAGCAGCGACATCAGTTACGCATACACATAACAGAGAGCGGTAATATTGTTCCAAAATCAAGCAAAATGAAGATTCATAGCAGAAAAGCAGTGCCAACAACCTCTATAAGCTCTAATTGCCATCCCGCCCACCTATGAACCGAAGTAAAATGAATCCTGGGGTATGTGTGCAACTATACGAGGCAAGATAACCGTCCAAAGTACCAAAAAATAAAATGCTCACCAAACCGCCCCGAACGATTAAAGAAAAAGGACCAAGGGAAAGAATAGAGCAATGTTCTAAAAAGGCATGCATCATCAGCAACACCCTCCTCTCCGCCTCGACCCTCCCCCCAACCTAAACACATCTTCCCACTCACCCAACCCAACTGACTTCTTGCCTCTTCTGCGATACCTGACGCCCTCATCGCCAAACCCACTCTTGACACTCCCTCCGCCATCATCCCATCCCAAATCGCCATACTGGATGCCACTGGCTGGGTTGTCAGGATCGATCTCGCCCAGTTCAATCTTTGTGAGAATCATGCGTGCTAGCCGATTAAACAGCTCCTCTACATTTTCTCCATTAAGCGCCGACACCTCGACCGCGACAGGGATCCCGTTCTGGCTCGCCCACCTGGACGCCGTTTCGGCGGGGACTTCGCGGCCTTCAGGCGCAATGGTATAAGAGGCATGCAGATTAGCATTTAGACTCGTCGTGCGACTTGACTGCGAGCCTGGCGTCGGCGGCGAAAACCCGCTTTCTGAACCAGGAGTGCTGCCATAGCTGTAACTCGTGTACCCGCCACTATAACTACCCCCACCTACCCCTCCTTCTACTGGCACCCCGTTTCCCTCTCCTCCCTCAACATCGTTCTTGTTACCGGCGAGTATGATGGTAATGTCCGGGCCGGCAAGCGCTCTTGCATCGTCCAGGAAGGTTTTCAATTGCTCGAAGCTGCGCCAGCTACTCACATCGTAGACGAGTATCGCACCCGCCGCGCCGCGGTAGTAGGATCGCGAGACGGAGCGAAACCGCTCTGTACCTGCCGTATCCCAGAGTTGCAGTTTTATCCTCTTGCGCGAGCTGGATGATGACGGAGAGCGGCGGCGATCGGCAATGTGAACGATTTTGGAGGAGAATTCTACGCCGATGGTTTGGCTCGAGAGGACGCGCCCTGGGGAAAAGTGTACGTATTAGTCGGGCGTCCGGTGTGGTGGTGATGGAAGGTGGAAGAGGCATATATACATTCGGACTTTACGAAGCGATGTAGGAGGCAGGATCTACCAAAACTTGCATGTTACTCGTTTGTGCTGGTAACTTAGACACATGTACTGTGCCTCTTATCGTGTTGCTGCAACTTACTTGCCTGCACCGCTAGGTCCTAATAGTACCACTTTGGCCAGGTAATCGTACATGCTGCCCAGCTCCTGGTGCCGGTCTCAGTACTGCGCCGCAAACCTCTTGTCTTGTCCATACCTACTTGTAAAGGCGGCTCACCGCTCCGAGTCGACGTATTCGATACTGCTCGATTCCGCCCCATTTTGACGTCCTCTTTCGTTTTGGGAATGCGCGGCAGTACTCTTTCGGTGGGGTTCACGGTAGCATACGTCTTTTGGGTACCGCCAGGCGAAATGCAGTGCAAACAGGGGCTGGTTTTGTACGTCGATGAGCAATGTTGCGGTGTTGTGTTGTACATCTTGGCTTATCTTTGTGACGCTATTTGGCGGACCCTGGCCGCGGCCCGCGACGTCAATCACGCGCACATTTGACCCGCATTAGTCCTCGCTCCTCTTCGTGTCCGGTCTACTGTTACAGAAATATACTTTTCCCCGAAAAGGAAAAAACACCAATTTCACAGGAAGATACAGATCTCGGCACATGATACAGAAGGTATTGGATATGTAAATTTTCACAACTAGGAAAAAGTGAGCTTAGAGCTATACAAGAGAGTCACCAGGAATCTATAACAACAACAACATGCTAACAGAAAAAGAAATTGTGGTATCCAAACGCTTTACCAACAGGAACAATGACAGCAAAAGAACTCACAACCACCTGCTTCAGTGGTCTCCCATGTCCCTGAGCGGCATGTAACTAGTCTCTTCCTTATTCCTCCTCCTGGCCGCCCACGCATCGCTAACCCAGTCCTTGATAGTGCTGAACATGCCCTTGCTGCCTAGTTTCTCCATCTCTGCTTCCCTTTCATCCATTTGCGCACTAGGATCCAGTACGCTAACCTTCATCCAGCTAGGTCTTGACCAAAACTTGAGATGCAGAGAGCTAGCAACCACGCTGACAGAGGAGCAGGCCATGGCAGCGCCCGCAGCCATGGGATGTAATGAGAGTCCCCAGGGCAGGAAGAAACCCATTGCGAAGGGGAGTCCGACGAAGTTGTACATGCAGGCCCAGGCAAGGTTGACCTTAATACGGAAAAAGATTGCGCGGCTAAGGACCAAAGAGGCTGGGATGGCGAGCAGATCGGTATTGGTCATCAGGACGATAGAGGCTGCCTCCATGGCGACATCTGTACCACTTGACAAGGCAATGCCAATGTCTGCAGAGGCAAGAGCAGGAGAGTCGTTAATACCATCGCCAACCATGCCGACGACCATACCACGGGCCTGGAGGTCTTCGACAATGGCCTTCTTGTCTGCAGGAGTGGACGAGGCGTGGACATCAGCTGCATCAATGCCAACTGCTTCTGCGACGACAAGAGCGGAAGCTGATGTGTCTCCAGTGACGATGGATGATGTTATACCAAGTCGAGAGAGAGCTAGTACTGCGGCGCGGGCGGAGGGCTTGATGGTGTCGGATAGGCTCAACATACCGGTGTAGGTGTTGCCGATAGCAGTGTGAATTGTGGTAATACCAGCAGAGCGTGTCCCACGTGAATTGGCATTTGTAGATCCGGACGTTTCTTCTACAAAATCGGGGACGTTGACACCTTCTGACGTCAGGAAGGTGGTGTTGCCGATGAGCACCCTGTAGCGAGTGCGCTCGGGGGACATGGCTGCCTCGACAGTTGCAATGATACCCTTGCCGACAACAGCTTCGAAGTCGCCCACAGCGCCATCGAAACTGCCGTCAGGACCAAGCCGGAGGTGGTCCTTAGCAGAGAGAACGATGGCCTTGGCAATAGGATGCTCAGAGCCCATTTCAGCAAGTCCGATAAGTGT
This sequence comes from Pyrenophora seminiperda CCB06, assembly GCA_000465215.2. Lineage (NCBI taxonomy): Eukaryota > Fungi > Ascomycota > Dothideomycetes > Pleosporales > Pleosporaceae > Pyrenophora > Pyrenophora seminiperda. The sequence goes on from KE747810.1 coordinate 1,831,293, forward strand.
CCACCAAAGGTTTTTCTTATCACCATTTGCCCATTCGCCCTGGATATCGGCTTTGGAGACACTCATCTTGCCAACAGTAAGTGTACCTGTCTTGTCAAAAATGACGTGGTTGATCTTGGTTGCTGTCTCCAGGGCAGCACCACCTTTGACGAGGATACCTTGCTCAGCTCCAACACCAGTGCCGACCATGACAGCTGTTGGTGTGGCAAGACCGAGAGCACATGGGCAGGCAAAGACAATGACAGCAATGCAGAGCTTGATACACACCATGAACTTGCCACCGCTAGCGTGGTCAAGGAAGACCTTTGGAGGATAGGGGAGGATGTGGCTGAGAACCATCCATGCGACGAATGTGGCGAGACCTAGAGTGATGATGATAGGAACGAAGTAGCCGGCAACTGTATCCGCAAGTCGTTGAATCGGGGCGCGACTGGTCTGAGCTTCTTGAACAAGGCGGACGATTTGGCTCAGCTGAGTATCGCGGCCAGCCCGAGTAACGACAAACTCCAAACGACCAGCGCCGTTGACAGTACCGGCCATGACGAGTGCGCCCTTCTTCTTGAGGATTGGCATAGCCTCACCGGTAACCATGCTCTCATTGAGGTATGATTCTCCGCGTGTTACAGTGCCGTCGGCAGGAAGCTTGTCTCCAGGGCGAAGAATAACAACGTCGCCAACTTCAATGAGTTCGGTAGAAACAACCCTCTCTTCAACCGCGTTGCCGTCAATAGACTTGCGATCCAGCTTCTCATCGGCTACATCCCAACCCTCGGCGGCTTTCGCAGCGGCGATGGGGTCGGCGTAAATAGTGGTCATTGATGGAGCTAGCGACATGAGGTTAGACAGCGCTTTGGAGGTCTGGCCCTTTGCCTTATTCTCAAGGTAGCGGCCCAAGCTGATAAAGGTGATCAACATGGTACTGGTATCGAACAGTGTAGTTGGTTTTGTGTGTGGAGACACGAGTAGCGAGACCAGCATCGAGAAGACACTGAAGAAGAATGCAGAGGAGGTACCAAGTACTACGAGCACATCCATGGTAGGTGCACCGTGGCTCAGCGACTTGTAGGCAGATATGTAGAAGCGCTTTCCAATGCCAAATTGGACGGGTAAGGTAAGGAAGAAGCAAATGACGTCGCCGAGATAAAGACCAGGTATGATACGGATGCCACCATAGTCGAGGAAGGGCAAAAACATAGGGATAAACATGCTAGTCAAAAACACAGGCACTGCGAACCAGGCAGAGAAGACGACGGCTCGCCTCCATTCTTGGATCTCCTTTGTCTTGGCGAGCGATTCAAGTTGGGCGTCGTTATCTTCGGAATCAGCCACGAGGGCGTTGTATCCCGCTGCTTCTACTGCCTCAACAATTGCCCGAAGACCGATGATTTGAGGTTCGCGCTGTATGGTGGCTCTTGAGTTGCTGAACTTGACGGTTGCAGATGTGATTCCTGATCGTTTCCTTAACAGTCCTTCAAGTTCTTCGGCAGCGGCAGCGTTGGGGAGTCCATAGATTTTGAGCTGCACAGGAGCATTGCTTGCGGACGATTGTTGTATGTTGCCATCGACAGACGACAGCACTTGGGCGTCAAATCCCCGATCCTCGATAATCTCCACGATTTGATCTTCAGTAAGCTTAGTCGGGTCGTGAACAAGCACAGCGCGGTTGGCAAGTAAGCTGATGTTGAACTGATATACGCCGTCGACATCTTTGAAGCCACTTTCAATAGCTGATGTGCATGCGCCACACGTCATGCCTTCAACAGCGACTGTGGTGGTCATTGTCTTCTGCTGCTTCCGGTTCCTGCTCTTCTTTGGCTCTGCTGTCGCAGTCACGGTATCCAGCACCTTGGCGTCAAAGCCGACGTCTTCTATTGTCTCAGCCAGCTTTTCCGCGGTTATGATGGTCGTGTCATGTTCGATCACAGCGCGTTCCGAAAGTAGCGAGATGCTGAATGATTTTAGTCCGGCTACATCCTTAAATGCACCCTCCACGGCAGAAGTACATGCTCCACATGTCATGCCACCAACGAAGAGGGTCGTTGTCGCGATGCTTCCAATAGTTTCTTCTTCGTCTTCCGAGTCGCTCAGAAAATGGTCATCCGGATGTGGCAAGGGGAGATCTGATGATAACACCTCGGCATCGAAGCCCCTGTCTTCGATAATCTCCTTGACCTCATCTGCAGTGATCAGGTCCGGATCGTGCTGTATTACGGCCCGTTCCATGACCAAGCTTATCGACACGTTTCCTATTCCCTTGACGCCCTGGAAGCCGGATTCGATGGCGGATGTGCATGCGCCGCATGTCATGCCCTCAACCTTGAGCGTTGTCGTCGCCATGCGTGCCGTCGCGTGTGTTGGAGGGGGAGCCATGGTGGCTGTAGGGTGCTCCGGAGTGCTCGTAACCTCGGAGTAGCTGCTAACAGACTACGAGTGTCCGCCTAAAGATGTCGCGCGTGGGGCCGGTGAAGCAGTTCCGGGGCGGAACGACTGCAAGCCAACGTAGGGACTGCGACGACAGAAACACAGGACGCTCTCGAAAACCGGGGCTACAAAGTGAAGAAAAGAAGGCCAGCTTCAGGTAGTGCCAGATGGCAAAGTTATTAATATGTCGATATATGAATGAGTGGACTCTTGCTGCAGCCACAAGCTTCCGGAGCTGACTTCTCAATAAAGCCCTGCTGGCGGGCCGTCGAAAGTAGGCTAGACCGGCTCTGTAAGCTGATCGTATGATGGCGAAGTTATGGCAAGCCGATTTTCAGGCTGACGACGAGTAATCGCGCTGTGAGACAGACGCAAGGTACCGTGTGTCGGTAGGGTTCTAAATGAGACTTATGAATAAACGAGAGGTGAGGCCTTTGTCGCCTGTCCATGCACATTGGCGCGATAGTGTTTCTCCTTGGCGCACTGAAACGCGACGGACGGACCCTAAAACACCTGCCTGATGCTCAAGTGCGACAGGTGGAGCCTCAGGTGTTTGCAGCTATTGAACGTACCAATTCAATGGTGCTTTGATTGATTGCCACAAGTGACAGAATAAGTCTGACAGGCGCACCCTGAACCAGCAAGCCATCACAAACGAATCCATCCCACCAACTCACATGTGGCTGCGCGACGGTGATGAGGAACACCTAGCGCCGGGATATTGATTGTACTCCGTATTTCTAAGCGCGAACCTCATTGTTTGATCGACCGACTAAGACACCGGGCACTTACCGTATATATATTGCGGATTTCGCAACACAAACAAAGCCTGAAAGCGCTGCCGAGCGCCCAATCCGGGATTGACGTCCGATGGCTGCGAAGCTGTAAGATTAGACAGACAGACAACATGCAGAAGTCACGGGAGGAAAAGGCACTCCGGCACTCCGGATAGCGTAGCGGCAGGTGGGGTGCGACCCTGGCGGGGCAATCGCGACCGCGACCGCCAAGACTGCACCTCCAGTACCGGTACCTACACAGCTGCCGTGCTGCCTACCACAGCCCATCAACCAACATTCCAAGTTGCTTTCTCCCGTCCACCATTGATCTTTGTGACCACACTATCCAGCATGGAGCAGACCAAGGCCCTCAATGCGCTTGAGCCCTTCCTCGCCCTCAGCAAGTCGGCAACCTCTCCACGTGCAGCTTCCGACTTGATTGTACAAGCCACCAGTGCACCAAACACATATGTATTCGCCGAATTGCTGCAAACGCCAAACATCCAGAGCCTGAGGAATTCAGACGAGTATAGCTCGTATCTTACGCTTCTCGAGATTTTCGCTTGGGGAACCTGGGAGGACTACAAAGGTATGAAAGCAACACCTTCACGTATGGTTACATCTTGCTAATAATCCTAGCGCAAGCAAATCTACCAAAGCTCTCAGCACAACAGCATCAAAAGCTTCTACTTCTCTCACTATTGCCGCTCTCGCACTCGCACACAACTCTCACCTACAAACATCTTATGACGGCGCTTGAGCTGCCCACCCCCCGCGCTCTCGAGGAACTCATCACTACCGCTATCTATTCTGGTCTCATCACAGCCACTCTCGACCCCGCACACTCACTCGTCTCCGTCACATCCATCTCTCCACTTCGCGACCTGTCTCCAGGCTCCCTCCCCTCCCTCCAGAACACCCTCCAGGCATGGTCGCAACGCTGCGACTCCGCCCTAGCAGACCTAGAGGCTCAAGTTGCAAAAGTCAAGAAGGAGGCGCTAGACCGAGAGAAGATGCGTCGGAAGAAGGAGCGTGCATTTGAAGCAGTCACGCAGGCCCACGAAGAAAAGAATAACGCCAAGAGAACCGTCACGGGTATGGTTGGCGACGACGCCATGGACATTGATGAAGAGGGCGGCAGCGGTAGAAACACAAGGGGTAGCAAGAGAGGTTTTGGCTTTGGCAGCGTTGGCAAACGATAGAGTCTCTATCCGGCTAGTATGCCGGGCTATAACAGCACACATACACCGTACTAAACTTGCATCACGGAGCAGGTTGGGCAGACCGTACAAGGTATAGCGGCATGCATAATCCACTCGCGTCCCACGGAAGATGCTCGAAGGATCGGAGAGTCAACAAAGGCAATGCGCAAGCATGAGTAGCTACACTGGACTCTAGAGAAGAAGATGCGGGCGGGTTGGGCAAGAGCCTCACCCTGCCCCAACAGTTGCCAGTCCGAGGCATCTTAATGGAGATGCAAAGGTTACCCCGCAGGACAGACTTGTGAAGTTGTAAACGTGAATCAATTACCACTGTGTGCCATGTCATGCCAGTCCGACAGCTCCATCTCTCGTCTCTGATTGCTCGCTCATGTGTTGGAGACAAAATTCGCTCTGCAGGTCTATATGTGGAAAAGGCAAAAAAGAAATATCAACCATTTGTTCGTCCTGCGCCACCCTTCCTCCTGAGGAAAAAAAAGCAAACGAGAACAATAGCGCCCAGTGGATGACATATCTGGGGTATCTTCCTCTTCCCTCTCTCCCACACTCTGTCTCGCCAATGGCAAAAAAAAAGGGAAAAGAGTAATGTAGTGGTGGTGGTGTTTACCCGGTTTCAAACGGCGCGCTCTGAGGGGAAGAAAAAAGGGGCGAGAGTACAGGACCATCAAAGGAAAGGAAAGGGGAAAACAAATCGAAACGCCATGCATGCATGCAGTGCATTTCCCATAAAAGGGAAAGAAAAAAGAAGCAACAGGACGGAAACCCCAGAAAACTAGAGACGGGCGGGCGTAAAACGTGAAGAATGTGTAGGGGAAATGGGGAGGAGGGGAATGAAATGCAGTCAGTCATGTTCTCAGTATCAATATCCTCCCCCGGTTCCAATTGCATTCCATCTCATCCCAGTCCATCTTATGTGCACGTTTCGCAGTCGCACGCCAGATAAAAAAAGAACACCAACAACCTCGTATTCCCATGCCAAAGTCATGCCATGCCGTGCCGTGCCGTGCCTCATCAGCGAACAAACACAACCTCGCTCCGCCTCGTCTCGCCGCAAATCGCAGACCAGACGTGACGAGCAAAATGTAGTAAAGAAAAAAAATCCATCTCCACGGCTCACATTCCCCCACTCCAGTCTATCCCCCAGTGCCATGCACCCCATTACCTCATCCCAAACACACATATTGCTAAGCCGGTGCAGCCGGCGCCTGGTATGTCTGCGTCTGCGACTGGGGCACGACTTCGCTCCCCTCGGCCTCGACGTCGCTCTGCCTCTGGATCTGGGCGAACTGGCCCGCCATGTTACGCAGCGCCTCGCGTGTAGCATCGATGTTTAGTTCGCCGCGCTCCGAGGCCTCTTTGAGGTACTGCTCCCACTCTGGGTCCATGGGCATGGTGTTGGTGCTTGGGGCCGAGGAGTCGCGCAGGGCGGCGGCGTGTAGGAGACGGGCGTTGAGGGAGAAGCCGATTGAGTTGGTGGGGTGCGGGTGGGTGCGCGAGGAGGTAGATGTAGTGGATGTGGTGGATGTGGTGGAGGTTGTGGATTCGGTGTCGGAGGAGGAGTCGGGCATTTCTGTGTCGTGTTGTGTGGTGGTTTGGGAGGGGTGGAGGGGGCGATGGGGGGCTTGTGATGGTAATGTTGATGAGGAGGAGGTATTATGATTATTGTTGAGGGATTGGTTGTGACTGTTGTTATTGTGGTGGTGGTGGTGGTGCGCCGACGACGAAGAGGGGTTCTCTAGTTCTTCGATCTCCACTTCAATATCCGTTTTGACGTTTATTCCAACTGCGGATCCGGCATGCCGCGCATACGGTCTCCGGTTGTCGACCCACGCGCCAATTTCGACGCCTGTTGTGTCGATTACCCGCACGCCCTCGTCGCGCTCGTACCGCTCCCGCGCCCAGAGCGTGCCTTCCCATCTGCAGAAGCCCTGGATCTCGGCTTCCGTCAGACCCAGCCGGTCAAAGGCCTCGAATAGCCGCTTGTGGTGCGGGAACCGGCCCAGCCGTTTCCGGTGCGGTTGAAAGGCGTAATTGAGCCCTGGGTACCGCGCTTCGATTGTGTCAAGGGAGCCGTAGAAGTTTGCCGTTTCGATGCGCACTTCGCCGACGAGGTTCTTGGAGAGATGGGCGGAGAAGGAGGGCGGGTCAGTGGGGGAGGGTGTTGGGAATAGCGTGTTGTAGACGAGCACGCTAATGGGGTTTTTGCGATGCATGACTGCTAGAGGTGTGTGTGTTGTGCGTGGGTGTGTAGGCCAGGCGGCGATTCCGCTCCTTCTATATTGTGATGCGCTTTGTTGGGTGTGCTGGTGGCCGCAAAGGCGTTTCCTGCGGTCGCTCGCAGCTTGCGCGTCGTTTGAACAAGATGTAAGAGTGGCAGCAGTGGTTGGTGGTGGTAGAGTGGTAGAGGTGGAGGTGTCAGAGGGAATGCGTGGATGCCGAAATGTGACCAGTTCACCCGCTCCTTCTACCTGACTTTACTCCTTGCTCAGGAGTCGCCCCAGGTGTGGTATGTGTCGGTTTGCTGACCTCGGGCGTGACCGCTGTTTTGCCTCTCTGCTCACGTTTCCGCGTCGCTCTAGCTCTCCCACTAGTGTCAGACCGGTGTGGGAAATGATGTGCCCGGGTACCTGACAGGTGACTTTACTGCCCTTGCGCTTGGGGGGGCCGGTCTGCGGTGGATGGCTGATTTGCAAATGGGTGGGAAGCAAAGTAGGCCGGACACCGATGGGTATTATGCAGATGCAGAACCAAGGCCAGGCGTGCTTTTTGCTGAGAAATTTGGTCCGAATAAGGGTGTGATGGCGTTTCTGACGAGAACGGCGGCACGGAGTCGGAGGCCAAAGTTGCTGCAGTTAGCCGGAACACGCCCACACGGATGGGTATGAAGGGGAAGGAAATGGGGGGGTGGACGGAGGGCGAGCAGGCGAGCAGCAGCAGTAGCAGGGCGAAATAAGTCGGGAATCAAAAAGGTGGTCAAAGGGGGGCATGCATATAAGCTCCATTCGCACTTCTCACACACACGCCTGCCCTCACCGCCAACACATGCGCGTTTATGGCTCGCTCGCTATTCTGGAGCCTCACAGATGCCACACCTGTTGGCAAGCAGGGACTAGACCCTGAAGCGGGCCATGCAAAGGGCCATGCAAAGCCCTTTTTTCCCACACCGACGATCCCCAGTTTCTGCTCTTGCACCCGACCTCGGGCCACACGCCACACGCCACCTTGCCAGTCGCCATATGTACAGTAACTGTAACCACCAGGTCTACCACATTTTGGCTAGCCTAGCAGCCTCGTCGAAACGCAGTTGCAGACCTTCCTTGACGAAGCGTGCAGGGCAGAAGAAGGCGACGACCAACAGACAGGCTCTCCCCCCCTCTTCGCTGTCAAGTCAAAAGTCAGCCCAAATGCGCCCGCTCCGTGTACTGGCCGGCGCGGATGACTTGTAACACAGCGCATGAAAGAAACCATAGGCCCGCCGAATATCCGGGCCCGCAGCCCTCGAACATGGATGGCGCGGGACGAAGCATGCACGAGGAACGACTGGTCCAGCTCGCCGTCCTACTGCGCACGCTGCAATCCCTGCTCGCAGCATTCCGTTGCCTGCAGCTTGCGCGCTGTTGCCGGCGACTGTGTCTTGCCTGGCGTGCGCACGCGGATGGCTAGCAATGCAGGGGTGGAAACGGCGTGGGAAAGTTTGTTCGAGCAAGTGCCTGGATCGCGCGCACCCACACTGTCCGTGGCAGATGGCGAGCATGTCCGTCCGGGGCGGGGAGGCCCTGGCTGCTAAGGCGGCCGCGTATGTATGTACTTGGTAGGCTTGGACGTCACGTGCGTGCAGTACATGCATCAAGCGTCTCAGCCAGCAATGCTCTGACATGGCACGACTTGTTCAAACCCTCTACAGCTGATGGCTCAGCTACGTTGTGCTACTTGGTCACCCACTGCCTGTATTCCGCTGTCCATTTGTGCTCGCCGTCATCCGGTAGCCGGCATAAACGTTGGGCCCGTTGTCGTGTTCGAAATAGAGTACTTCCAACCCAAGGCCGGAACCCCGATATCGTACGCCCTGTGCCAAAGGCAGTATTTGCATCTTGTCTATAACCATGTGACCACACATGATATACCTAGGGGCTCGTCTGTCAGATAACCTTGAAAGCATGTCAGCCTCATATTCGCAAGTGACATTGTGCACAGATACAGCGTGCCCTACCAAAGGCTGGTGCTCAAGATAGAAACCCAATAGTAGGCCCTCCGAAGAGAGATCAGGCTAACGGTGTCCGGGATGGTATCAGATTACAACTTGCTGTTATCGAGTGCGTGTTATCTATCTTATAAGGATACTGCGCCGGCCAGAATACTAGGATACCATCTCCATCTGCCGCCCAAGTATCCTTCAGCGCGCTGCAACTCCGAAAATATATATCGTCGTAATAGCTGTTGGAGAGATTCGACGCGCTGGCTACTCCTTAGTTGCAAGTCCAGGTAGTTTTGGATAGTAACATGCTTCCCCAAGATATAGCTGGCGCTACATCTTAGCAATCTAGAACTAAGCGCTTAATAGTTGTATATAGACTCGAGAGCGCTGTTAGCCATGGCCTCGATTACAACAGAAAGAAGAAATTAAAGACCTGGCTCACTACCGTTAGCTAGAACTATAATCTTCTTTTTATTCCCTATATTCAATACACCTAATTATAACCACTAGCATCCTTTCTCATGTATTCAATACTCATCTCAGAGGAACGACGAGATCAACATGTCTATTTGGCTGCATCTGAGTTCCATCAACATATTCCTGTGCATGGCAAGTCACAATGCTAGGCAGATGGCTGTCTATGACGCACTGATGGATGCCAAGGCCCAGTCACATGATCACCAGTGGTTGTACTCGAAGGAACAGAACTGTGGATGGGCAGAAGCTGGAGGCCATGAGAGCCTTCTAGAAGAATGCTTACCGGCCAACAAATAACGGCGCGTGTACGATTGGCTGGCCCAATGTAAACAAACACTCCTGTTGTTTACAGTCGCGTCCTCACTCACCTTCACGTTTCCCCCTCGACCCCGCACTAGCGCCCTACGACGCCTACAATGCCTACATATTTCTCACATCCCTCGCACCTTCCCGCTCAACTGCCTTCCCGCTCAACTGCGACAACACCACACTTGTCACCATGGCGCCTTCCAAAGCCTCAGAGATTCCGAAGGGCATGTCGGCTCCTGCAGATCCCGCCGCACCGAGCATCCTAACGACATTCCCCCCTGAACTCCGCAACAGCGTCTACAAGCAGTTGTTCCCCGCCTATGGGCTCATAATGCTTCACGATAGTACCGCCTATCGGTGTGCTCTAATTGCCACACACAGCAAAAACCCACATCTCCGAGGTGCACTGGACGATGACCTTTGGAGTATGGGTGCTAGTGAACGTGAAGAGCTTTTTGAGTGTGAGTTCCAAACTGCTTCCCAAGTAGAAATTGGCAAGTTGACATCATAACAAGCAAGCACGGCCCATGTCGAGCAATTTGTCCATGAGCACGATTTCTGTCACGGCTTCGGCCAAGCAATTGAACTATTGCAATGCTGCAGACAGATTTATCATGAAGTGGCAGGACTTCTGTATGGCTCAAATACCTTCTTCTTTTCGCAAGCGATCGACCAAATGAGATCATTACTCTACAATCCGCAGGCATCTGCGACCAGGTGGTTGACAGACATTGGGTCACAATATTCCCTGTTGACTCGCGTACAGATCGATGTCGGCGGCTTCGACACAGGAAATCGAATGGGACACAATGACCACGATTTGCTCCCGTTGCTAAGACACATTTGGGCCAATCCCAAAGCCAGGTGCGAGATTGAATTCGCGACGTCTGGAAGATTCCCACAAAAGGCTTCTGACGTGAAGGCATGGCCGTCACAAGTACTTCCATCAACCCATGAGTGCCCAATGGAGATTCTTAACAACTTATTGGTCTCGCTTGGAAAGCACGACCTCCTGAACCTCAAGCAGTACTCCAAGTATCCACAACTAATGTCAGAAGTCAGTATCTGCGAGGAGAAGCCAAATGAAGGCGAATCACTACGAGGAGCCGTAGCTTTTCAAGCTTTAGCAACCCACATACTGGACTTCGATGCGACAGGAAGGTTCAAGGTCGATTACCATGGTCTTCTTCCTCAGTGGGTTAACTACAAAGACTGCTATTTCACGGAGCTCCCGCTAGGTGCACTAGTCCGTATTGACGAGCTCTTGCGTACGTCTACCAACGACATCACATTCGACCTCGACACCAAGAAAGGCTATGACCTAAACATGGGATTGCTCAACATCACCAAAGAGATTTCGGAGTCGATGAAATACTGGTCCAGGCGAACACACAATGACATCACAGTTAAGATGTCTACGCAAAGCCCTTATACCGACTTCAACAACTTCCAGGCTTTCAGGGAGTGGTCTAACATTGATGTGTTTGCCACCATGGTGGAGCGCGACTACAGGACACGTTGTTGCCGTATAATACTAAATTTTAATCTCCCATTTCCACGTGCAGCTAAGGATATTCAAATTGGTATCGGCGATCTGTTCAAGATCATGTACTGCGACATGGATGCAACCATCATCATACAAGGATGTGATGACAACCCGGTCAGTCCGCTGCAAATTAGCTGGTACGACCTATAAACCCGAGTTTTCCTCTTCTTGTCAGATATCCTGCTACAGAACTGGTCAAGATGCCTTCAGCCTTTTGCACAAATCTGGATGAACGGACACTATGAAATCTTGGACGCCCGATTTCCTTCAACCGCCCAGCTGTGGATCCCTAATGCCTCCAACCACGCCGCGTACTACGCACTAAGCTCGACCCAGGCTCACTTTTTAGGATATAGAAAGATCAAGGAAGTCAAAAAATTTCTGATTTCTCCCGGGTTCCCTGCCCAAGTTATTGCCGTTCATCCGCAGAGTCTTGTTTATTTGTGGGCTTTACTGATGGATGCGCATTGGAAGAATTGGCGGACCTGGTGGCTCGACTAGTTGCACGCCCAGCCAACCGAGACAGCTGGTAGAAAGAGTCAGACTGAGGGGACATCTGACAGCAATGAGCGTTGGGGATTCGGGGATTTGATGCATGGTACATGGGGGCTGAAACAGGTGAGTAAGTGTGTAATGTTTTTAGCGTCCAGCGTTGCAGGTCAAGGGTATTTTGAGCTTTTATGGTGGAGATATTTGGACTGGGGAATGGAGCAGGGGAGTGAGTGCGTGGTACATGGGGGACTGAGATCAAGAGTATATGATTACGTGTGATGCGAGGGATACTGATCGATGCGAACAGACGTTGGGGTCTTTGGGCCTTGCTTATTCCCCAAGTCTTGGGTTTACGGGTCAGGAAACGTTAATGGAGAGGTGGTTTGAACGCGGTTGTCAAGTGGAGGGTTGGATGAGCTTTAAACGATGAAACAAGGCTGATGATATCTCGAAGAAACTGGACTGAACGGGTTGCTACACACACAAAAAGGGGGACTTGCGGATTTTCTTTTCTGGATATGCTCTTGCGATGGATGGAAAGGGAGGGGCATATACCCGAGCATACCAGACGCGTTGTTGCCATGAGGCGCTTACGAACTTTACACGTCATAGTGTGCAAAGTCAACGCTACTGGATCTTGTATAGTACACACGGAGAAAGACGTAAGTTTCTTTCTCTCCATACATAGAAGAAACCCCTAATTATACTACCGGCGTACATTCACAGAGTGAGCAATAGTATTTTGCTGAGATAAAGCTGCTTTCTCGCATTGCTTCTATAACAACTAGTTTGTAAAACCTCCGCTGCTGCTACTGCTAGGCATTGATGTCACTCACCCATCTCTACTACTACCCTCATGAATAACCTTCATAAATTTCTCCTCTCTGCTTCCTACACTCTAGCAATTCCTCGCGCACCCAAACGGAAACGGCAATACAGCCGGACTCTTATACCCACCTTTGCCTACACTCCTCACGCCAAAAATGACATTATCCTTGTGCACCGTCGCAGACGTGAGATTATACCTAGTCACATTCCCCACGTCAATCACGTTCGTCCACAGCGGCGAACTAGTGTCTCGGTACAGAATCTCGTAGCGCTCCACAGCTAGTCCGCGGGGCGCATCCCACTTGAACTGGCTGAAGTTGTCCGACATTGTGGTGTTGATGCCGACATTGGTGGGCGCGTCGGGCGCATTGGCTAGACTCCACATGGTACTTGCCACGACCTTTGCGGCACGCGTGTTGTAGGCAAAGTCTAGCCATTGAGACAGGTCACCATACTGTTTCCCGTTGCGGAGGGTGACGTTTTGGTGCTGTTGTGTGTAGTCTTCGTTTGGCTGGACGAAGCGGACACCGGTGTAGCCGGCTTCGAGAAAAGGGCGGTGGTCTCCGCCGCGGCTGTAGCGGTCGAGGCGGTAGATGATGCGGACAGTCATTTCGGTGAAGGCGTTGGAAGCGACTTCGTAGATGAAGCGCCCGAGGTTGCGGGCAGGGCTGTCGTTGTCGCCGCCAATGCTGAGGCGCGAGGTCGTGGTGGATGCATTTTCTGTGAGGGGCGCGCCCTGGCAGAAGAGGCGGATATTGTGCGGGTCTGAGGTGCCGTCTTCTGCTTTTGAGTTGCCGACCATGTCAAGGTTGACCATGGCGGCGAGGTTGACGGAGGCGTTTTTGTAGGTTTGCGCGAGGTTCTGAGCGCCGAGGAGTCCTTGCTCTTCGCCTGCGAAAGCGGTGAAGACAATGGTCGCTTTGGGCTGGTAGTGTGCGAAGATGCGGGCGAGTTCGAGAGATACGGCTACACCTGAGGCATCGTCAACAGCGCCGGGGGCGTCGCCTTGGTAGTCGACGGGGTCACTGTTGCGCGAGTCGTAGTGGCCGCCGGTGAGATAGTAGCGGTCTGGGTCGTGGGATCCTTTGAGTGTGGCGACGACGGTGGTGATGTTCACTGGGAAGAGGATGCGTTCGTTGTCTCCCGGGTACTGGATGTAGCTGTTCCAGTCCACCGTCATCCTGCCCTCGCTCTCATCGGCCGCCTCCTGGAATTTGGCCGTGAGCCATGTTCTCGCTGCGCCGATGCCACGGACAGGATCCGTCTGGCTTGACAGTGTGTGGCGCGTGCCGAAGGACGCCAGTTTCCGGATCGTGGCCTCGATGTTGTCGCGGGATATCTGTGAGAGAATGCCTTGGAGGTCTTCATCTGGCAGTTGTTGTTCGAGCTGTTTTCCGACTACTGGGAGAGGCCATTGCTCGGTACTAGGATACGATTGATGGGACCGAGCATGAAACGGATGGATTGGTGTAGAGCAAGTGATTTGCAGCAATGTTGCTGCGCAAATAGCAAGGGTAGATGCCGACCGCATCCTGAACTATCAGCCTCGTCAGGTCTCTGCCCGATACCTACCACCTCCTCAAGTTCGATCATTCTAACCTCTTATACTCTAACATTTCCGTCATCCATCCCACTCTTCACTCCAGGTTGTCGAATGCCGGTTATCGCCAAAAAAACCCCATCTCGCGATACTGCAGAAAACATCGTCATTGGAGAAACACATCTCTTCCTATCACTGCTCCCAGAGATGCCGATCTGCATCGTAAGCGGAAGCTCGCAAGGCTTACCAAGGCGCCAGAAAGTTGTCTCGGGAAAGGTTCAGACGGCCTAACGCGACAAGTTCCTGCATCTGGGCTTGGCGGACAACGGTTGCGAGCGGGGTTCTCCATCGCGCTGCCGCGGTTCGCGGTGGAGGGCGATAACAAGAACGAACGCTGGCAATCTTACAAACGGCGGCTAAATGGTAAAAATACAAATTCTCTCTGATCTTCATCTGGAGGCTCCATCGGCGTACGATGTCTTTGAGATTAGTCCAACAGCAGAGTATCTTGCGCTGCTCGGGGACATTGGCTACACTAAGGACGTCGGTTTGATCGATTTTCTTCGAAAACACCTAGCTAAATTCAAAATCATCTTCTATGTGCTCGGCAACCATGAGCCATATCACTCGTCTTATGCGGCTAGCAAGCAGCATCTTCTCACGCTTCAGGCTGAAACCGAACAACAAGCAAGTGGGAAGTTCGTCCTCCTTGACCAAACTCGGTACGATCTCTCGTCAACGGTATCTATTCTCGGCTGCACACTCTTCTCCAACATCAAACCCGCTCAAAAAGATTTTGTCAATTTTGGACTCAATGATTTCTACCACATCGAGAATTGGACCGTGGAGGATCATGTGCAGAAGCACGAGTCTGAGCTTCGTTGGCTCAACGCTGAAGTTCAGAAGCTCATGGAAAAATCGGACCGTAAGATCATCATCATGACACACTACTCTCCGACTGATGATGCTCGTGCTATCGATCCCACACACAAGAACAGTAATATTTCATCTGGCTTGATGACTGATTTGTCCCAAGAGATTTGCTTCTCCTCGGAACGTGTGGCGGTTTGGGCGTTTGGACACACTCATTTCAACTGTGATTTTGAGCACGAAACTCACCAAACGAGATTCGTTACGAATCAGCGTGGTTACTACTTCGCGCAATCGAATGGCCTCGATCCGGAGAAGATAGTTGAGCTTTGAAGGGGCTCAGACCTAAAAAAGATGAGAGATGGATGAAAGAGACGGTAGGGCGCGCTTTGGAAGAACCCTTGCTTCCCATGATACTTCCCAGCGCTCTTGCGAATGCCCATGTGGTGAAGTGGGACCTGCTGATTCGCAAAGACTTCGGCATAAGGGGAGGCCACGACATGTACTCCGGGCTGTACGTAGCGTTTTTCAGTGCAAGGGCGTTTCCCGTATGGGCATTCAGCGAACGCGAGCGCATGTTGCAGGGTATAAAAGCAAAGTGCGACTGTAAAGGGCCGTCCCGCGCGAGAGCTTGGCATCTCTCATGACGTCAAACGGTTGACTTGCAGCAGACGTCTGCGCCAGACATGCAGGTTTAATCATAATATAAACTGACTTCTGGCATAGCCTCTACTCAGCAAAATTTTCGTCTCGGATACGCTTCTCGGGGTTCAAATCAATGCGTGAACTGGTACGCAGGCGTATTCCAGCCACCCTCAAGGTGTCAACGCATGCGGGGACGTATAACAAAGTACAAATTTGTGCAGTTGGATTGATGACGGCGCTAATAAGTCTAGAGTTGCACTATTAGACTTTCGATGCATTCGAACCGATGAGGCCAGCAAATGATTGACGCTGGACGCTACCCGAAGCATGTGGGGAAACTGGTGGACAAGCGACTACACTCTTGACACTGACCGCAGTCATCGTAGCGCCGCCATACCCGCTCGGAAAGCAGAATTTTGTCCAATCGCATTGCCACCGGCTCTCACGTTCCGCTCTTTAATTCCCCAGGTTTATTTTGACCGCACCCACGTGTTTCTTTTAGTGGGCGTGGCTGGAGGATCGCTAACGCGAAGAAGAAGGTCAAGTGTCCTGGCATCAAGCAACCAAGACTCTAATGTCACAAGCGACAAAGCATCTTGATGCCCCTGATATATCAGTATCCACGCCAACTTAGGTGCCCGAGAGCGACTGGACTGTCACTGGCCAACGTGAAGTGATCTGTTGCAGCGATTGGGTGTCGATCGCGACGTTGCCAAGGTACTTCGCATCCAGCAACGGAGATGGAGGCTAGAAGAGTAGTATCGCGTACGTACTTGATATTAGGAGACACGGGGTAGTAGTGCTTTTACGGAAGGCGTTGCAATAGCCTAGAGAAAGTGCCCTACCATGAAGAATGCGTAAGGTTAGGGGAGTAGAGCAGTACAAAAGGTGGGCTACCTCTGTCTTGTTTCGGTTTGTGTGAAACCAGCATTCAGCTTCTCACGTAAATTCCTAATTCTTTCGCTTCTTCAATACTTCCATCAACGATCGTTCAAGATGAAGACCTGCGCTCGCTCTCTGCTCGCCCTTACGGCCCTTCTTTCCACCACTTTTGCTGCCCCAACACCAGAGACCGGCGTCAGCTTCCCCATCACAGATCTCCTCGACTCTGACCTCACCATCAACGAATATGCCGCACAGCTTGAGGCCAAGAACGTCGAAGGACGTGACGTTACCAAGCGCCAATACACCAGCGATACCTACAACCAGCTAACCGATGGTACTGCATGCCGTCCTATCACGGTCATCTGGGCTCGCGGTACTACTCAGTCTGGAAATGTCGGCGAGGCTGGCTCGGAAGGCCCCGTATTCTTCAATGCCATCGCTGCTCGGGTCGGAGGAATTAGCCGCCTGGCTATCCAGGGTGTTACCTACCCTGCCAACGTCATCGGATTCCTAGCGGGAGGCGATGCCGCGGGTGCTACTACCATGTACAACCTGATCAACCAGGTAAGCACCATTGCCAAAGCAAAATAACGTGATGTCGGTGCTGACTTGCTCCAACAGGCCATCTCCCAATGTCCCTCTACAAAGATTGTCGTTACTGGTTACTCCCAGGGCGCTCAGCTTGTCCACACCGCCACACAAAGGCTCTCAGCTGCAGCAGCCGCTCGCGTCACTGCCGTTGTAACATTTGGCGACGCTGACCGTGACGAGACTTTTGGCCCCGTTGCCGCCTCCAAGGTCCTCATCATCTGCCACCAAGGCGATAACATCTGCGACAACGGCATCATCATCACTCCCGAGCATAGGAATTACGAGATGGATGCCCCGACTGCGGCTGCGTTTGTGGCTGCCCGCGTTTGAGCAATGTGGTGTGGAGGTGTGGATTCTGTGACTTTAGGGGTAGGAGATGTTACATATGACTACTTGGTACCTGTCATGAAAAACGCTATTGAATTCCGTTGGTTGTATTGCTGGGGCATGTGAATAAATGTTACTTGGCCCCTTCACCTCCCGCAACATGGTGAACCTTATGTGCGTTGTCACAGTAATATGAGGGCTCTAGTGAAGCATTACAACGTCGACTCTCTCTCATTCACCTTCTGCAAGTCCTGAAGAAAGGTTCAATGCGAAAAACGGAGCTAAGTACAACAGAGCGCTGCTACTATTTAAGCAAAGAGTACCCACATACTTATGAGTTCATATCCACCATATTCTGTTCTATTTTTCACTTCTCACCAAAACTTGTCAACTACGATCTCTTTCCGTTGTATCCACTTCCACTATGACACAGCTACCCGAGATCTCGAAGACTGTCTCTCAGCCAGAAGGCCCCGGCCCTTCCTTCCTGAATCTCCTTCCGGAGCTCAGAAATATTGTGTATGAAAACTGCCTCATAATACCTGGCTGGATTCACGTCACCAAGGTAAATCCAGATGAATACGATGAATACGGCGTTGTAGGGTTTGAATATCCTTTTGTATTGCTACAAACATGTCGAACCATCTATCACGAAGGGGTAGGAATTTACTACAGCCAGAATAAGTTCTTGTTTGGCCAACCCCGTATTAACGGTCCATATCCTGATAACACTTGGGTGTATCCGACTCCTCTTCCAGCAAGATTCGCGACTGATTCGCCATCGCGCTTACAATACCTACAACACGTTGTCATCTATTGTTATTCTGAAAGGATCAATCTGGCACCATATGCGAAGATCTGCTGGGCCCGAAAAGATCAGAAATGTATTTTTGAATTCGCTAGCGTCGACTGGTACGCTGTGACAGATCGTAATATGAATGAATCTTTTTGGCAAATTGTAAAAGATGATACTCTTGGGATTCGCCAGTACCACCGTCAAATACTAGCAATAAGGTGGGGCGACGATCGTATCAGCTGGGAATTACCTTATGAAAATCCTTGGCGTGTTGCGATAAGATTCGGAACCCATAGTGAAACCTGGGAGTTAAAGTTCCATTCGGAGGATGAAGGCAAAACATATAAACGACTCGAGAACCCTCGGAAACCTCAGCTGAGCCACGGTCACCTTCCTCAGCCATTTGAAGAATCGGTCTTTGAGAAAGTTCTATGCTCAGAGCCTATCGAGATTGATGTCCAACGGAATAAGTTTGTTGGTAATATTCCTGACATATCTCTTCTATTCGTGAGCAAAGCGGTCCGGTTAAAGGCGCAACAAATCTTCTGGCAACGAAATACCTTCACCTACAAATTGACGCTAGAGCCAACACCCGTGGATAAAACGACGCCTCTGTACCCTCTCGCAGCAGCGCCCTGCATCTATATTCCTGGACACACTCATTCTGGTGTTGTTGGAAATCTTTGGACAGAGCTTTTTAGTCGTCAAATATATGATGATTACGAATACCGGAGAATCACCCTCGAGTTCAACTTACGGTATGATAGTGCAATGACGCTTGCAGATGTCCGAATTGATGTCAGGGAACTGATTCGTATTACATCACACATCACCGGTCGCAACTTCTTCCTTCGTTTCAAAGTATCCTCTACAGTAGATGGAGTGACAAACACCGAACAGAAAACTATCCCTATGCGATATGTTCGTGCTCGCCTTCTTGAACTCCTCTGGAATGCGGTCAATACCGACAGCTGCATCAACCACAGCTCTTTCTTCAATTCCTACATCAACGGAAACGGTGATGCTATCTGTCTGAAGTACAATCTAGAAAACAGTAACCGTGCATTGATATATGGGAGCAACAAATACAAGAAACTTCCCTCAACAGAGGCCATTGAGGCAAAGTACAATGTCCTTGCCGGAGAACTGCAGGAAATGAGTGGTTTGAGACATGGAAAGAGTTGGGTCTTTACTGGGAATCTCTCCAGTTATCTCGGATATCTAATGTATGTAGTGACTCGGATCCCAGAGATGGAAAGAGATGAACATACCCGTGGAGTGTGATTTGATTAATGGAGCTTTAAAGACATATCACTAGGTCAGTAACAATGACATTTGGTTATGACTGGAGTTCAAGGTCAGGTAGTTAATGAGATCAATAGATGTAAAATAACACGGTCGAGTACATAAAGATGTGTGAAAGCCTAGTTGTCCATGAACCTGTCCCGCCCCCAGATGCATTGCCGACTCGTGCGTCAAATGCACTCGCGAAATCCTCAACACAACTAACGTGCTTTCTCCCGCGTGGATATTTAAAATCATGGGCGCCCTCACGGAGTTAGACTCTCAAACCGATAGGAAGCCGTGTGCCAATCCTGGTAAAAGCCACGGGCGCGGGGCGCAGGGGCCGCAAAACGGTTTGGGCCTGTCTTTTAGCGCAGATGTCGTGCTCGCCCCGTAGAAAATAGTGAACATTATACGTCTCGATCGCCCTCAACCATCATCAGCTAAGGAGAAAAAAAATTGGAGTCCAGGGTCGCCAAGCAATCGTACATGTTTGTCAGAAGTCATTAATCATGTAGTCTCCACGCAGCCTGGTGAAGCTGGCTTTCTTTACCTCTTCATCCCTTCTTTTCCCATCCTTTCTCCACCGTCGCCATGCCGTCCGTATCCTTGTCTGAGTCTGGCGACTCCATCAAGGCTTCTGGGCCCTTCTTTCGTTCCGTGCCTTTCCAGATCTTGGTCGCATGTGGAGTTTCCTTCACAGCTCCGGGGATGTGGGATGCGCTGGGGGGACTAGGGGCTGGCGGAGCCGCTGAGCCTTACGCGGTATCAGCCGCAAATGCCTTGGTATATGGTCTCTTCGCCGTTGTATGCGTGGCCGCTGGGGCTATCAACAACAGAATTGGCCTCAAGTATGGACTTGCGTTGGGTGCAATTGGCTACCCCTTGTACGGCGCAGGCCTGTACACCAACAATGTCTCCGCAAACACCTGGTTTATGCTCTTTGGTAGTGCTCTTTGCGGTATCTCAGCTGGATTCTTCTGGGCTGCCGAAGCTGCAATCATCATTGGCTATCCATCACCTGGAGACCGTGCATTCTACCTCGCCGTCTGGCAGACTGCAAAGGCCCTTGGACCAATTGTCGGAGGTTCCATCAACCTGGGCCTAAACGCGAACCGGAAGACGACAGGAGCTGTATCCTCGACTACATACATCGTCTTTATCGTCATCATGTGTCTTGGTCTCCCCGTCGCCCTGTGCCTGTCGCCTGCGCACAAAGTCTGGCGGAAAGATGGCACGAGGATTGTCACCGAGCGTGCGGCCACCTGGGCCGGCGAGTTCAAAGCGGTTGGCAAGCTCTTCGCCAGCCGCCGCATCTTGCTCCTGCTTCCTGCCTTCTTCATCAGCTACTTCTACAACGGCTTCATGAGTACATGGCTGACCACTTACTTTACGGTCCGAGCGCGCGCCTTTTCCAGCTTCTTCACAAACTTCGCTGGCATCTTCTCCTCGTTCATCATCGCCTTTTTGCTCGACAACCAGAAGATCCACATCAAAACCCGCGGTCGCATAGCATTCCTCTGCATCGTCACTCTCCTTGTCGGAACGTGGATCTGGGCAACGGTCCTCCAGAAACAGTTTTACGACGCATCCAAGGCCCTTGTGTTCGATTGGTTTCACGGCGGCTTTGGGAAGAGTTATGCACTCGTATTCTTCTGGCAATTCGGCGGCCAGGCATTCCAACAGTTTCTCTATTGGCTCGTCGGACAGTACGCGACAGATCTTAGCAACCTGAGTCATCTCACGGGTATTTTGAGAGGTGTGGAGGCTCTGGGTCAAACGGTTGCTTGGGCGTAAGTTCTCTTTCCAATTCACAACGGCGTGTATAACATTTGGTTAACAAGAATCATAGTATGCAGTCGGAAGGTGGTGCAAACCACTTCGTCAGCATCGGCCTCAATTTCGGCATCACCGTGCTGTGCATCTTTCCTACTTGGATCGTCTTGTCGGAGCTGGAGGGAAGTCACGAAGTTCGCGTCACGGAGGAAATATCGTCAAAAGACAATGATGTAGTAGCATGAGATGAGTGCGAGAGCTCCTTGCACATAGAAGTTAGGTGTGCTATAGAATAATTGCATTGTTGATCTACACATAAGAGTCCTTTCCACATTTGCTATATCGAAGCCTCGAATGACCCGATCTACATCCGAGTCGCATCTATACTTTAGCCGCTCCGTGCCCTTTTTCGCTCCGTGCCCTTTTTTCTCTTTATGATTCTTGTAATAGCCTGCGACTGCGAGGATAGATGGTAGTTGGTCATGGTTCTTGATTGCGGACATATGTAGAATACCCGCCTACTCTAAGTCATGTCAACCAACTAGGAGATCAGAATGAAATCAAAAAAGCAACAAGCCTGTGTCAGAATGACGTCACTACTGTTTACTTTTCGTAATGCAGCACAACCAACGCTCGATACGTAAGTAGGCAGTCGCGTCTACGTCACACACGCGCTCAGGCACACCACCCATCCACCCAACCCACCCACACCATACACCCAACTTTCTCTACATACTACACATATATAACCCTTCCAAACCACTAATCTTCCATCAAACCTACAATCCGTTGAAATACGGTTGTAGCGGTTACGCAACGTGGTACACCACCGGGGTAATGTGAGCTCCTCGGTCCTGCGTTCGAATCGTGATAAAACCATATTAAGTTTTCAGCGGTTGCCAAATAGCACTCTCTTCGTAGGGGTTAAAGGCAAACCGTTCTTTTTGCCTGTCTGCCTGCCTGCCTTCTGATGACGGCCATCGTCCTCTTTTTTTGTGGGGGGAAGAAGAATGAAGTAAGTAGTAGATAGAGTGAAAAGGTTAGAAATAAATACATGAATAGCATAAAAGAAGAAAAAGAAATGACATTACGTAGTGGAGTTGACTTTTTTATTATAACAGGATAGAGTGCTTGCTATCTCTTCTTTTACAGTATCGGTATCATTCATGTCACGAGACCGGAGTTTGGATACATTCTCTATTCCATTCCATTCCAAGCCATCTACCTAGTGACCCATACTCCCATCATGTAAAATATTTTCCAATAACGTCATCAGAGAGTGCGAAAGCGCTTCTTTGACACGGTTTCATCATTTATAAAGACGTGTATATGATAAGTCGCACCGATCAGAGGGGGAAAGACAAAGTTGCATGGATTGCGTGAGGGCTATTATTTTTTATTTCATCTTGGATCAGAGTCGTATCGCGCAAACGTACTAATTTGCTCATTTGCGCAGAAAAGAACACAAGGAAAAGCCAAAGGTACACCTGTAGACAGGCATAAGCTAAGACTACGACCGCTAAATAAGACAACCTTTTGCTCACAATGAGGGTATCTGGCCCCATCCATTCCATGCATCAACTGTCTGCAACGCCAGACCACAATTACCGTTCATACCTCTGGACAAATGAAAAATGGCCCGATTGCCTTGCTTTTTTTTAGAAGGGAAAACAGCCCTTGAACCCAACGCCATACCATGCAATGTCGAACAAGGACAAAGAAAAGGGAATTTTCTGAGGAAACGAGTGGGGACACCGCAGTGAGTGTGCGAGACAGTGATTGTGTCGTAGTTTTGTTGCCAAAATGGTCGTACAGAGATGAAGTTTCCCTCTCGGAACAAGTGCTGCATATTTATCGTCCTTCTACGCCTGGTCCAGCAAGGTAGAGTATATATACTGAGAGCCTCTATTAGTCTATGCTGGGTGGGACGATGATATTACTTACTGTCACACTACCTTCAGCGCATGGGCAACCAAGATAGGAACCAATAGCACGGTGACAAGGCCAACATTAACGGCGATACCAGCGATGAGTGATGTTCTCTTCGACTTCGGTGTGACGTGACCAAGGTGACCTTTTGTGAGCGACGCAATAATGTTGTCTCCAAGAAAGCGGAAGAGAATGATACAAGGCGGTAAAAGGCAAAATGCCCCAAAAATTATCCATGACAGTTTGTGCCGCCGTGCCTCGTCAAGAGGATTCGCATCGCGCTCCACACAAAGGAGATGAGGCGAGTGCTCATGAGCAAGTGTGCTTCGTGTAGGAGAGGAGTATAAATCGATGCTTGGATAGGAAGGGCGAAGCGGCGTGTTCGTGCCGCTGGTCGATGGACGGTCACCCCCACCCAGGAACCGTATTGTGTGGGTGCCTTGAGTCGATGTAGTCGATCGAACATCAGGTGCAAGAAACATATGCCGAAGCTTTGTTTGTCCTGGGACAGCAGACCGGCTCGTACGACGCTGTGGATGTAGGAAAGTGGTAGAGCTGCGCATATGCTGACGAGAACCTAGCTTCGGAGATTTTTCCTGAACAGTATCCGAAACATTTGATATTGGAGAGGAAGATGTCTCGGACGATGTTCGGATATGCTCAGGTGCTCCCTTTGGCTGAAGTTGGCTAATGCGAGTGATGCTCCCTGTTGCGGGAGAGTGTGATGCATAGAATCCAGTGTACCCTAAGCGCGTGCTCTGACGACCAACGCTCGAGCTCAGCTTCATACCTGGACTGCTAGTATCTGCAACGCTGCTACCAACCTCATGCATGCCTGTCCCTCTGGGAGTACCAGTGAGATTACCTTTTGGCCCAACAACAGAGAACTTTTCAAATGTGTTTTCGCGTTCCAGGCCGATAGGACTGCTTCCAATAGTGCTTTCATCAGTGGTACTTGGCGATGATGCAGTGCTGTTGCTTTGGGATTGCTTATCTGTGTGCGCTCCGTGCTTGGGTGCAACATGCTGCTGGTCGACAATAACATTATCATTGGGACCGGAAGCTAGCAGCTCCTGAGTCTCTTTGTCGCTAAAGGCATATGGATCTGCCCAAGGAGTAAACGCGTAAGGTTGATCAACAGCACCACGACCCAAGCTATCCCCAGGATGAGTAGACATGTGGAAAACGGGGGTAGTTCTTGAAACAGGGGGGTTCAAGGCCATGGGAGAAGACGATGCATTTGGTGCGGTGCGAATGTTAGCACGGGGGCTCAATTGCGGCAGCGAGGATCCAAAAGGGTAATAGTGTTCTGTGCGTTTGGGGCTCGGATGGCTGTAGTAACCTGATCGATCCGGAGAGACGGCCTGCTGTGCCCAAGAGGGAAGGGACCCGTCCGAGTTCAGACCTAGGCTGTTGCGAGTGCCCTCACTGCTACTGTAGTCCGCAATGCTGCCCAATGACTTATGACCTTTCGAATCGGGAGTATTTCCGTTGATCGTCTCCCAGTCGGCTTTCTCCTCTGGTATGGCTTCATCTTCGCCTTCGAATGGATTGTAAGAGTCTTCGGGAGCGCCAGACGACCCGTTTGTGGCTGTCTTGCCTAGCAAGAGGCTCGCTGAGTTGCGCCTAGCCCACATCGCGGGGATCTTGCTATCGCTTTGGTGGTTGTCGACAGTATCTTGGAAGATTTGTTCGGCCTGGTCGAGTGCTTCTTTGGGAGTGCTCGGGCTGTGCATACCCGTAGCTTGTGAATATGAAGACGATGGCTCAAGTGGTTTGACTTCTGGTTGAGAGTACGAAGAGGACGGCTCTAAGATATATGGGACAACAGGCTTTACCGGAGTGTTGGATGGTGACATCTGCAGAAGCTCCCGAGTATATCCATACGAATAGCCGGAGCTTTGAGAGAGGATGCCTGACTGACCCGGGTAAGTCGGAGCGAACAACTCATCGTCATCATCATACTCAAATGGTGGTGCGAGAGGGGCTGCTCTATGTGGAGGCATACCAGGATGCTGAGTAAACGTAGGCCGCCTAGGGTCATCATGCCGGACCGGAGTCATTAACTCGTCGTGCTGTGGTGTGTCAAATCGATGAACATTTGGTTCGGTCATTGACTGGTGTCGATGGTCAACGTCTGAACTCTTGACAGAAGGCCTGAAATACGATGCGTCATGGCCTTGCATGTCTGCAGGTTTTTCACAGTGCATAGACAGAGTCGTGTCTGTTGTCGCGTCAGGATTGTACTCATCGATGAGCTTGCTGATTGTATCTGCTTTTGGGTCTCCTTCCTCAACCGAACGCTGGTACGCCTCTTGAGCAAACATGCGAGACATCTGATGATCGACCCTATTGGGGTGATTGTAGTCGTACAAACTATCCTGGTTGTATCCATTGGTAAGGCTGTTTGCGTTCACATCGCTGTACCGAGCCAAATGATTACAATGGCTGTTACGAGTGCTTGAAAGACCCTGTTGGTAGTTTGACTTGCGTCGATCATCTCCAGTATAAATTGAAGAGCTTGGGTATATAGAATCCAGATCGTCGTAGTACGGTTTTGCAAAACCGGCTTCCACAGAATATGGTGATTGAGAGTCGTCCGTTCGCCCGATCTGAGAAGACGGATCATCTGGTACCATGGAAGAAAGTGGCCCTACCCCGAAACTATCTGCTTCGTGCTTTAGCGAGTTTCCGATCTCGTTCTGCCTGGGTGAAAATGCGTCAAAGCCCTCGATTGAACCGGCGCTGACGGGCGTGATCGGGGACATTGGCCCAACTGGGAAGTATGAAGTCTCCGGTGCAGCGATATACGTTTGGCTTAGCGGGCGCAGGTACTCTGCGTCCTTACTAAGTGACGCCCTACTCAAGTTTTGATCGCTCATGTCCCGCAGCTCCTCGCCTTGAACTTTTACCGGGGTCTTTCCCAGTCTTTTAGTGAGACTGCGAGTCAGTTCCTTGAGTGAGAAACGCGACTCACGCGCTGGCTTCCTGGCGGGAAGGGGAGGGTATGCGTAATCTGATTCCGGGCTATGCAATGGGGACGTGTATGACGACGAGTTTGGGCTTACCGCAGCCGGGGTTGGTACAAGCGGGAGGTCTAGGTTGGACTGACTGAGAGAGTCTTCGGGGCGCCGCAGAATACCTGCATGTGCTGCACGGAAGTCGCCGTATACAGCTCGTTTGGGTGCCATCTATGCATTCGTTAGTAAACACCAAAAGCAGTGTTGAGGACTCAGTACTTCGGAGCAGGCGTCTTCGGAAGTCCGCAGCGGGAGATAGTCACTTGAGTCGAAATCTCGTGATGGCGTGACGATGTCGTGGAGTACCAGTGAATCATGGGGGTTAACTAAGTCAAACGATGCACCGCGATAATGGATAATTGCGGGGGTTGCAGGCGGTGTCGCGGGCGCAGTAGTCGTATAGCTCAGCGCGTTTATACGCGTGGGCTCTCTCTCATCGTGAGGTGGAGATAGCGACGGGTCTATCTGGCGGGGCGGTTGCGGGAACCGGGATACTGAAACTGTCGACGGTGTAGACGTTGTTGGCGCTTCCCTCGAGTTTGTACGCTCCTTGGAGGAGAAGCTCAAGGCAGCCGGTGGGGACGAGCGCCGTGGTTGGGTAGGGTTCACGTTTGCAAGCGGGGTGGGGAAAGGCGTAGAATCTCTTATGACAAGCGGCTTTGGTAATCGCTTCCTCGAGTTAAAGTACCGCACCTTGTTAGTCGATACACTCTCCGTTGTCGCAAAGGGCACTGCAGATTGTGATCGAAGCGACAAGTCTGCTCGGAGCAGCGTCTGTTGCTCGAAGTGCGGATCGTTCGATTTGAGTTGAAGTGCCGACTGCGAAAAGTGAAGAGAAGGCAGCAATGGAGCAGACTCTGCACGCTCTGGGGGAGCTATTGAAGGTGCACGTTCGATGTTGCTCAAAGTAGACGCGGCAGGCTTTCTCCGAAGAGTCTTTCCCGGCGGTGTCCCCTTTCGCAAGGGTGTGGGCGTTTGTTGCTGCCTGCGGTATTCGTGAATGGTGAGTGTGTGTACGGGGGTCCGAGAGGAAGCAGAAGACGTGACTGAGTGGTGTGGGGAGTGGACGGGCGTCATGGGATTGCCAATGTGCATTCGCGGCGACGTCCGATCAGGAACTCTCGGTGACTGCGAGCGGGGGCGGAAGACCGCCATGTTCAATTCGTCCATGAGATTTATCGAACACCAGAGGCCACTCTTGCAATATCTGAAGAGATGGCTAGTCTATCACCGGCAAGGTGGTAACCGTATCCAGGCTCGGGGTTCGTTGTTTTGCTTCAAGATGGGACGAGATAGGAGGTCTAGCGAATGCATGGCGACATTCACGCCATTGATTTTGTTGTTACCGGGCAGGTCCAGTAGCTAAGGGACTTGGATTAGCTATCTGTCGTCCCTGCCTGTTCACGTTGCACTTGGCTAACCTCAGTAGCCTCTAGACATGACCCTCGCCACGGTATCAAAGTGGACTAAAACTTAAAAGATGTTCTTTCCTTGGCCGATCAAAGCACAGAAACAACCGAGGATCGCCAACGTCTAGTTGGGGTACTGGTGCAGACGTGTGGTGTTAGTCGGGACGGAACGACGTCAGACGTATCGAGGATGCAGGACCCGGGCTCGGCAACGAAAGTGAGGAGCAGGTGGAGATATTACGATTAGAAGTGATAAGTGAAAGACGAAGCTACGGAGTTGATTCCGCCGTTGAGAAGAAGAAGAAGGAATGCTGGGCAATGGCCTGAGGTGCGATAGACTGAGGAAGGCACGGTGTTCTTGCACCGAGTACCTGGGGAAGGAAAGACGATGACGGATGAGAAAACATCAAAAAGATCATTCCACCTAGAAAACTAGAAAACACACGGCTAGCCCGAGCCGTGGGGGGGCTACAAGGCCCTCAATAGCTTAGCAGACCACACATTTTGTCGCGTGCGGCCTTTGTTGTCAGACTTCATTACACCTACCGCGTCGCCGTGTGTGAGCAAAGAGCGATGCAGCACCGTGGGTGGTGGGAAGGCTGTGAGGCTTGCAGGGGCGTGCTTTCTCCACCAACCAATCAGCCCTCACAGACGCCTCGAGCACCACAACACAAGACACTTGCGCGCTGCGGCGACAGAGCAACGTCTGCCACTTGATGGTTCCCCAGGAGAGCTGCGCGTACCCGTCATTTCGTTTCCACGCCCAGCTGTGGAAGCTCCGGAAGAGACGCGCACCCAATCAGCTGCTGCCGGCCCATTGCCTCCTGCTGCCACGGTCCGGCATGGCGCCATGCGAGATGAGTCTCAGCCCCCCAGCTCATCACGCGAACAAGGCATCGGGATATTTATTGGAAGAATGTGGTTGACTGTCATGATTGAGGGTTGCGTGACCGTCGACATCATCCCCCACTGTGGCAATCAGATGTGCGCTGTAGCCAAGCACCCAAGCTCCCGGTACTTCGTACCTTGCGAACTGCATGTTCGTCCGCCGCCAATGGCAGGGCTGTCATCTGCCAGGTATAAATTAATACACCACTGTCCTGGCAGCTGGTATTACATGCTGCATGCGAGGTGTGCAGATCAGCAGCAGCAATGACATGACTACAAGTACGTCGCACAAGGCTATCCACCGTCCAACTTCTCCCCTCCGTCTCCCAGCTCATCCTGATTCCTGACCCGCCTCTTGCAAAGCCTGCTTTACACTGTACTCTTTCAGCCCCGTTCGTGACTTTCTCCGTCGAATCGACGGGTGCCGCACTGGCTCCATATTGCTCGGTGCGAACGAGAATCGCCGCGGGTCAAAGGCATGAGGGTACTGATGCTCCAAAACAACGCGGACATTCAAATTGTCAGGGGCCCAGTTGTTTCGCTCTTGCTGGCTTGGGCGCTGGTTGTGTGACTTGGTCTTGTTCAGGGGCGACTTGGAAACAAGAGATGCGGATGGAGCCTCGATGGCTTTGAAGTCATCAACTGGCTGATAATCTATGTGGTTCGGGTTCTTGTCTTTTCCTTCCCGCGTACCCTGTGAGTGTTAGAATGAATCAAGAAACTCATCGTAATATAACTTACAGAGGTTGGATATACTGTGCCCGGCATCATCACATATTCATCCAGAGTGTGCATTAGGTTTGCAAAGTTAAACCCCCGCCCAGGCTGACAAGGCAAGAATCGCTGCCCGATGTCATTGTTAAAGTTGAGCATACAGTCTTGTGTCGGCATGTACTTGGAGAGATTGGTATACCACTGCGGATATGTGCCATACCAGGATCCAACATCCGCGTTCAAGTCCACTGTCAGATACATGTTTTTGCACTTCTCTGGCTTCTGTACCAGCAGCACAAAATCAAACTCGCGCGGTAGCCCTGACTTTTGAAGCACGTTTTCATTGAGTGTCCAAACTGCCTTTGCATCCTCTGCATCGTATTCTGGACCTAGCGGACTTTGCTTTGACCGTATCGATCCCTGGATGCTCATCATGTGGAAGACCTTGTAGCTACTCGCCACCGCTGCCTTCGGGTTCAGTGTTGCGGATACGGGCGCTTGAGATACGCCTAGCGAGCTCGACAAGCTAAAGTTCCACTGAAGGTTCTCTGGAGATACTGCGCCAAACATCAGCTCGGGGGCATGCTTCAGGATCCGAGGATGTGAGTTGCCGGGCTTTCCCTTCTCATCGGAACTATCATGGTCCCCATGGACAGACACTTCAATCTCGGCGCTCTTGAAGCGATGTGCGTCTGGATCATGGGGATGGAAGACAAAGTGCACAGAAACGAAGAATAAATTGTCAATGATGGGCTCGTGGAGCGCGTCTGACTTGTAGAATCCATGTTGCAAGCGGTTGGCATGGGCAGAGATGTATGCTTTGCCAGGCAAACGACGCTCGTAGAGGCATTTCTGATTGATCTGCAGGCGTTTCCTCGGGACGTTGGGGTCTTTGGGTCGAGGTTTTGCTCTGCTCCTCTTGGGAGGGGGACCTAGTTCTTGCTGTTGAGCTTTCTCTTCATCCTCTCTCCCTCTAAAGTGCTGCATCAAGGAGTGCATCGTAAGTCGCAGGCCGAGGATGAAACTTGTCTTGGGGCATCACGGAGATGTGGCGCAGCTTGATCAGTGTCATGACGCAACTTGCTGTAGAAGAGAAAATATATCCAAGGGCTGAAAATTCATGATGATGATGATAATAAGATACTCGGTAATAGTGAAGAAGATCAAGAGAGGGAAGAAGTCGAGACGGGAGTGAAGAATATGAGACATGACAGGCCAGGCAGATGATGGCACATGACCACATGAGGCGTAGATCGGCATGCTCAACTACTGAAACCAACGACCCGTATGTCATGTCATGCCGTGCTTGTCTCCCACCACTCCTTCAGAACTGTGGCACGCGGAGGTTTGTCATGTCTGTTTGATTGAGTAAACAGACGACTGCCTGATTGCGCACGGGAACTGGGACGGGTTAGGGACCCTCTCGGGGAACTGAAATAGCCGGACAACTACCACGTCCGATTCAAAGCTATAAAAACTGTGTACGACTCCCCCCGGCGAGCCTCACACTTTTAGTAATTTTCAGCAAATGTACAAATCCCAACCCTATCGTAGTCGCCGGGGGCAGTCGTAGAATCGGACGTGGTGAATTTGGGCGTGGCTGTAGTTGTCCGGCTATTTTAGTTCCCCAAGAGGGACCTTAGGGTGAAGGCCATGCAGGTAGCCGATACAGGCGAGCCTGGAGCTTCTTATCAGCGCGCTTATGTGTTTATTGCACCCGAACACAACGACCCCGCAATCATACCGGCAGCGCGGTATGATGGGGACCAAGTATGTGCCCAGGCTTGTGTACAGTCCCAAAATATCCCGGACGCATCCTTTGTGTTTGCTTTTCTATGCTTGTGATCTTGCATCATGCAGTTGGTCCCCAAGGAGGTGTGTTGTGTTGCAGTGGTGCATTTAGACAGGTGTGGCCGACTAACCACTGTGACAGCTAGACAAGCTCGTCATCTCGCAGCTTGGCCTGCTTGCGCAACGGCGACTGGCCCGCGGCGTGAAACTGAACCATGCCGAAGCTTCGGTATGGCACAACAGCAGAAGTCGTATAGACATAGCTAACAGCCCCAGGCCTTGATCGCGAATAATCTCCAGGAAGTACGAACCCGGCTCGCACGTGCATCCGCCGTCACATGCTGAACGTGTACAGCTCATTCGAGATGGAAACCACTCAGTCGCGGACCTCATGGCTATTGGCAAGACCATGCTGGGTCGCCGCCACGTGCAGCCCTCGGTCGTCGCTTCGCTCTCAGAATTGATGGTGGAAGGCACCTTTCCCACGGGCACCTACCTCGTTACCGTCCACCACCCGATAGTTACCGACGATGGAGACATTGAGAAGGCCCTGTATGGCTCCTTCCTGCCTATTCCGTCCAACGATATGTTTCCCTTGCCCGATGCGGAAGTGTATGCATACGAGAAGCAGCCGGGCGCTATCGTAGCCGTCAAGGGAGAGGCAGGCACAATCAAGTTGAACGAGGGGCGCAAGAGGATCAAACTCAATGTCAAGAGCATGGGAGACAGGCCTATTCAGGTACGTAAACACGAATAGGGCATGAATGGCGTCAAGCGCGCGACTAATGGCGCATAGGTCGGATCGCATTACCACTTCATCGAGACGAACCCGCAACTACAGTTCGATCGCGTACGAGCGCATGGCTACCGGCTGGATATCCCCGCTGGCACTTCGGTGCGCTTCGAGCCTGGCGACACCAAGACGGTTACCTTGGTGCAGATTGCCGGCAATCAGATTATCAAGGGTGGGAACAACATCGCATCTGGCTCTATCAAGGATATTTCTATTTCAAACGGTATTCTCGAGAGGCTACAGGCGGGAGGCTTCCTCCATGAACCGGAGCCGCAGGGTGATGCTGCACACATTGACATTTGCACCATGGAGCGAGATGCTTACATTGGCATGTTTGGTCCGACGACTGGCGACTTGGTAAGGCTTGGTGCTACGGACCTCTGGATCAAGGTTGAAAAGGACATGACAAAGTATGGTGATGAGTGCGCTTTTGGCGGAGGAAAGACGCTAAGAGATGGCATGGGGCAGGCCGGAGGACGTTCGGATAAAGATTCCCTAGACACTGTCATCACAAACGCCCTGATTATCGACTGGACTGGCATCTATAAAGCCGATATTGGGATCAAGGATGGCGCCATCGTCGGTATTGGCAAAGCCGGTAACCCGGATGTCATGGATGGCGTGGATCCCAATCTGGTCGTGGGTTCCTGCACCGATGTCATTGCGGGTGAACACAAGATTGTGACGGCAGGCGGATTTGATTCTCACATTCACTTTATCTGTCCCCAGCAGGCTTATGAAAGTATAGCATCTGGCATCACGACCATGCTCGGAGGCGGCACAGGGCCCAGTACCGGCACCAACGCAACAACATGCACGCCCGGCAAAACCCACATCAAGCAGATGCTCCAAGCCATCGACAGCCTCCCAGTCAACTACGGCATTACGGGCAAAGGAAATGACGCCGAGCTTCGCCCCTTGCAGCAACAAGCCGAAGCTGGCGTCTGCGGCCTCAAACTCCATGAAGACTGGGGCACCACGCCCGCCGCCATCGATGCCTGTCTGACTGTCTGCGACGAGTACGACATCCAAACACTCATACACACGGATACTTTGAACGAATCCGGCTTTGTGGAATCAACAATCGCCGCTTTCAAGAACCGCACCATCCACACCTATCACACCGAAGGCGCAGGCGGCGGCCACGCACCCGACATCATCTCCGTAGTCGAACACGACAACGTGCTCCCTTCATCAACGAACCCAACTAGACCCTACACGCGCAACACACTAGACGAGCACCTCGACATGCTCATGGTATGCCACCACCTCTCGCGCAACATTCCCGAAGACGTGGCTTTCGCCGAGTCCCGCATCCGTGCAGAAACTATCGCTGCAGAAGATGTCCTGCACGACCTCGGCGCCATATCCATGATGTCCAGCGATTCCCAGGCCATGGGCCGTTGCGGCGAAGTCATTCTCCGCACCTGGAATACGGCGCACAAGAATAAAGTACAGCGCGGTACCCTCCCCGAAGACGAGGGTACCGGTGCCGACAACTTTAGGGTTAAGCGGTATGTCAGCAAGTACACGATCAATCCGGCCATAGCACAAGGAATGGGCCATTTGATCGGTAGTGTCGAAGTGGGTAAAGTGGCGGATCTGGTTCTCTGGACGCCGAGAAACTTTGGTGTAAAGCCCAGTTTAGTTCTCAAGAGTGGCTTTTGCTCGTGGGCCATGATGGTATGTCCCCTTCCCCCCCTCACCACCCTCCCGCCTTCCCTCTTTTCCCCACACACATCTCAATCTATCCACCTGACCCGACCAACTAACAATTTTCCGAAAAAGGGCGACCCCAACGCCTCCATCCCCACAGTCGAACCCATCATCATGCGTCCCATGTTCGCCCCTATGGTTCCCTCTTCTAGCATAACGTTCGTCTCCCAAGCTTCCATCAAATCCGGTGTCGTACACTCGTACGGCCTGCGCAAGCGCGTCGAAGCTGTCAAGAATTGTAGGAATATAGGAAAGAGGAATATGAAGTTTAATGACACGATGCCTAAGATGAAGGTTGACCCCGAAAGGTATACGGTCGAGGCGGATGGTGTAGTGTGCGAGGCTGAGCCTGCGGAGGAGTTGCCGGGGACGCAGGGGTATTTTGTGTTTTAAGATAGGAAAGGGGAAGGGACGGAGTTTGGAGTTGTAGACGTTGTTGGTATATATATGGATGGGGCTGCATAGATGAGATGGAGTGAAACTAGAAATTGTCATCTGTCTACGACACATCATCGTTCTGTCCCCTGTCTTGTCAGCCAGTTCCCAATTTCTAGGCAAGAGCGGAATACTACAGGCATGGTTATGAATGAATCATGGAATGACTGGATGTACTGGCTGTACCCGGCAAAGCGTATACTTTGGATGAATCATCATGAAAGTCTATCAGCTCTGAGGCATTTCGTCTGCATTTTACTTCGTGCTCCAAATTTTAGCTATCCCAGTACGCCAGACGCTTGATACTGTAAGACTGCTTAGGCATGGATGAGAAGATGAATGACGATACGATGGAGGAATTTGTTTGCGAGGAAATCAATTCATAGCCTTCGAGTCAATCCACGGGACTAGCATGAGTAGAATATCAAAGACGTTTGAAGTGACGGAGCACCATCGGAAGGCACGAAGTCTTGGCATTGCCGTGATCCGTGCACTTTCCTTTTCCCGCGACTCGGCGAGGGGTCGCGGCAGCCACTGCCATGCAGCACTTGCTTCATCCAACCACTATTTCTTGCCCCGCAAGCACGCTGAAACACCAGGGACTCGCCGCGTTCCAAGAAGCTGGCCGGCCCCGTCACGGCCGCAGGCACGGCATCGGCAGGCTGGAATGTGCGGACGGCGGGCGGGCTGCGGTGGGGTGGGGATCCGAAGCTATCTCGTTGCAAACAACGCAGTACGGCACCACTTGAAGATGGAAACACAGCAGATATAAAGAGCTTGGGAGTATGTAGTGGTTAGGTACAAGTGCATTATTGAATCTTATACCAAGTTACCAACACAATCACGTTCCCAGTTTGAGCAAAAGCAGCATTCATCATGTTTGAGAACGCCAAATTCAAGCCTACTTTCGAGGGTACGTACTCACAGAGCACATGTGAAAGCTATGACTAACAGAACCAGATGTCATGGGTTGCCAGTCAGCGTGCTACGAATGGGCAGACAGCTACGATAGCAAGGTCAGTGGGAATAGTCCAGCACTTGCCAGCAGCACCCCACTCACCCATTGCAGGATTGGGAGCGCCTCAGCAAATGTATTGCTCCAACACTCCGGATCGACTACCGCTCTTTCCTGAACAAGCTCTGGGAGTCGATGCCTGCAGAAGAGTTTGTGGCTATGGCGTCAGACCCTGCCGTGCTCGGCAACCCCCTCCTTAAGACGCAACACTTTATCGGCGGAACGAGGTGGGAAAAGACGTCAGAGGACGAGATGATCGGGTACCACCAGTTGCGTGTGCCGCACCAGCGGTACACGGATGAGTCGCGCAGCAAAGTCGCCGTCAAGGGCCATGCGCACAGCTTCAATATGCACTGGTACAAGAAGATTGACGGCGAGTGGAAATTTGCTGGGCTGAACCCGGATATTAGGTGGTTTGAGTACGACTTTGACAAGGTGTTTGCGGAGGGCCGCGAGCAGATGGGCGAGGAGGAGGCCAGGGCTGCAGCAGGCATCCCTGAGAAGTTGACTGGACAGGCGCTGTGAGTCAGGATGGGAGTTGGGAAACGGGATTCGCAATCTATGTCATGTTGAGCTCAACCCAATGGATCATGTTGGCAGCATGCATGACGAGATGACGACTACCTATGCGTTGAATGTTGCATTGCGCAATTGGCGATGCATCATGACTCTCTTCCCTGGATTGTGAGGTCGACGCGTACGGTACCAAGCACCAAGTACCAGTACCGGAGTCGGCAATGTGCCGTGACTTCGGGAGAAAGTGCCGACACTAGTGAGGAAGGAAGGAACAAGCGTCCAAAGTATAAAACAACGCGGAGCGACGATGAAGTCGGTGCCAAGAGATGAACGAGGGACGTGATGGTCACCAACCACTGCCAGTCTAAATGGAACATGGAACAAAAACCCTTCACAAGCACCACTCGTAATAATGTAGTCTCTCTTTGTCCTTTGAGCCGTGTGATGGCTGCGCTCTAGCTGCAAGCAGCAAAGCCAAGACCACTGGCAGAGGATGGAGGTTTGGCTGGCGGTACAGGTGTCTGATTCGACGGACAAGCATGCGCGCACCTGTGTCTACTTGCAGGCCCAGCAACGGCATGCGACGCAGTGCAGCAGTGC
The DNA here is from genome assembly GCA_000465215.2 of Pyrenophora seminiperda CCB06. Lineage (NCBI taxonomy): Eukaryota > Fungi > Ascomycota > Dothideomycetes > Pleosporales > Pleosporaceae > Pyrenophora > Pyrenophora seminiperda. The sequence goes on from KE747810.1 coordinate 1,867,097, forward strand.
AGCAGTGCAGCAGTGCAGCAGTGCAGTAAGGTTATGGGCAGATTCCAGAGGGGGCCATCGGGGCCAGACACACCAGACACACCAGACACAGAGGTGCAAACTCTCAGGCACTACTGCATGCCGTAGGGCGTCTGTACAAGAACTGCTGCTTCTTGGTGTTCAACGTTGCAAGTCGTTGCACTGCACACCCCCGCTCCAGCTCCAGTGACGGCTCCCAGCTGCAAGTCATCGCAGCGGCCCAGGGGTGGGCCTCTAATAATAACGCACAGCAGATCGTGCATCCCGCACCGCCGTCAAAAAGAGGCGACGGGCCAATCTGGCGGCGGGCGAACAGCGTGGCAGCCTGGTAGAGCATCTGCGGCGAGGTAGGACGGGCCACTCGCACAGTCGCCATTCGCATGCTTGGGCGTCCAAATCCTTGTATCGATCTCTAAAGCTTGTGCCAGCCCGAACCAAACAGTCCTTGGGCCGTCCGTCCCCAGGTCCGCACTGCGCATCGCTACCGAGCGGCGCAAACTTAGCGGTTTCTCTCGGCAGCACATCATCTGCGCTCTCTGCTCTTCTACCCCACCCACCTTCTTCCCACACACTCGATTCTGCCCTCTTCAGTGCTGTCGCTGGTCTGGTCTCTTTACTGCGTGGTGTGTTTGATTCCCTCTGCTTCCTCCTCGTACGCCCGTGTCCTTGACCTTCTTCGGTAAGTACTGTATTTCGCACAATTTTCATCTTGCCTTGGCGCGCGCCCGCTGCACAGCTGGTGTGCACACGCATAACCAACAGCCTGATTGCGCACACTGCGCACACTGCACACTCAATTGGGAGCCCCTCCGCGTGCTGCCCGTGTGCCCTCCGTCCGCTGACGTCGTTCGTCTGTGTCGACTTACTCGCCCCCGCTGTTGCTCGTTGCTCCCTCACCAGCCGAGAGCCAGAGTCACGTCGCTGGACGCGCGCTCGCTGCCAGCTGGTTGCGAGCCCACCTGTCGTGACCCCAGCATGTGATGCCTCACTGTGAGACGCCTTACTGACCGACCCGCTTAGATTTCATTCGAGCCTCCTCACGGTCACTCACTCCCTCCCCGACCCTACCCACCCACTCCTTCGGGCGCCATCTGGAGTTACTGTTGCGGCTTTCTCCCAATCAACGTTTACCTCTGTCTTTGCCAGTGCACCATTGCCGCACGCTTTGCTCGCACTGATAGAGCAGGTCCCGGTTCCACGCGGTAAGTGCAGCCCAGGACCCTCCTCCTCCACCCTCACCTTGCAATCCGCTGCTTGTTCCCATTGTGCACCCCTTCACCGGCGCTAACAATTGCTTTTCTTGCGCAGGCAATATAACCGACCCTCACACATTTTCATCATAATTAGAGAGTACATACCGTTACTCCCTATCTCCCCTAGCTCAGCCGATTACCCCGCTTGATCTATTTATCATGTCTTTCAATAACGGCTATCCCGACCAGTTCCAGCAGGGCCAGCCCCAAGGTGACATGAACAATCCAACCCCGCAGCCCGGCGACATGGGCCAGCCCATGGACACTTCTGGCAACGGCTTCCCACCACAGGGAAACATGGGCCCTCCCGGCAGCGCTGGCGGCGACGGCCAAGGCCAGGGTGCTGGCAAAACTACTCTTTGGTTAGTCTCTATATGCGCGCGCGACAAAGAGTCGAATTTTGGCTGGCCATGTTATTCTAACAGGATGCAGGATGGGTGAGCTCGAGCCGTGGATTGACGAGAACTTTGTGCGCAGCATTTGGTACAACATGGGCGAGACGGTCAACGTCAAGATGATCCGCGATAAGTTCTCCGGGTAAGCACGGATAGCTCGCACGAAAAAAAGTCTCCAGGCTAACTACCGCATAGCAGCAATGCTGGATATTGCTTCGTTGACTTCGCCAGCCCTGATGCTGCTGCTAAAGCTCTTGGCCTCAATGGCTCGTTGATTCCTAACTCGAACCGTCCATTCAAGCTGAACTGGGCCTCTGGAGGTGGCCTTGCTGACAGGAGGCAAGTGTCACGAGCCTCAACACCAAATATCATGGCTAATGGTTTCAACAGCCGCGATGAGCGTGGCCCTGAGTTTAGCGTCTTCGTTGGAGACTTGGGCCCTGAGGTCACCGAATTCGTCCTCGTTCAGCTTTTCCAGAACAAGTATGCTTCTACCAAGTCGGCAAAGATCATGTCCGATCCCATCAGCGGCATGTCGCGCGGCTATGGCTTCGTTCGCTTCGCTAGCGAAGATGATCAGCAGAAGGCGCTTACCGAGATGCAAGGCGTCTATTGCGGTAACCGCCCTATGCGCATCTCTACGGCCACTCCCAAGAACAAGAGTGGTGGCCCCGCCGGTCCCGGCGGTATGGGCATGCCCCAAGGTGGAGGCGGCCCTGGTATGGGTATGTACTCGATGAACGCGCCGCCAATGGGTGGCTACTACGGTGCCCCGCAACCCATGAACCAGTTCACAGACCCGAACAACACTACAGTTTTTGTAGGCGGTCTTTCTGGCTATGTCACTGAGGACGAGCTACGATCGTTCTTCCAGGGCTTTGGTGAGATTACGTATGTCAAGATCCCTCCAGGCAAGGGATGCGGTTTCGTCCAATTTGTACAGCGCCATGCCGCCGAGATGGCTATCAACCAGATGCAAGGTTACCCGATCGGCAACTCTCGTGTCCGCCTCAGTTGGGGTCGCTCACAAAACAACTCAGGCCCGGCTGGTACCCCTTACCGCCCTGCACCACCTCCGCCTGTGCCATTCGGCCCGGGAATGGGCATGCCTCCGCAACACCCCTACGGCGGTGGTGGTGGTTACGGTCCTATGATGAAGGTAAGTCCTTAATAAATCTTGAGTAACACAACATGCTGCCAAGACAACTGCGCTTGTCAACATGCGACACTGAGCCCCTCTTCCCTACATTGGCAATACTGACTCTGTTACAGTAAGCGCATTCTTTCCCTCTGTATTGCTCGCATGGCGCTTCACCCATGATTCTCCTCCGTTGGCTTACTGCAATGACCCCTTTTATGACTCGTTATAATGAATTTCGAGCGTTTTGGTCTTTACTACAATGGGCGGTTCTCCAAAAGTTCTCGACTTCTTCTGACGACACCAATCTTGCTGGAGGGCCATAGAAGGGAGTCTTTGTATAACAGGCCATCACTTCTGCCATTCGGATTTTTCTTTCTGAGTGTGCTGCTCTCTTTCAGGGAGCATTGGGATGTAGCTAGTCGTGCATGGGTCGGATGCTGCTTTCTGTCAACTGCTTATTTTCACGAATGTGCGCTGCTACTAGCAGGATTGGCTATCATTCCAATCACACGAGTCTTCTATTTTTTGCGAATTTTGTTGCGTGCTTGCTTGCTTGCTTGTTTGCTTGTTTTGTTGAGTCTGAAGTTCTAGTCCAAGTGCATCCTAGTATTTCATTGTCGAGTTTTGTCAGTATGTCTATGGTTGGCGGAAACGATGCTAATGTCATTTTTTACTGCAGCTTCAACGCCCAGGCTGGGCTACCTTCCCCGTATTCACCCACGACGAACAACCCTACCGGCGGCCAGACAAAGGGCGGACAGAACGGTAACCCCGCCGGCCCCGGTGCCTTCAGCGGCTACATGTCACCTCAATCTGCCGGCCCCAACAACCCTGGCTACGGAGCCTCAGACTTCAACTCGGCCTTTTCGCAACAATTGCCTTCCCAACAGTAGGCCGTTCTCAATCCATGTCAGGTATACCAATGTCATGTACTCTTTGCCGCTTTAGCATGGAGTTTGGGAGTTTGACTTCATGCAACTGCACGGATATCTATATTGGCACTCAAATGTGTACTGCTTTAGCAAGGCGTCTGGCGAGTGCGACTACATGGCATACCAAGCACATGAGCAGGCGTTTGAACGACAGTGTTTTTCCTTGTAATGCGGTAAGCGCGGCAGCGTTCTCATGGCAAAGATGACCTCTTTAGAGGACGCATGTGTTTTGGATATGACTTTTGGATTTCAAGCAGCTACGGATGTTGGAGAAAAGGAAAAGCTATACAAAGGTGGACGGATGCTCACTAAAAGGACTCACTATGACCTTTCCCTCTCACGAGAATGTACGTCAATTTCATGGCCCTCTCGGTACCACATTTTGAACATGTGCCTCTCTTGGTGAAAGTGCAAGCGCAGGCGAGTTTGCCACAAACACAGCTCGCTCATAATGTTCAAGAGCCATCTTTCCCAAAAGAACATGACGTAGTTTGGTCAAATGTGCCTTCCTCGTTGTGAACCCTTCGCGGCGCATCCTGCCGTACAATCTAATCCCCAACACGTCTTCTCCGTCATCTTCTCAAACACTACTTGTCCGACACACCCGCCCATTGCTTGTTGCACTTTTGGATCTGAACAGCAACAATTGCACGCCTGCCATGCGCTACGATGACTGGGATGTAATCCTCTTTCCCAGGGACTCTCATGTGCCAACACAAGAGTTCAAGACGGCTTGTTATGTCTCGCCGGAAGAATGTAATTAGCATCGCCTCGCTCACCTACACAAACCACTCCTAAGACGTACGGCAAGGGTACTAATATTGCACAGATGGGCGGCCACTGCCGACCTTGACCTGCTACATCAGCTCTCTCCCGCCGTCGACCCCATTTCGCGTCTCAATACATTCATGGGCTACGGCGTCGAAAGCCTCGCCAATGATTGAGTCGCGAAGAAAGGCAAGCCAGAAGGTTGTATATTCAGTTCAGGTTATTGTCGATGGAGCTAGACTTTTGTAGGCTATACATTCATTGGCGTGGTCAAGCCAAACGCTCACCAACATAGTCGCGGGTTCTTCGATATTCATTCCAAGTGGCCTCAAGAGATCGGTGCGTTGCATCCATTTTAGGTCTGTTTGATGATAGCGCTGACCAGATTAAAGCACACGAAAAGCGATCACTCGCCTTTACCGAACATCCTACAAGTCGCCAGAAACTATGCCTTCAATTTCCACCCTTTCATCAACATGCTCTCATGCAGAATTCATGGGATGCTTGCGATCCCAACGGACGGATAAGGATCATGCTTTCAGAGCAGTTGATCAGCAGGACAAGCAGTCTTGGGGATATGGAACTTGGTATTACTAACGACATTGTCTGCTTCTCGTTTCAACATGCTCCAAAAGGTTTGGGATCTTATCTTTGCTTGCCATCAGGTTCTAATGATTGGCAGACATATTAGAGCGTGCTGGCATCTCATGGCCAATACGCAATCCCTTGTATTTTCCCAGTGTGCAAGATCGAGAAACATTGCTGTATCGAACATCACCTTTAAAATCCTGGACCCCAAGGTCCCATCCTCTCGCAACAGACATAAACATGCAGTCGCCATCATTGCATACCTCAAAGTCCACCTTCTCGAGGCCACAGAGTCATGAATCCACCAGACGACAAAATGCACATTTGCCACCCATCTCAAACTTTGCCAAGCCAACTGCAGGATCCACAAGCAATTTTCGTGCGGGTATATGGGACGATCCTATGAGCTCGTTTGGTGACGTCGATGACATTAGCATGGATACTTGGTCAACGAAAAGGACGGCAGGAGGGTCAACAAGCGATATACCCATGTACGACTACATGTATACGTCGCAATCATCTAGGTCGGGCCCACCGTGGGGGAACAACATACCACAGTACGACCAGAACACAGGTACAGACTGGGATGAGCAACGACCGGGGAAAGAAAAGGACAGAGAGCTCGTAGTGACGCTCCGAGAAGACCAACTAGGCCAAATCATCGAAGCTATAAGTCCACCAAAGCAGAGCCACGAACCATCCAATGGGTCTGGCAACCAGCGCCATGGACACTCTAGCCGGCCACCGACAGCCCATGCATACTTTCCACCCAAAATGGGAACTACTGGAACCAGCAATCGCACATCTTCAGCATTAATGGCACGTAAATCAACGTGTCCAGATTTAAACAGCACCGTGCGAAATGCTTCGACTAGGCAATCACCCAAGCTCTTCTCGAACGACACGCTCAAGGACCGAACACCCATCATGTACCACGTCTCCACCTCTAGCAACAAAGAAAACTGCGCAACTTCTCAGGCGCGTCTACCTACACCTTTCCCCCATGCCAATCGCGTTCCGACTCCCAATCCGTTTTCTCAGAGACTCAACACCGCCCACTCCGATATCACGATGAGAGACCCCTCATCCGCGCTATCGAGCATGTATCGATTCAATCGCAGTGAAGCGCCTCCGCCACCCAGTACCCAACTCCTCAAGTTTGGCTCTGCCCATGGCCCATCGACAGTGAATATACGAAGTCGAAAAGAAGGCCTAATGGCAGATCCACCAAAGTTATCAGATCAGAGCATACGGAATAATCAAAGCCTGTTCCCGGATAATGGCATGAACACCTCATCTCTACACAACAACAACAACAACAACAACAACATTTTCCAAAAGTCGGCCAACCCCTCTCACATCGAAGTCATAGACGTCGACGCAATCGATCCCCGTTTGCCCCCTTCCACTTTTCCCTCTACTACAGGCACAATGAACACAACATCAGGAGCGCAATCGCTCTCTCCTTTCAAAACGCCCCGGCTATCTCCTTACATAACGCCCCCAAAACACAAACGCAACAGTCCCTCGCTGTCCAGCATCGACAGCACAGGCCGTTTAGAGCGACAGCTCTTCTCCGCCCTGGGCGAGGAACTAGCGTGTTTCGATTCAAATACGCTTCATCAACATCAGCATCAGCATCAAGAGCACAGACGAAAAGCCGAAGCGGAACAGGATGATGCGGGAATCATGTCTCAAGGCATCAATACTCAAGGCATGGGTCCCGAGCTTGCTCTCGCGCTCGGCGGCGGCCTTCTTTCCACGCCCATACCAAACAACACGCGCTCACAGCGCAGGGGCCCCGAACAAGAGCGCCATGCTGGTCCTACTACCACACACGCTGAAACTTGGCGAATCGATGGCGATGTCGCAAGGACGCCGAGAACGGACAAGTCCCTTAATCCTACGGCTAGTGACTTTGAACCCATGGGTAAGAGGAAGAGAGATGCGGTGGTAGGGTGCAATGTCGATGACGATGGCGACACAAGGGTTGATGGCAAAGAGAGGAGGCGTGGAAAGAGGGAGAGGAGTCAGACGGGGTTTGAGGGCGAGGGAGAGGAGGAGGATGGTTGTGGGGAGGTAGCGAGAGACAGGGAGAGGGAGGAGGCGATTGTTTGTATGAGGGGAAATTAAGAGTTTGTATTGTTGTCTGTTGGTTGGGCATGAGGTGCGGCGGCGTTTTGTTACCGGGTAGTATGCGTGTTTTGCAGAGTGGGTTGGTGGGAAACATTGAGTCTCGTTGTTGTCTTTTGGTGCATTTGTTTAGGGGGGTTGAGGTTAGGGTTAGTGGGACTAGAAGAAGGGGGATGGATAGCAAGAATAATGAATAGTGAAGTAGTAATAGAAGTCCATGTTTCTTTACTTGTATGCTTTCTGGGAAACTTGAATTTATTGGAAGGATGGAATAGAGTAAAAAGGTAAGAAAATAGTGGTATCTTGCTTTCTCTCCCCTGCGCTTCTCTGCCATTGTTAAAGTAACGCCATAAAAAACGCCGAAAGTAAAAACCCAAGAAAGATCAGATCCTTCACCTCTCACACCAACTTAGTCACTGACTCACTACTTATACTGCGGCACTCCCTGCGGCGGCGGTCCATAGCCTCCACCTCCACCTCCACCAGGCGCGCCTCCTCCTCCCCCCTCCTCCTCCTCCAGTCCCACCACCCGCCATCATCACCGCGCCCCCACCTCCACCCCCCTGACCAATCTGCGCCATCACATCCGGCCGATACTTTATATCCTGCCAAAAGTTACAAATATGGCATCCGACTTCCTTGTAGGGTTTTATCGAGAAAGGAATAACGGGGATGAAGCAAAAGGTAAACCATTCCCAGCGTTTCATGACACTTTTTGTATATTCTTGTTAGTGATAATGTTGGAGGAGGGGTAGGTAAGAAGAAGGTAGAAGGGAGGGGGGGCAAATACCGTCCGCTAAAGTTTCCGCAGTTTTGACATTGGACGGTTATGTGTTCTGCGCCGGAGAGCTTGGATGTGAAGGCTGGAGGGGAGTTGTTAGCGGGTTGGGTATTTAGGGTTATGGCTTTGGTTTGGGGCGCACGTGGGATGGGGGGTGGAGGGTGGGGGACTGGTGTTGCCATGGTAAGGAAGAGACGTAGTTGTGCTGCGCTGTGCTGCGCTAGTGTAGATGGAGAGGTATGAGAGCGGACGGTCCACGTACTGTGTGTTCCGCATGTGAAGAAGAAGAACATGGTGGCTGATTAACTAGGTTATGCGCGCGCTGCGTGCACGTGTGCGACGGTGGGTGTGCGGTATAGTGTGGTGTGCTAGGTTCTACAACGTCGTCTTCGCCGTGCGTGCGTGTAGCGCTCGTCGTAACTCTGTGCCTGTTCTCGCGCTCGTGTCTATGTCTGTGTTTGTGTCTGTGTCTCGGCTCGGTGGAGTGATGCGATGTCGCGCGTGCGTGCGTGCGTTGCGCGCGTGTTTCCGAGTGTCCCGTCCGAGTGTCCGACCAGCGTATCAACCTCAACCCTCTTAGATCCACTCGCTGTCTCGCGCGTCGTAGCTAGGTAGGGTATCTTAGGTCAATATGTTGTCGCGTAGTGTTGATAGAATGGATGAGGGAGTGAGGTGTGTTAAAGGTAAAGGTGGTTTTCCGCTGCTTAGGTTGGTTGTTTCTGCTTGGGACATTGGCGCCGAGCGGAGGGCTGCGTCATCAAAGGAAGCATGAATGAGGCAGTGCCCATGGTCAAGTAAACTTTCTTCTACACAACACACAGTAAATCCACTGGTAAGATTCACTAAATACATCACAGTATAGTTTTCCTTTTCTTCACCACAATGTAAATTCACAAGCGGCTGCTATTGGCGTTAGTGTCACTTATTTTTACAGCCCTAATGGAATATACGCTGTACGAATCATGCTTGCTAGTGCTACATTGTGAAAACCACCCACAGCACCAGAGTCCCTCTTACACACTGTGAAAGTAAAAATGTGCTTCACAATTTTATATAAGAGTCTTTTCCGTCACTCACCCTCCTTTCCATAAAATCCATCTACAGACAACAAGACAACAACGCCACCATGTCAGCAACTTCACCCCAGCAGCAACAACAACAACAACAACAAGAGAAACCCCTTCTCCGCTGCCCCTTGGCTCAACTCCGCAAGGAAAGGGCTGAGAAAATGACCCTCTCCTTCGGCCCCCACGTTTTCGAGAACGTCGCCGCATTCGAGGCCAGTATGAACAATGCTCCAATCTTCACTCGTTCACTGGTCGAACGCGCAGCCAATGAGGCCGAGATGATGCGGAATGGAAAAGACATCATTGAGATTCCGCATATCTGCGGTGGCGGGGTGAAGAAGATACGACCTACAGGTGCGGATGCAATTAAGTGGAGCTGGCTCACCACTTTCGCGATTGCAGAGTGTAAAGGTAAAGCACCCGGCTATGTCATCAAATCCGATTATACATATTTCGAATGCTCTGATGTCGAAACTCTGAAAGGGCCAGTCGAGACGCTGGCGTCAAATGACCGTTCACTTCATGTCTGGAAGCAAATAAGGGCGATGCCTATCCCGCCTGCGCTGGATGGCGTGAAAGGATTCGAGGCGATGGTGCTCCAGAGCAAGATTTGGCAGAGCTTGAAGAAGCGGCTAGACGAGCTACCTATGCGCATTGAGAATGTCGTGTGTATTGCACTGGGCGGGCTTTTGTCGGAAAAGGAGCTGCAGCTTCGTACGACTACACAGCATTTGCTGGCTTGCTTTACTTCAAGGCACTTGTCGCAACGCCACGCTGAGGCTTCTGGCGATGCACTCACCATACCCATTCTAGCCCGCGATCCGGCCTACACTTTCGAAGACGTGCGTCTCCTTTCGCATCTTGAACCCCCTATCACCGTCGTTTCGGAACCATATCAGTACCTCACCATGACACCTTCCACGCTCATTATCGCTATAAACCCACCTGTATTCGTCCCCTATCTTGAAATGGCTGCAGATCTATGCTTCCCATCGGGTCCGGCAGCGATGCTGTCCTATGAGATTCTTGATCATCCGTGGCAGAAGGATGGAATGGCGACTGCGCTTGATCCGTGGACTCCGCGGGTGGGTAGGATGCTGGAAGGCATGAACTCAGTGTGGATGGGTGGTGAGCAGGGTGCGGAGAATCAGGTTGATAAAGGATATGGGAATGAGTTGCATTGGTATGTACGGAAGGAGTAGGTCTTGAAGCACCAGTACACTGTCTCTTCTCAGATCCCCAGTCATGATTGTGAATATTTTTTTCAAGATTAAAAATGAAAATATTGTAGTATTTATTCAAACTTGCCGAGTTTTAGGTGCTTCACATGTGAAATGGTTGTGGAAAACGCCGTCAAATGGCATCATGTGAAATGTGACGAGAATGAAGTTGTCCGATGTCGCGCTGAACTCATCTTGTCTCAGCTGCCAAGCCACGCGGACCTTGCATAGCCCCACTACGACGCCTCTTGGAACCGGCTAACCGGCTTCCGAACACCCTCACCGCGGCTCAATGAACGCGTGTGGAAATGAGGCTTGTAATGAGGATCAGCTGAAACGCAGATCGTGGAGGGCCTGGGGAGGTTGGGTTGACTTATATCGTGGGGTTATCAGGCGCCGGCGGCGTCGTCGCAACTTGAGGGATCGACTTTGACGACCAAAGTCGCATCAGTTATCAATTGTTAACCAACACAAGTAGGAATATCAAGGATAATACCCAAGTGTGGGACTTTAGGAAGTCGTCATTCTGGCTGTGCTAATAGCGTGCTTTCTTGACTCACACCGCGCGGGAAGAGTGACGGGGAAATAAGGTGGAAAGGGCTGCCTGAAAGAGGCTGTGCTGCGTTACATCGCCGTCTCTCATCAGCCTCTGGATAAAGATACTTATTGCACATTTTACCTGCGACTGCGACTCGCCACACATCCATATTGTTCCACTCACCTAGTCGACAGAAACAAACACCGTTGCGATGGAGTATACCCCCACAATTTGCGAGCCATTCCCGACGGTGGACACGAGCGCCATTACGCCCCTGCACGACCACGATGCCCCAGTCCTAGACTCACCAGACCTTTCCACTACATATGAACCCTTCTCCCTCCATTACGAAAGCCCACTCTACACAGAGATTAACATCCCATTACCCAATGTATCATTCAACAACACCCAGAATGCAACCCAAACAGCATCCTCCATGCCCCCTTCAGAGGTAGCAACAGACAAGACCCGGCCACGCTCTTCCACATTATCCTCACTCTCATCCTGGCGTCACCGCCGCTCATCATCATCATCTTCCACCTACGCGCCTTCGCTGTCCAGCTCGAAGGAAAGCGAAGAGTGGCCGCGCATCCGGAAAGACGTAGTGAAGTCGAGGGAAGTTAATGCGATGATGGATTTGAGGCGTCAGAGTAAGAGGGGGAGGAGTGGAACAATCGATGCGCTCGCTGTTGTGCCAGCAGTGCTCGTCTTGTCTGCCGAACTTTTCACACCGGGTACTGGAAACACTAAGGAGGGGCGGAGGAAGGACAGTGGAGTAGGGAAGTGGGAGGATGGGATCAGGTGAAAAGCCCGAGTAATTGGCCAAAGCCTTTAACTTGGAGATTGGCCTCAACGTGTCGTCCAAAGCATGTTAGGTCTTGCCGATTCCGCGGTGCCTGGGACGAGCTGCCGCCCAGTGTTCTTGCTCACGACCGGAGAAGGTTCGACACAAAGAAGCATGGCACCTCGGAGTATACACATAGTCCACGTATACAGTGGGAGTAGGACACAGTAATGAACTGGATCTGTCTTGGAGGTCCTCGGACAAAAGGATTGTACTATACACAAAGTTGAGGCTCCGGGGTTAGGGTAGGCTTTTCACGATGAAGGTAGCAAAGAAGATGATGAGGTTTACACGAGAAATAGTTTGAATGATACCAAGACATTATTACATTAATTCCAAATACTTCAGCATGCGCCTACGTCCTTGCACCGTTAAACTTTCGGTACTACTAAGATAGTGTTGGAACGGCATCCCTCTTCCCAAGACAGGCCAAACATCGGCCAGCCTAACAGACATGTGCACTACCAGAGGGATACCCTGACCCCCAAAGTCGCGAGTTACAGACCCTGCATGCCAACGAACTGCTTGATCGTGACACTTCCCCTTACCAGCTAAATTCACTCAACACTCATCATAATCTTACCTGCAATGATTGGGCGGCTAGATACCACAGATGAACTCAAGCGCGTGATATCTGCCACCCTTTGCCGGAAATTTTGCATCTAGAATTACGAAATTGCTTTATCTGATCGTGCTCAGACTGTCTACTAGTCCTTACACTGCTCATCACAACGCCCGTCCCGTTCGCTAGAGCCAAAAAGGAGGGCTTTCTCAACGGCCTTGGTGCCTCTCACCCCGCGGAGACTGTGATTCAACGTCATTCATCCCCTAATTATACTTCCATCATTATTGCCACTGTCGTCAACCATGTCAAATCACCCGCATTACTGGTTTCCCCGCCTTTTTCCATTCAAAGTATGTGACTTTGGTAGTCCAGTGCTGAGGTGTGTGTTCAGGAAACCTACTTCCTAACTAGGGTCGACGCATCGAGTAAGGGATTGTTGTTGTGCCTCTGCCGGGCCGGTGAACGTTCTCAGGTTCAGGCTGTGGTCGATCTGCCTTGGTGCGGTATCATGTTTGATCGGCCGGACCACAAGATCGTCAAGGGAGGGTTAATTTATAGTTGCTTTTGCCGTTGCTCTCCAACAGTTGCATGGATCAGTCGCATGGATCAGTCGCCTGTGCCACGAAATCTGAAATAGGCGAGAAGGAAGCCTGTACGGGGTATTCTGAGACAATTCCGACGTGTGTATTTCCAGCTCCCGAGACCTCATCTTGTTTCCAGATGCTAAGAGGCCAACATGAGTGCTGAGTGAGCATGTTAAAACCTGTAGGTGGCCCAAGTCAATAAAGTCAACAAAGTCGTTGGCGAGTTGACGTCATGCCCCTTTCATAGTTACCTTCCTTCCGAGTTGTCTGAGACTGCTGCGTTGTATCCTCAGCCACCCACCTGCAAGGCTCCGGCTCAACATCAGCTCTTTTTTCTTATGCGCTGACCAGCTGCGGCCCGCAGGCTTCATGCATAATCGATGTAATCTTACATATTATTGCATATCCACCTGGGCAGCCGCGGCATTCGGACTTCTTGGACGCGGTTGTCAGCATTCACGTGCTGAGGTCGTAATCGCATTCGCAACATCATGTCCATTAGGGCATTCACAAGACGATAGCGGAGAATTGCGCACGACTCCCTGCGCTTTCGGCCATGCGCGGCCCATGTTTCATAGAAATTGAGGATACCAATGCGATGCTCACGCTGTAATCGGCGACGTGCGCAAAAGCAACGCAGAGGCAATGCATACAGCCCTTCGTCCTCGCCACCTTTTATTGGCCCGATAGGGGAGCAGATACTCCACACAGGGAGCCGCCACCCCACGCGGGGACCTCCTACACGCTACCGAGGATGTGGTACAAGCTCTGATAAGCCCCAAGTAATTGGAATCGAAGTGGCTGCGAGTGAGAGACTGCCGTGCTCAGCTGCTGCCGAGGAGGTTAGCCTCTCTTGTCTGCCTCCCAATATGGATACACTATCAGGGTTGGCCTTCTTCCTTTTTCCTTTTCCGCTGTTGCTATGTATCAACGTCTCCCCGCCGTTTGTGCCTCCGAGACATACAACGCTCATTTGTGACCATTGGGATGGATGCGTTCCAATCTTTGAGTTGCTTTACAACATGACCCTGCGGCAATTGCGGCTACCGATACCGAGAAGCCCCAATACATCCATATACTAGCGATAGCGGCTTGACTGGGTGGCGGAACGACAATGTATTTGTCATTTGGTCAGGAATCATGGACCTGGTACGCGTTCGCGGTATCCATGATTGGCGCGAGGCTGTGAGTATGTTTCCATTCTTGCGGCAGATTTCGCATTTGTGAATATGTACGAAGGAACTCGTTGTATTATCAGGTGACCCTTTGCTCATCCAGATATACGCGTACCCTCTCCTACTATATCACGGGTAATGCAAAAGGGTTCATTATGGGATCGAGCACATCAGCTGACCACAATCATCTTGTAGTATCTCCCGGAAAATGCTCTTTCGATCAGTCAAAGACCTCCAGTACGATGACTGGATCATGGGCCTTTTTGTCACAGCCTCTTATACCGTCATGATTGTGCTTTCAAACAGATGGTTCACAGTCGGATCTAATCTCGAGCCCGAAGGTTTCGATTTCAGCGCACTCACTCCCGAAGAATTATCCAGGAGAATACATGGGAGTAAGCTCATGGTGGTTATTGAACAAATGCACATTGCTGTACTATGGTCCTGTAAAGCATGCCTTTTAGTCATGTACCACCGCATAACACGTACCGCAATGTATAACGAAAATGTGGCCATTAAGATTCTGGCCGTTTATACCGCTCTAGGATTCGTCATCATAGAGATTCTCTATTTCTCGGCCTGGTGTAGACCTTTCCGGCAGTACTACGCAGTACCAACTAGCTCATCGCAATGCAATACACTGGTCCATCACCGAATCGTCAAAGCCACCTTCAACATATCCTCGGATCTAATTATGCTATGCATCGCCTTACAGATGCTGATTCGGTCATTGCTTCCCATGAAGAGAAAAATGATTCTATGCGTCATATTCTCTCTCGGAATCTTCGTCGTTGCTGCGAGCATCTTGAACAGTTACTCCTCCTTCAGAAACGCATACAATTCCACTTGGATGTACTGGTATATTCGAGAGTCTTCGACTGCCATCCTTGTGGCCAATCTACCTTTTACCTGGACCATACTGCGCGAACTCTTCAAGCTGGGGCACTTCGATGAGACCAACCCGCCGCAACGGACTTATCATTCATCTCGGACGGCGGGTGGTCGCAAGACGGCGCAATTGCTTCACCACCAAGGAGGCATCACTGGCGCACGGACAGGAACTAGGCGTTCACCAATCGTCAGTACTGGAAGCAACAGCACGGGCGCCCGCACTATGGTGGGCTCAAATGCTGCAAAAGGGCATTGCAAGTCACCGGCCTATAGTGACGGATTTGAAGATGCTGACCAGGACTTTGGTGAAGGAGCCATTCGGGTCCACGACTTCGCTCCTGCTGTACTACGGACTGGCACGGTAGATATTGACATTGAAATCGGTTCTATTCGAGAAGGGGAATCACGACCAGTCTCTCCGGCCTGGGCCATTCAACGGCTCCAAACTGCTCCGAACTCGCCAAGGGTTACCCATGATGGTACAGGCGGGTTCTACATTAATGACCGTCCGATATCACCACCATCTCGCGCGCACTTCACAGCCTCAACGAACCGATCACGCGATGACAGTGTAGGAAGTTCGAATAGGAGACCCATGAGCCCAGCATCCAGCTACGTAAGCAGCACATTGGATAGTCGGTGTGCGAGTCGTTCAAGCCAGAGGGGCGCGGCGGTGAATGGCGCAGGAGGAGGTAGGAGTGCCAAGGATCGAAGGAAGAGGACGAAGATGAGCGAACAATGAGTTTCTTACCGGCACACTGTAATGTAATAACGTTTTATGATGTTAGAGATACCCCTAGTGATTAGTTTTATATTTTATGTAATCGCTCTCAAAGCACTACTTTCTAATGCTGCGTTGTCTTTGCATTCCAGGTGCCAGGTTGGACGAGGGCAAGACAAGTACTGAGTACATGGCTTTAACCGTCGTCATCCGGCTGCCGGTCCAATGGCACACAAAGCCGCATTCGGTTGCAATTGCATGGTGGGGTACGTCATTTGTGGACCTGCACGTGAGCGACCGCATTGGGTAAGCGCCAACCAGACCCTTCGTGCTTCCATTGACGAGAATGGCGTAATTAATGGTGATGGTGACCGTGACCGGCAGAGTGCATGTGAAATGTGAAATGTGAAACGCGGTAGCCGCTTGACGAAGGCAAAGGCCATGGTCTCGAGCCCGACGTCTTGCGTTTGCCGTGTCGTGCAGTGTGCAGTGCAGCGTGCAGTAAAGCGCGCAGAAAGGGCGTGTTCTGGAAGCTTATCGGGCTTAACAAGGCGACATGGGTCCTCGGCAAGAAAAAGTGAAAGAGCCGAGTAAAGTGAAAAGCTCTTGCATGCGACGGTATGACGGTTCATATTCACCATGCTACCAGAATCCTGAAGTGCACTGCTCCACCCAGCGCCATAACGGCGATCAACTAGGCCCTATATTTTCTCGTTATCGATAACTAAAGCGTCGCTCCCGCAAAGCGCTCGCTCGCTCACTCTTGCTAAAATACTCTCGCGCCGCCAACCCACATTAGAGTAGCAGACAACCCCACTCACTACCACCTCGTCCCATTCCAACATGAGGAACATTGTGGTGCTCGGCGGAACTTCTCATCCGCAGCTCACTGAGTATGTTACGGCACCAAGTTGTGGCTAAAGCTTTTTTCTAATCCCGCACAGGACCATCTGCAACCACCTTGGCATACCCAAGGCCAAGGTGCTTCTTGACAAGTTCAAGGGTGGTGAGACGAGAGTTGAGATCGAAGAGAGTGTTCGAGGCAAGGATGTCTTCATCATCCAGTCGGGCGGCGGTAAAGGTACGAAATACTCCACGCTGCTGGTTGCGCATGGCTTTGGCGAGTCATCCAGCAATACGGCAACACTTCGCGACACTTTCTGGGGAGCTCTGCTGACTTTTGGTGTCGCGCGCAGTCAACGACCATTTGATGGAGTAGGCCCATCCTCATGGTGAAGTTGAGTGACGTGCCTGACCTTGCTCCAGACTTCTCATTACTATCTCGGCCTGCCGAACCGCCTCTGCGAAGCGCATTACCGCCGTGCTCCCTCTCTTCCCGTACTCGCGCCAGTCGGATATTCCCTACAACAAGACGGGCGCGCCTCTCTCAAAAGTACCCGGAGCTCGCTCAAGGACCGGCACGTACACGTTCGAGTCGCTCCCACAGACGCCACACCCAGGTCAGGCTGAAAGTGCAGGCCTGACAAATGGCTCGGCCGCACTCCACCACCAGCTCAGTAGGATGAAGATGGACGAGCGCAGCGGCGGTCACTCCAACTCGACCAGTCCTGTAAAGACCAACGGTCTCAAGCGCGCCGAGACGAATGATTCGGCCAAGTCAGACAAGCCCGCATACTTCAATGCAGAGCATGGAGCCAATACCACAAATGGTACCAACGGTACCAACGGCATGTCTACCCTGACGCGGCAATCCACCATCACGAAGCCTCCAGCCTTTGAGCCTCAGGTCGGATACCGGCAGTGGGTCGCTCAGGCCGGTACGCTGATTGCGGACCTTCTTACATGCGCTGGTGCTGACCATGTCATTACCATGGATCTTCATGGTATGCATATTTGAAAAAAAAAAAGCAAGCGGCAATGCACTAACTGTGATTTAGATCCTCAATACCAGGGCTTCTTTGACATTCCCGTTGACAACCTTTACGGCCGCCATCTCCTCCGGAAATACATCCAGTTCAATATCCCCAACTATCAACAAGCCGTTGTAGTCTCTCCTGATGCTGGAGGCGCCAAACGCGCGACCGCTATTGCCGATGCGCTTGGCATGCCTTTTGCCCTTATCCACAAGGAGCGCCGCCCTACGCAGATCAGTGACCGGCAAAATGCGACCATGATGTTGGTTGGAGACGTGAGGGACCGCACAACCATCCTGGTTGACGACCTGGCGGATACTTCCAACACCATTACCCGCGCAGCAAAGCTTCTGAAGAAG
Source organism: Pyrenophora seminiperda CCB06 (assembly GCA_000465215.2). Classification (NCBI taxonomy): domain Eukaryota; kingdom Fungi; phylum Ascomycota; class Dothideomycetes; order Pleosporales; family Pleosporaceae; genus Pyrenophora; species Pyrenophora seminiperda. The sequence goes on from KE747810.1 coordinate 1,884,944, forward strand.
GAGGGCGCGACACAAGTTATCGCACTCATTACCCACGGCATTCTGAGCGGCGATGCTATTGACCGCATCAATGCCAGTGCGCTAGACAAGGTCATTGTGACCAATACGGTACCTCAAGAGGAGCACAAGTCAAGATGTCCCAAACTGGAGGTTCTGGAAGTTGGCAATGTGTTCGCCGAGGTACGCTGATTGTGTGCTACAATTGACGTGAAGATACTAATTCAATGCTAGGCCATCCGCCGTGTCCACCACGGGGAGAGCATCAGCGTGCTCTTCGATTACAGCTAGTACCTGGCCCTGGAATAGTCTGCTTCCCCGGGGTACTAGTTATGTTTATGCACAAGCCTACATTTTTGCATTCATCCCGTGAATAAGTACTTCAAAGACAAAAACATTGGCTAGAAGGAGGCGCTGGAGTTCTGGATCAGTCATAGTAAAGGCGGTGCACTTTTGAGTGTAGCATCTTTTCTCTATTACTGTTATTTTAGCACAGATGTGGATGTGGTAATTCTTTCCTGTGTGTGCGCGTCCTTTTTTTTCTTGCGACTGCTGAGGAGCGGTATATCAAGTACCTTAAATGTGCATTACAAGCATATATGCATTGCACTGGCGTTTGGGGACAGTTTTTTTTTACCAAAAATCGTACGCGATTATGTGTGGCACTTTCCTGTTCATGTCACTTTTCCTGTTGTTGATGTGGTTGCACAACCGCCTGGTGACGTCAGAGTAGCATGTCTTTTGCTGAGCTAATCGGATAGAAACTACGCTACATTATCGTTGTTAGTCTTGTTCTTCATGGAAGGAGGAGGATCAGATTCTTTGGAGGTGTAAAGTGTGAAGTCATACAGGGTAAGTAAGGTATAAGAGGTATGTAGTCAAGGTAGACCGAACGTGTATATGGTACCTTATCCTCACACGCAGCATCAAGTAGGTAGGATAAGTAACCCATCTTCTATATCTTCCTAACATACATTCAACCTCTTTCACTCTCTTGCTCTCTACTCTCCCCCCTCAAGAACAGTCCTATCCCATCATCTCCTACAATCTATTTCACTCATCATCAAAAAACCCATCCTAGAAAAAAAGACATAAAAGGACCCCCAAGCCTAAGCCTAAGTAAGCCCAACATGAGATTCGAACTCTCGCTCCCCCCTTACCTCCCCCCATTTCAAAAAAACCCAGCAAAAAAAGAAGCAAAAAAAAGAAACCCGCAAGGTATATTGTACAACTACGACCGCGGAATCGAACCGGTAGGGACTGAAGCCTTCATGTATCGACTCATGCGCTTACATCTTCGAACAGACCGGAATCGAACCGGTAGGGACTGGAAACTATTGGCGTATCGACTCTTGCGCTTACGGCCACCCAACCAAGGAGGTTTTGTGTTGAGATATTTTGCAATTTGTTGGTATTTATAGTACACGTGAGAGTGAGGAAGTGGGGCTAGGGGCGTGAGTGTGACGGGGCAGAAAAGCGCGTGTTTGGCGCGTGTGAGGGACGTGTTTTGGGCGAGTGGTGAATTGGCTGGATTGGGAAGGGGGGTTTTTGTGGCTGCGCGTTTGGACGCGTTTGCTGATGCCTTGCCACCGCACACACACACTGGGCCTTCTCCTTCTCGCTGTCTTACACCGCGCGACAGTCTTATAGCTAGCCGCTGCTTTTGACAGAGTGCTCTCTGCAGCAGGCGATGCATGTGCATAAGACGAGAAATGGGGCAATAACAGTAACATTGTGCAACTTTTAGATGAACAAACCGCTTAAAGGACGACGACGTACATTTCTTACTTGATCTCCTTCCTTATAGCATTTCTATACAAGGCAGGTAGGTGTGTGACATGAAGAAATCCCAGATATTGTGAACATTTGTTTTACTTCCAAACAAACTAACACTAGGCTTTTATCTTTTATATCATGACAACGATGCTGGCTTCCATGGTCACTCTATCGTTGGGATTTGGGGCCGTGTCAAGTACGTAAGGATACTAGATGGATGGAAATGGAGAACAAGGAAAAGGCTGTATTATGAATGCTCTTGAGGAAACGCAGACTTGAGATTACTATGTCTTTTCCCCTGGTCTTCTTCTAGCTCATGACTGTAAGAAAAGTCCAAGGACTTCTAGTAAAAAGTATTTAAACAACTTCAACTTGCATTCCTACTTATCCTTATAGTTTATATCCAAAGCATCCGCGGTACAAGAACCCGGTACTATGTTGTTTTAAACATTCATCTGCGTTTGACATCTATACACCATGTTGACCTTTGGTCACAAACTCCCCCGTATCCTGTCTGATACACATCATCATCATCATCTTTACTTGAACTGATCCTCAGTAACACCCTTACCCATGGCCGCCGTCGAACTGACACCCCCGCTAACCATCTTGAGCAGATTATCCACGTAATTTGCACCACTCCACTTCTGGTGCGTCAGCACATCGACCTTGTTGTCCGCCTCTGGTTCCTGGATAATCTCGCCGTACGCACGCATGCCCTGCTTGGCATACGCCTTGGAGAAGGTGTCGGCCATGAGGGCGCTCTGATGTAGCCCGGCGAGCGTGATGAACTGCCAGCAGTAGCCCAGCTTGGCGAGGCGCTGGATGTATGTTTCCTGCTCCTCGCGGGGCATGGCGGCTTTCCAATTAAAGGAAGGGGAGAGATTGTATGCGAGTCTAGGGTATGAATTAGCAGTGTATGAGGGACTGATGGTATGGGGAAGGTGTACTTTTGCTCTGGCCAGACGGCGTGGACACCGTCGGCGAACTCCTTGGCTTGGGCGTAATCGGGGAGTTTCGACTCCATCCATATCATGTCGCAGTAGGGTGCATAGGCAATGGCTCGGTTAATGGCACACTGGCAACCACCTTGGTACCTGTAATATCCCTCTCGGGTTCTCGCAGCTTCCCAGTTGAAGTATACATCAACTCCGGTCAGGCCTGCGGCAATGGCACGTGCCTCTGAGTTACTCTTGCCTTTGCTCTTTGCCATAAACTCGCTAATCAAGCCCTGCTTATCAACGTGTACGCCAGCGTTGATTGTGTCAATGACTGCTTCGTGGTATAGTTTTAGCTTAGCCTCTTTAATCCAGGCATCCTCAATGGCTTGTAGCTCTGCACCGTTCTTGCCAGCTTGTTCAGCGGCATACATGAGCTCGCTCAGCGGCTGCAGGGCAGAGTTTGTGCATCCTAGGATGTAGTGGTGATCACGGGGATCAATTGTAGATGTAATCAGGGTAGCAGCTTCTGAGTCGGTGCGGGCGACTGCAAGTAAGTCGGTTCCTGTTTCTTCATGTAAGCCCAAACTGGAGAAAAGTTTAGCTGCATCATGACCTTACCCATGATATCGGCCTGGGCTCTGATAGCTACCAAGCGGTTGATGTGCTCGCTTATCGGTACCAACACTTTACCTGCCATGTGTCCACACTTCTTTGTTCCCGGTGCTTGATCCTCAATATGTATACCAGCCGCGCCCTTTTCGATGAAGAGCTTGGTAAGCTTCATGATAGCCGTAAGACCTCCATGCCCAGTGTCTGCGTCTGCAATGATCGGTCGGAGGTAATCGGTATTTGCAACCTTGGCGCGGTTGGCTTTCGCAGTGGTCAGACGTTCTTCACGTTGCTTTCGATCATGGAAGAGTTGTGCCATGAACAGATGACCAACTTTGTTTGGCACAGTGGTCTTGAGCAGATGAGCTTGCGTTTCCAACCATATGATCTCTTGAGGGAACTTACATAAGGGTAATCTGCGAGATCTGGACCTGGTTCATCTGTCGATGAAGCCGTTGACGAAGCTTGCCATCCAGAAACGTACACTGTATCCAAGTACTTTGCCATCTGCGTAACCATGACTGGGTCGAGACATCCGTATGTGAAGCTCACATCGTTGTTCTATATATTGTCAGATGGGGTCAGAAAGCTCTTTATAGCACTCCGTTGTACCTTGAAACGACCTTCGACGATGCTCCAAAGTTTCTTGGACTGGCTGTTGCTCGGGTACGTAATTTTGAGATTGCCCCTCTTGGAAACAATGTCTTCTGCCGTAAATGGTCTTCTAGTGTACCTCCATCTTGAATCGGACCACCACTGCTTGACTTCCTGAACCTCCTTCTGAAACTGCGCCTCCTCAGCGTCAATGCCCGACATTATTTGACTGTTTGCAATGTAAGACTGATGTGTGAAATATGTGAGTCAGCAGGGACTATGCAGGGGCTTAATCCGTCTAGTATGTCAAAGACAAGAATAAAGACGAAAGAAAGGTAGAGGGCAAGCTCTTTTCTTTGATAGATGATAAACAATGACACCACAGGTTTCTAGCCTCGGTATATACAACACACACACACCTGGGGGAGCCAAGCTCCTTATACGTATAGCATCAGCATTTCATGCGGTTCAGGTTAGCATAACCCCAGCTTTACCACCTGGTCTAAACATTCGGGGAGGACCGGCTCAGCGCACCATTGGTCCGAGTAGCATCCGAGGACATAAGAGAGACGGTCTAGCGAGTCGGTGATGCTGAAGCGGAAGCGTGATTTTGCTTTGCCCTCGGCCCAAGGGCAATCGACCGTTTAGAACCGTGACTGGTGTAGATCGGGTGGAGATGGGGACGAGCGGAACTATGGTGAGGATGACGTTGGCGAATGCCTCTTTGGTCAAAGCAGCATCCCCTTGCAGTCATCGCTACGCTTCTGCCTTCCTCGTCAAACCCAGGAAGCCCATTTGACAGCTGTAAAAGTAATGTCATACACAAAGACACGCGACTACATGCAGCTTCACATGCCGAGGGGCGGTACCAGTGTCATGTAACTTGTGCATGTGAATGCGCGTGCTAAAATCTGGGGTCGCGGCTGCTAGATCCGAACGCGGGTTTTACCTCGGCTGATCATATCCGGAAAAGGCCAGACCGGTCATTGATCTGCAACCTTCACAGGCCAGCGTAATAGTCGCTTCGCTGCTCACGCGGATTTGCACCGGAAAACCATGTGAAGGTTTTCATGATTGCGTCTGAAAGATTGCTGGACCAGTCAAGTGTGGCGATGGTATCGATCTTGCCGGCTGGTAGGGCTCCAATATTCGAGCGGTGAGTATGACATATATTAAAGTTTGGGTATCAGATCAACTGTAGTAGTCACAACAGTACAGACCTATTTGTAGCCCTTGAGCAGGCCATAGGCATGGCAAGCATACATCGATGCTGCGCTTTTCGCCATCCACCACCAATCCCAGCTGCTAAATCTGTGCGCACCGAAACAAGCCGATACGTTCCTCTGGGTCAGCAGGAGTTTCAGACAATCTCCTGGACCCGATCTTTCACCGAGTTCACTCCATTTCCTCAACTGCAGAACAGCAAGGAGACAAAAGGATACCCTTAGTACCAAGTCGACCAAGCCAACAACCTCAGAGAATCCGAAACAAAAGCGCTGTGCCAAGAACAGCTTTGTGACAGCTCTTCTATACTCGCCAGCATACGGCTGTCCCCCAACGCTTCTCACAAACTTATCCAGCTCGGAATACGGCCTGTGGCGGATGTCGTTGACTGTGGAAGTGGTGCTCTTTGGCGTCACTGAGTAAGCAGGATCAGCTGGCGCGCATCTCAACTTCTTAAGCAGCAACCACCTTAGCTCATCAAGGTAAGTTCGTGGAACTGCTCGCACGCCCTGCTCATTGATCTGTATCGATGAGCGCTCAGAAAGCAGCAGCGGTAGCAGCTGTGGGCGACAGATCCATAAAGTCCTGTTCCGTTCGTCGGTGAAGATGCATTCGCGGTCAACGGCCTCGGATGTATATGTGTAATGGACGAGTCGAGAGTAAAAGCCAGGTGTGAGGACTCGGATTTCGATATATCTCATGCGTGGGTTTCCAGTATCTTCTCCGCATGTGGTGATCAAGTTGGTCACGGGCTCGGGTATCGAGGTTTTGAGTGTGATACGGAAAGGAACTGATGTTTGGTTCACGAGTGTGGTAAGATAAAGAGCGAAGACCTTATAGATCGTTCTAGAGATGTTAACTTTCGGTGCTCTCATAAACATGGGTAAACTTACGTCTCAGTCGAGCTAGGCAGACGACCGATGCTGGTGGTCAGCACCTCAGGCCGGAACCATACATGCAACTTCCTTTTGAAGAAGAGCTTTCCAGCTTCCCTAACGATACGTGGGAACGTGACGAAGCCGACCCACCACCAGCTCAGAACAAATCGCAATGTTCCAAAAAGGCCCAGGTGATCGGGACTGAAAGATTTGCCCGTAGAGTAAAGGCGAGCCACGAGTTTCCCATGGTCTTTTGACGATTTGAGCGTGATAGTGTTGTCGATCATAGGGTTTTCGTAGCTGGCGAAAGGAAATGGATTCAGCGCTTTCAACGAGTAAGAGCCCTTCCTAGAGTTGAAAGGCGAAACATGAAAGTCCTTCATCCAAACATCGGTAAACTTGGACTTCGCTCCGTTGGGTAATTGTGGCTCATGCTCTTCTGCTCTGGGAAATGGCTGGGAGTTTGGGATGGTTGGCGAAGTAGGCGAGCTTGATCCATCGAGCAGGTACATGCGCCTTTCACCAAACGTATTGTTGACCTCCAAAATCATCTTCTTGAGTTGGTGCTCGGCGTCGTAGATGTACCAGAATGAGACGGGATTAAATGCATAGCCGAGAAAGCGCGGTGCCGTAACCAGGTAGGCGTAACACCACTCGGAATCCTTGACATGCTGCTCTTGCAGATAAGTTTTCAGCTTCCAATAGAATCCATGCTCGTCGTTGCCTCGTGCGAGATAGTCTTCAGCTCTTACACGTAGCCACCATCTTCCCAAAGATCTGTCCGTTCCGCTAAAACGCACCATCCCATTGTGCCGATGTTCAGTTGGTATAATAGGATACCCGCATTGAAGATACGAATACGCGAATGCGTGCCGCTTTGGGAAGATACGGGCATGTTTTGTCTCGCAGGGAAAGATGCGTGCTTTGGGCACTTCCACACCCGATCGCCAGTGGTATTTTCCTTCGTTCTCTTCCAGCCTGGGATCCATAGTGCTCATTTTTCTGGGCCAAGGGTAGATGGCAGCGGAAAGAGTAAGTGCGACTGCGACGGTAGTAGCAATGCGCGCCATGGACAATTCTTCGGCCCCATTCAACACTCCCATTGTGTAATTCCAACTCTTTGGTACAATTGCAACCAATTCTCCTCTTTCCAACCAAGCATAACACACTCCCAGAATAGTGCAATCTGTGGTGAGCCGACCATCCCCATTGCGCCATCTCAGCCCATATCCTCCGATCCAAATCGCTAGTAACGGCCAAACTGGCCACCCACCCGCAATGGCCCAAGGTAGCACCATAGCTGGCGCACACCCAAAGGCAAGCGCACCCAGGTCGCGATGGCTATGCGCACTCCACATCAGGGCTGTCGTTTGTATATCGTGACGTTAGGAAAGTTTACAAAGAAGAACGCTGCGGACTACGGATAGATGTCAATCGGAGGTCGTTTGACACTAGTCTGTTTTCATGGAATGTAAATGCAGGGACCCTAGGAAGGATGGATCCCCACCGCTTAAACTCCCACATTTGGCACCCTCGAAACGTGAACCATATGTTTGTGAGAGGAAGGCGTTTGCGGCTCCTGCATGGCGGTAGGTAGCGTACTGACATTTAGACGCTGGTAGGGTCCAGAGGTCGACGCTGAACCATCAAAGAAGGTGAATCCGCGCTACCTACAACCTTGGAAGTCGGCGATTATGTGCGCAAGTGGAGTTGAAATTGAAGATGCCGAACGAATGCCGCCTAGCAAGAGGAGCTTACCATTGCTAAGATGTTTCTATGCTTGGGTTCACGGACTTGCTAACGCAGACCGCGATTCTGGGCCTCAAGCGCCACGCGACGCCAGCTTTAGACGTTCCGAGCGGAGTGAACTCCTGCCATGGGCTTCGGATCCCAGTCACCAATGTCGGTGCAAATAGGCGACTAGAAAAGCAATGACCGGACTGAGCCGTAGAAAAGACCAAGCTGCCCATGATCCTGGGTCGACATGTTTGGGTACTATTCAGATGATCAAAGTCTGCGAGGTTTTGTAAATTAGGGTATGTGGAAAGAAGATTGAGCTTTGCGACTGTGCATCAACACTAGTATGATATACCTATTCTTAGTCAGTTGCTGTAGCGAACAACAAAACAGCTCCCAAACCAACGTACATCAAACGCGGAAAACATGCCGCCTTACTTTTCCGTGGGCTAAGCCATTCAGGAGTTATAAAAGTCGCGAAGTGGGATCAGGTCGCTTCGCATAGCTTGGCTGTATGTAGCATTGTTTACTTGGCGTCAATAGGCGTGTCACGTTACGTTGATGTCACTACAATTACTAATATTGAAAGCAATAAAAGCTCGACAGATACTTTGCTGGAATGGCATTTGGGACACAGAGAGAGACTTCGACCGCATCTTCATTCACGGTGGATTCATGTCTCTGACCTTATCAGTGCAGATCATACAGTAATCATCCACTGTAGGGTGCTTGACTGAGACATGCCTGGCCAGTTTGCTCAGCTAGCATGTTACTATCTTGCATGTCAATGCACACTGACATACATATCTAGTACACTGTACAGATCCGGTTGAGTGGGTTTGGGAGCGAGCACGGCGGATGGTAGCATGACTGTACTAACCAAGGCGAGCCGTCATCTTCGGTCTTATCATTAGGACCTTCTTCTCGTCTCCTGATACTTTCTTCACATATGCCCCCTCTACTGGTTGAGCGTTCGGCGAATTCTCTTCAAGGCCCACCATATGCTATTTGAGCTACTGATATCTCACGTGATACATTATGTGCGTGATAGGCTTTCGATTGTTGAAAGCAGCAGACCGAAGGAGTCACTGTTGGTGTAGCGTAGGCTACAGAGGTCTTGGACACTGAACGATACGGCCTAGCATTCTTGAAACTCTTTCGACTGGGAACACTCGGCACTTATTACTGTTGTTCCATTTGATCAGGAAATCGCTGACGCCTGACAGGCTTAGACCGCAACAGGACTCGGTAGCGGACACAAACCAGGATGTCAGGATGCACTGAAACGCAACGGATGAAGCTGTACCACTGTGAGCCGTCGTCTGCAAACAGTCTGGTTTTTGTAATGTCTCAAATGGTGAAGTGACAAACAGCCCACGTCAGCATGGCGCAGCTGACTGATGGAAAGGAAATTGCGGGGAAGGTTGGACGGAGCATAAAGCAGGAGAAATTTGGTTGTCCACGAGACACGCCCGATAGGTTGTTGAGTGCTTCGTTGCAACCATTGGCAGATGCAAGTTTCAGCTCCCGATCGCGGGCAACGGTACAAGTCGACGGCAATCGCGCGATTGCCTGATGGCAGTAACGAGAAAGCCGAATCCCAGGGGAAAATCAAGAATCAAGAATGTTCAAAGGAAAGATAGTCAGGCGGACGCCGTTGGGGGTAGCGTGAACGGACAGGGCGTCGGGATGAGTCAAGGGGGAACTGCGTGCTGTGCCTGAAGGCTGGAGGAAACTAAAACATTCAGGGTCTGCGCATACGTCAGCCCCACGTGACGATCAACAAAGCTGAGCCCTGGAGCGGATTGGGCATGTCGACATGCCCGTTGCCCAACTTTATGCCTAGCTTGTAAATCTCAATTGAACGGGGTACTGCCAAACGTCACTGTGCGCGTCTCCTGTTCACGATCCTAGGTGCAGAAGAAGCTTCCAGCCCCCCTCTTGATTCGTCAAGGGTTGTGTTATCATCCCACTCGGCAACTTGGCTGGAAGCGACACTACCACAACGGACCGCGTGACGACACGGAAACACAGGTTCCTACATTATAGGCCCGACTCGCAGCAGCTTGCAAGGGCATAGGGCTCGTATCGTTTTACAGTACAATTACTCCAGGAGTCTAGGGCTGCCTCAACACCGCAATACCGTCATCATGTCCACTGCTATGAAGGCTACCGAGAACTCAGCCGCAGCCCCTCAGCAGTCCAACCCGCCCCCATCCGCCCCAGCTGCAGGGCGCGACACAAAGTCAGCAGACGATAGCAGCCTCCTGATTAAGGGAAAGAAGCTCTTGGGCCTGGGCAAGAAAAAGGGGAACGAGGGGGATAAGCAAGCCACCGAGCAGGCAAGAACGACTGCTTCTTCCACTACCGCTCCCACACTACTTCCCTCGCCGCCCATGTCACCACCGGAACGACGAGCGTCGCCGCGAGGCAGTCCGCGCATGCTGCCAATTGGCACATCTCCTGGCCGTCGCATTCGCTCCACGTCGCCCGGCCTCCATAGCCCAGCATCCTCACTCATCTTCGAGCGCAACGTGCAGGAGCCCGAACCGTCTGCCGACGTGCCTGCGCATATCCTGACCGAAGACCATATCCCACCTGCGCTGGACGCGACATCCTTGGCCATTACTGACGACCACCTGAACCCCGACGAGGTGGAGATTGTAACGCACACGGCCCACCAACCAGTCGCAGTGGCAGTCGCGGGCAGCATGAACGATTCGCTACACTCGCCGCATTTCCCCCACGAGGAATCAGTGACTTCGAGCCATGCCGACTTCTCCGAGACTGCACATGGTTACGGCTCACTCGATACGGCTGACCCACGTCGCTTGAGCTTCATCTCTTTTGCAGACGTAGTGCAAGCTGAACACGTGGAGCACGACAGACAGGACGTGTTTGGTACCACGTCTAGTGAGGCCCTGCAGTTTATGAGCCTATCGTCGACGGCAAACCGATCGCCATCGCCAGTGAGGTCTGCAGCCTCTTCGCCTCCAACGACGAGCGGCGCAGCGTCACCCAAGCACACGGACCTGGGACGCACACGCTCACCGGCCAGCACTACGTCTCCCATTGTGCTCGGCACCCCAAACCCAGCATTGGGGGAGGAGATGCCGGTGCAGATCGAGACGATGCGACAGGCATTGCGTAAGACGCACTCTGGCGATCTGAGTGGAGCACGCTCGCAGCCATTAAGCGCTGCAAGCGTCGAGGAGAGCGCAGCCGACAAGCCGCCGTTCAAGTAGAGGGTCGAGGGAGGGAGCATTGAGGCGGGACTAGTTATTTCTTTTTTGTTTCAGTTATAGCAATGTTGGGAGCTTATAGGCGGGCAGTGGAGCTTATTGGTTGGTTCAGATATCCACACGGCGATTATATTTTAGGATTGGGTTGTTATTTTGTGTTGGAGGTTGGCAGCTTTCAGGAGTGGGCTGCCATACGCGTGTTTGATTTGGCTGGCTGAGACGCAGGACGCAGGACGCGGGGGGTGGGGGCGTGCTTGCTTGGGTGCGCCCTGGTGTCTGCAGCCCGATGCGCCAATGCATGCTTTGATTCTGCTACTACTGCTATTCGATGAAGACTCACGTGATTGTGGATGCACCGATGCAAATGTGAAGATTTACTTATATTTGGAGTAGGAGTATTTGCCCGGACATGATCAGCGGCATGCCTTGCAGTGCAGTGCAGCGCAGCGCAGTACCGTGCCGTGCGGGCGGAGGGGTGCAGGGTGGAAGGTGAATGGTGGAGGTGGCAAGGTCCCAACAGACGTCGTCGGCCTTTGCCCATTCGCCTGGCCAAGGTCCAAGATGAATGATGCTCCAGGGCCGTGGGGTGTCAGCACATCAGCTGAACAGTCGTGGGCGGCCCAATGCTGGGCCAGGCCAGACGGGCATGGCCATGTTTGCTATTGTACGTACAGTATCTCGTACAGCGTGTTTGTCGCTGGGGGCGGGTAATTAGGTAGCGATTGATATAGACAGCAGACAGTAGGGCGCCAAGCGTGGTCCTGGGCTGCTGGGACAGGTCGCTCGCTAGGGTGCACCTGGCCCAGCAGGTGGGCCTTCTCAAACCTCACATACTGTCCATTTTGGCCGCGCAACCAGGCATGCGATGCGCCACACCAAACCGAAACACAGTCCCGCAGCGTCCTCGACCGCCGTTCCAGCCGCACCGCACGCGCAACGGGTACCTGCTGTCATAGCTGGGCCGCCTGTTGTGTGTCAATGACCAGCGCCAGGCACAGCAGCGGTCCGCATCCATGGACCAGCAGCGACGGAACAGGAGGGAGGTGAGTGCATCCGAGGCGGCACAGGCTGCCTTTGGCCTCGACAGGCTCCGTGACGACCGCAAAGCCCAAACCATCCGCACCGTCACGCCCGAGGAGGGCACGCAGACCATCCCCGAGGACGGCGTGGCCAGCACCAGCTTCTCCCCACCCAACAGCCCCCGCGCCCACGCCAGTCAGCCCAGCCAGCATCTGCAAGGCGCGCGCACCGCCAACACCAACCGCGGCTTTGTTGTCCGCGCCTCCAGCGATTCCGAGTACCGCAACGCCCGCGAACCCACCCGCCCACGTACACGTACGCTTGAAGAGAGGAGCACGCGCGAGCGGTCGCCGTCGAGCGTATTTGGCACCGGCCGCCACCGCATCGGCTCCATTGCCAGCTCGCAGAGCAACTATCAGAGCCTCGAGGAGTCAGTCGTGACCTCCATCGGCCACATCTCCACCATCTCCCCACCACAGCAGCCGCCCCCGCCACGGCCCTCGAGCAACACCACCAGCCGCGCCGGACGCTTGATCAAGCAGTCGCAGTCGCATCCCTCGCCGCTGCAGACGCAGAACCATGCCGGCCAGTCGGGCCAGCCGCAGTCGGCGTCTACCCAATCCGCCCACTCGCAGCAGCAGCAACAGCAGTACCAACACCAACAAAACCAACACCAACAGCAGTATGGCCAGCAACAGCACCCGCCGCCCCTTACTGCCTCACCCCTGTCTTCGCCCTCGGGTGTGCCGCCTGAGTCTTGGGCCTCTCCCGTGCCTGCCTCCGACGCAAAAAAGCTCAAAGCCCTCATGCGATCCACCTGCGGCAAGATGCAGGGCCTGCTCGCCTTCCGGAGGGGCGAGTCTAATCCCTGGGGGCTGTCGTACTGCTTCATCAACGAGGAAGCCGGCAGTCTAGTCTATGAGCCCAAGAACGACACCTCATATACCCGAACCCTGGTGCCAGACCTCCGGGGCTGCCACGTCAAGAGCGCATACGATGGCGAAGCCTATACGGCCTACATCCAGGTCGTTATGCACAACTCCAAGCTTGAGGTTCACCTGCGCCCGCCTACGCAGGAAGAGTTTGACTCGTGGTTTGCCGCACTCCTGTGCTGGTCGCCCATGCGCCCCAAGGGCATCCAGAACCGCATGGCGAAACCACAGGCGCCCGTCATGATGGAGCGCCGACTGGCCGACAGCAGGCGCCACTCAGAGGTGTCTCTGCTCAAAGAATCGCCCAAGAAGGAAGCCCCCATCATCAAGGTCGGCAAGATGATATACTGGGACACAAGTGTCACATACAGCAACACTGGCACCCCCAAAGGCTCTGGCACCAACAACCGACCGCAAGCGTACAGACTACAGAGTCACGGATCCCGTCGATGGCGCAGGGTATCATGTACCCTCCGCGAGAACGGCGAACTCAAACTCTACTCCGACACCGACGTCACCCTTGTATCTACTATTCAGCTCTCCCAGCTTTCGCGCTGCGCTGTGCAACGATTGGATGCCTCCGTTTTGGATAACGAATTCTGCATTGCCATATATCCCCAGTACACTGCTGCATCTTCTTCTGCATTGACTATCTTACGGCCTATCTTTCTATCACTCGAATCGCGCGTCCTATACGAAGTCTGGATAGTCCTCCTGCGCGCCTTCACCGTCCCCCAACTATATGGGCCAAAATCAGATATCATAGGCGACGACGGCCCCCTATCACCATCTTTCGGAACGCAGGACATGTTTCGAATGGAAAAATCTTTGTTTGTCAGAGTCATTGAGGCAAAACTGGTGCCGCCAGTAAGTCCCAAAGTTGCCGACAGCAATGGGACCACTCCGATACGGCCGTCTTCATCCGCTACGGCGAATCCAGGCGGCTATCTGGTAGAACTATTGCTCGACGGCGAGACGAGGGCGCGGACAATGGTCAAAAACGAGGGCAATAACCCGTTTTGGAGAGAAGAGTTTGAATTCCTGGATCTCCCAGCTCTACATACGGCATCCCTGCTGCTGAAGAAACGACCACCGAGCTACACCCGCACCGAGAAGACCGTCTTTGACGCGGCATTGGGTTCAGATGCCTACGTCTCTGAGGGTGGATATGCAGGCATCTCGTTCGACCAGACACTTGGCAAGACTGATATATATCTGGACGATCTCGGCCCAAATCAAGAGTTGGAAAAGTGGTGGCCACTCATCAACATGTATGGCAACAGCGTAGGCGAGGTTCTGGTCAAAGTCAGCAGCGAGGAGTGTGCGATTCTTATGGCGCGTGATTACTACCCGCTCTCCGAGTTGCTCCACAGGTTCTCCAACGGACTCACACTACAGATTGCCCATATGATTCCGAACGAGCTCAGGAAGCTCTCGGAATATCTATTAAACATTTTCCAAGTTTCTGGGGCGGCTGGCGAATGGATATGTGCGCTTGTCGAAGAGGAGATTGATGGCACTTTGAAGGAATCGCCTGCAAGTCGATTACGATTCAGCAAGAGGCTAGGGTCAAGTGAGTCGAACGAGTCGAATCTTGGCACATTTGGATCCGCAAGCGACCGCGAGCTCTTCGTTCGAGACATGGGCAACAACGCCAAGCTGGAGGCAAACCTACTCTTCCGCGGCAACACCCTGCTTACCAAATCATTGGATTTACACATGAAGCGACTTGGCAAGGAATATTTAGAAGAGACGCTGAGCGAGAAGTTGAAAGAAATCAACCTCAAGGACCCTGACTGCGAAGTCGATCCGAACAAGGTTACCTCTCAACACGAGCTAGATCGAAATTGGCGGAGGTTGATCAACTGTACGGAAGAAGTTTGGCGATCTATCTACAACTCAGTGACACGGTGTCCACAGGAGCTGAGGCTCATTTTTAGACATATCAGGGCCTGTGCTGACGATCGTTATGGAGACTACCTCCGGACAGTACAGTACAGCAGTGTTTCTGGTTTCTTGTTCTTGCGCTTCTTCGTTCCGGCAGTGCTCAACCCAAAGCTCTTTGGCTTGTTGAATGGTACGTGAGCCTTGAATGCATTCAAATGTCACTTACTAACCAGCGTTAGATCACCCCAAGGTAAAAGCTCGAAGGACCTTTACTCTCATCGCCAAGTCCTTACAAGGCTTGGCAAATATGTCTTCGTTTGGTACGAAAGAAGCGTGGATGGAGCCGATGAACGCGTTCCTCACTACGCATCGACAAGAGTTCAAGAAATATCTCGATGACATTTGCTCAATATCAACCACATCGCAACCCGCACCGCCAATACCACCCTCCTATAGCACTCCGATTGCCATTCTCCACCGGCTGCCACCCACGTTCAAAGAAGGCTTTCCATCGTTGCCGTACCTTATCGATCATTCACGAAACTTCGCAATGCTGATCAATCTCTGGTTAGACAACACCCAGAAGAGTGCGCCTGATATTCAGGCGACTGACGGCGATCTTCTACGCTTCCACAACATCTGTCTGTCTCTCAATGAGCGAACCAAGGACTGCTTGAATCGTGCTGAGCCGGCTGAACGTCCGTCATCGTCGCTGAGCGTCAAGTGGGAAGAGCTGGTCGAACAATTGCAAGGAGCGCAAATTGACACTACGCGAGGCGCAGCGACAAGGAACAACCGGTGCCCGATCCAAGAAGAGGAGATGGAGGAGACACCGTTATCTCCAACCAACAACGGCGACGAATATTCATCGTCTTCGACGAGCACGCCCATTACAATGCAGCCACCTCCACGAGCAAGACATCAGCAAAACTCGAGCATCTCCGCATCCCAAAGTTCATTGAAGAGCAACAACTCAGGCATCATTTCTTATACTAATCCATTCTCCAAGAAGCAGTGGTCAGGCCAATACGGACCATCTGCCAATGACTACGCAATTGCTTCGCAGTCGGCATCGGCATCGGCGAGCGCGTCTGCTTCGGCAGGCGAAGACACACCTCCTGGCTCCAGCGATGGCCTCCACATGGCTCCGGCCCCTGCCTACCCACAAGCCCTCACCAACACGATAACGACTACAATATCCACATCTACGTCGACACAGTCATTCAACTACAGAAATCCGAACTCTCACATCAATACCCAAGGACCTGCCGCTATATCGACAAACTCCCTCGTCGGAAGACCACCGCGTTCAGCGGGCGGCCAAAGCATGGAGGGCAGTGATTCCGGCAGTATTGTGGAAGAGGAGTATACGACCGCGCTACCCGCCTTCTCCGAAAAGGCAATCAAGGAGAAGAAGGAACGCGGCTTCCGAGGTGTCCTTCCCTTTCAACGCAAATCCAAACGCAAAGACAAAGACAAGGAGAAGGAAAGCCGCAAGGAAAAAGAGCGAGACAAGGAACGCGACAAGGAAAACCGCAAAGACAAGGGCAAAGACAAGGATCGAGATGACGGCAGTGCCGAACGCGGTGGCTCCGCCCTCGAATCACGTACCGACATGGGTGGCATGATGAGTCTTCGCGGCAAAGGCGTCACTCGCACAGATGAGCGAGAAAGAGACGAAGAATTCTGACTACATGGCTGGTTTACTGGCGATAGTCCGCGATCACTAGCTAGAAGGGAGATCAAGAGACGGAAGAGTGCAGGCGAGCTGTTGGATAGAGCAAACCCTGGGTGAGGGGTTTGGGGGTTTTGGCAGCGTCGACTCTTTTTTTATGCACTCTTTCTCTCTGTCTCTCCCTCAAACGAACTTGCTCTTTTTCAGAGCAGACCCCATGACACAACTGTGTATGTGTGTGTCTGACAAGGGATGAATGTATCATCACGAAGATATGGATAAAGAGAGAGAGAGAGGATTGAGGATTGGGTTATCACTTACTAGAGTGAAAGATGGGTGTGGAGTGCGAATTGCGATTGGGCATTGCGATTGGGGAGAGGGGAAACATCGTTGTATACTTTGGCCTTATCTCTTGAACGGAACTAGAGTTGAACTGAAGTGAACTAGAACTAAAGGCAAAAGGAACTGAAAGTTATGCATTAGCCTTTTTGGTTCTTGTTTGATTGGGTAACAAATAGTAGTATTGCTTTACTTTGTTTACACATACCCTTTGGCTTTTTCTTCTCCTTTCTTTAGCATCTTATACAAAAGATCAGATGAGATTCTCTTCTCCTTTTTCCTTTTCCTTTCCGCACATATGACTTGTCATTAGAGCCTTTTCTTTTTTCGGGGAGGGATTCTCGAATATACATACACACGAATGATGCTGGGGCGGGAGATGCGGGTAAGAAAGGGGGGTTTTCTGTAGAAAGTGAGGGAATCATTTTTTTTTTAGCTTTCTGGGCGGTTTGTTGATATATAGCGAAGGTGTTTCCTGGTTTTCTTGGTTGTTGCAAATGAAAGAGAGAGATAGATAAATATATTTGATATGATTTTTCTACGTGAACCTTTTTTGCATAGTATATGTTCTTGTTAATTTCGTATCCATTAATCGTAGTATTGGCCTTGTCATGTCCGTACCCACTCGGTGCTGTCACTTCTATTTGCAAAAGTCTCTCTACTTGCAAACATACCACACATGCGAACACTAAGCCTCTCATGTATCTTTCTCCTCTCTCTCATGCCACACGCTCAACCGCTCAATCAAAGTTGAACGCATTCTTATACGCCTTCTTCTCCTTCTCCTTCCTCGCCTGCACCCGCTTCTTCACAACATCCAACTCCTTCACAATCGCCGCATCACCAGGCGCATACTTGGCTGCCTCATTCAGGTCGGCGAGGGCATCTTCATCATTTCTCTTGCCCACTTTAGCCGTCGCGCGCCTAAAGTACGCTTTCGCCTTGTCCTTGTCAGTAATGCCCTCGATATCCAACGCTTTTGTCGCATTATCTGCGGCATCAGCAAATAAGCCTGACTTATTCTGCAGCAGCGCGCTGTTGGAGTAGAGTGATATCTTGAGGGCGCTGAGCTTTGGCCATAGGTCCTTGGGATCATCGTCGAGGGGCGCGGGATACTCGTGCAGGTAACGGATAGCCTTTTGGTACTTTTTGATGCCGAGCTGCAGCTCGCCGTTCTTGAAGGCGTCGTTGCCCATGTCCTTGAGTTTGGTGGCGATTTCGAGGATCTCGGTGCCTTTCCAGTCTGAATCGTCAGACTTCTGGTCCTCAGGGAAATCTTCAAAGGGGTCGCCAGTTGCGTCGGACACTTTTTCTGTGGCTTTATCGTAGGCTTCGCCTGTGAGCTCGCCGCAGTCAATGATGGTGGCGTCTTGAAAGGGCTTATCACCGCTTTGGGTCTTGAGATTCTCAATCTGGCGGACAATGCTCTTGCCGTTGATGACTTCACCGAAGACGACGTGCTTGTTGTCTAGATGAGGCGTGGGGACTGTGGTGACGAAGAACTGAGAGCCATTTGTTCCTGATCATGTTAGCTCATTGGTCGCTGGCGTACTCTTGGCTTTTCTGCGAGGCAATGGTGGTGATATCGTAAGTTTAACAAGTTGAGCCTCCAAATGGCCCCAACGCCAAGTCAGTTTTTCTGACAAACTTACCTGGACCCGCATTCGCCATGCTCAGCAAAAATGGCTTCTCATGCATCTTTTCAAAGTTCTCATCCTCAAACTTCTCGCCGTATATGCTCTCACCCCCGGTCCCGTTGCCCTGAGTAAAATCTCCGCCTTGAATCATGAAGCCCTTGATGACGCGGTGGAAGCTCGAGCCCTTGTAGTGTAGCGGCTTGCCTGCGGCGCCTTCACCCTTCTCGCCCGTGCATAGTGCGCGAAAGTTCTCGGCCGTTTTGGGGACAATGTCGCTGTACTGGTCAGGGGAGTTAGCACTGTATTTGAGTGCGCTGAGGAGATGTGTGCGAGGCGCGTGGTTAGGGAATGCGACGTACGAGTTCGAAAGCGACTCTGCCGGCGTTGACACCGCCAATGGCAATGTCGAAGAAAACACGAGGGCGCTCTGCTTAGTGTTAGCATAACTCCCGATCATGTTCTTGGAGCTCGTAGATGAGCTTCAAAGTTAGTACTACTTACTGGTGTCGGCCATGATGAATCAGTCGCAGTCGCAATTTACTCAAAGTGCAGTGAGGTTTATTGTGTACAAATGTTCCGTGTTGTGAGGCTGAAGAAAAGCCCAGCAGTAAACTGTCCAGAACTTTCTACGAAGCTACAGCCTACAGCGCGCCAAGCCCGCCTTCGCACACCCGTACGAAGTTTGGGAGGGGCCAATCGCGGCTACTGTGCTTATATTTGCTGAATATCTGGAGCTAGCGCATTTGCTACTATGATCTGAAGATCTAAAGCTGTTGGAGGTGGTGTGTGTGCTTGTTTGGAGCCTGGATGGACCTTGTAAACATTGACTTGGTGAGGGGCAACGCGGGGCAGTCAACATACCGGTAACAGCTTTCCGCGCCTCTGACTTACCTAGCAGCCGGACAGGCCGCAAAGCGTCAGTATGAAAAAACGGGGCTCTTTAAATATATATACGCTTTTCTCTGCTCACTTCATATGCGACCTCCCATCATGCTCAACAGCTCTCTCTCCTAAAAGAGTATGACGTCGTTTGGTAAATATGAGATGCACTAGCATATTCAAAGGTATGTACACAGTAAGTGTAATTTCTCACATAAGTCTATTGCGCCGATCTTCCGACCAGGATACCAATATGAAAACAAGCTCAAAACGCCATCCAGCCAGCCAGGTATCCACGCATCTAATAATAGAACTTTTCCATCAACTCCAATTCCCAATGACCATGTCCCCAGACTTCAGAGCAAGGGCCTAACGCTTGGCAGACATGGAGAAGGGCAGGGCTGCAGAGACCATGTGATTTTGGTCGTAATGGTATGTGAAGCCACCTTGAAGAGTTCTTCTTAATGCATTCAGCCTCTGTAGCTTCCACCACTTGTCGATCTTAACCTCAACACTCCTGTTGATCTTTACTTTCATCCTGCCAGCTCCGTATGCCTTCCCAGTCTCCTCGTCAAGTGCCGTGGAGTATGCAGGGCCGCGCGAGGGCTTCTCAACGGTATTACGGATATCTGCGAACGAAGAGTGTAGCGCTCTGCGATCCTTCTTGGACACACGGCGCGTGGAAATCTTGGCGAGTTCGTTAAGGGTATGCATAAGTTTGTCGTGTCTTCGGTAGACCGTGTAGCGTTTAACCAGCTTTGGCCCATCCCGAACATGCTCCGGATCATCAGAATCTACTTCCTCTTCTATGTCCTCGTCGTCTTCCTGCGGGGTGAGAGACTTCTCGTACAATAGTGCAATGTTCTCTCCAGCTGCAATTTGCACACCCGAGTCGGCACTCTCGAGTTGTTCGACGAAAGCCTCCATGGCAGCCTCAGTCTCTTCTTCCAAGTCTTCAATCTCGGTTGCCAGAAACCCCCATTCTTCCAGAGCAGCAGTCACCACATTCCCCTCGTCCTGTGCATCCACGGAAGCACCATCAGACTCGATAATCTCAATAAGAAGGGACATGATGTCCAACACCTCGTCATCGCCTGCTCCACCAAAGAAGGCAGCGATGCCTAGGGCGTGGATTGCATTGACCTTGATGGCAATGGACGAGGACGATTGGATGGACTTTTTGAGCAGATCGGAGACATCCTCATAAAGAGATTCAGAATCATCAGTGAGGATAGTGACAGCGAGTGCTTTCAAAGCAGCCACAGCCTCGTTCTCTGTCGTCTCTTGCCTGATACTCCTAATCATGGAAGAGACCAGCTGCGCAACTTCACGCTCGATTTCGTCCTTTGCGTACCGGGCCATGAGTATGTGCGCATATGCAGTCAGGCTTTCGGTGCGACCATCGGTGCTACTGCGCTTGAGGTTGGTGATTTGCTCGATACGGGTGTTGAGCTCGGTCTTCCAGACGTCTTCAGGGATATCGACGTCGTCACTGTTGAGGACATCGTCAATGGAGGCGGTGCTGTGTTTGAACTGTTGTCAGCTTTTGTTGCATGAAGCCTTCCTTAGCATGTAGCATTGGAGCATGCTTGCGCAGTATCGTGGACAAGTAAAGTGTTTGCGGGAAAAGTGTTTGCTGGGTGAGGAAACTGTTTGGCGTCTATCTTGAATCTTGAGAGTAGAAAGTATATGACGAAAGTGCAGACACACTGGGCGAAGATTTGTACAACTGTGCCATCTTTTTGCCCGGTGATATGAAACGATAGTAGCGGTGTGGTGAACGTAGGGGGACCAGATTCGAGCATCCAGACAGGCATATGCTGACAGCTGACACCTGCCGGCACCACCGGCTGGTGGATGGTGATGTCATGAGTCGCAACTCGGCCATGGATAAAGATTCAAACCCAAGTGCGCTGTTGGAAACGTACCTGTAAGCAGTTCCGTCGCTGAAGTCTTCTTCGTCGCTAAGTTCCTGCCGAGTGCGACTGGCGGCGCGCGAATGTGCGGGCGATGCGACGGCCGAATTCGTCTTCGATGCCGTGGTGGATGCCACGCGCGAACGGGCCTTGCGCGACAATGTCTTATGGCTCTCGAGAGCCTGCTTGCGGAGGTCGCGCATCGCGAAAAGGTTTCCGTCTGTCGAGCAGGCGGGTCGAGGTTTTTTGCGGCGATTTTGCTGTGTGCGCTTGTAGAAGCTGCAGGCGTTTGTGGGTAGTTGGTACCAAAGGCTGGATTGCGGGGAAACCAAGGTAGAGAGATGCAGTTATTGTAAGGGCAAAGAGTCGCTAAACTCAATGGTGGAAGTATGCAGGTGATGTTTCAAAGACATGAGTATGAGTCAAAGCAAAGGACCGAGGTCTGAGTCGCAAACGAGTTAGGAAGTGTCGTTGTGCAGTAGGCAGCAAAATGCAGTGTCATATGCTCCCTTTACGACTTGATCCAACCCTGTGGCTGCCCAAAGTGCGCTAGACAAACCCTACGTCATCGCCATCTAATCCACCTGATCCCGCTCATCATTCGCACACCAACTACACCCACTACTACACACCCCGTGCCTGATGGTTGCCATCGCGACGTATTTATGGTGTTTGTATGATATAGAAGAACCAAAGAGTGAGTACTTGAGTATGATACCCGACTGACGCAAAATAAGGAGCCTTTGACGGCAGAGGTAAGCCAGTGGCAATGATGCTGATTGGTCGCTTCCGCCATCACTCATATATGGTCGTATGTATGGTTTCTGTACTCCACACTACCATCTGCGTCCGTCGCTATTTGAAGTTCGACAAGAGGTGATACCGCATTACCTGCAGAGATGCAGAGATGCCCTCTTCCTATACTTGGACGCCATGCCACTACGCAACCTCAGGCCCCCAAACTTTCGCATTGTGAGCCTGCCAAGTACGCAGAGCTGTCAGCATCTATATGCATCTCTCATCTCACACTGCCACCTGTCATACTGCATTATTCTGCCTGACTTCCTCGCACTCGCTAATACTGCCCGTGGTCGTATCGAGACTAATTACAGAAATATACCTGCACCTGCCCTACCCGGCCATCGTCTACCCTGTTAAGCCAAGACCAAGGCGCTCAGCCGCTCCGTGCACATATGACCTAGTAGACCTACTCGATCAGCCTTACCTTGGCAAAATAATTCTTCCGATCACTATCGAGCCTTTCCAAGACTTCACTGACGCACAATCAAGAACATCAAAATAAGGACTTTCTCTGCACAATGTTCAAAATAGACACGGGACAGACAGAGTTCCTTCTAGCTTCCTTCTAGCCTTGCCTTCACCCGCATCGCCAGTTCTAGAAGGTTATGAATAGATACTCCCTTGGCGGGGAAAGGACATCACACGCCATGAAGCGGCACGACCACATGGAAAAGGAACTATGCCGCTAGATCAAGTCCCACGGTTCAAATGTCGCGTGTGTTGGACCTCAACCTCAGTCTGGAGCCCGGCCTCATGGGGCAGGCCATGCGATTGGGGCCATGAATCAATACAATGTGAATTTATGGCCAGCGACATAGGACTTGGATGACCATATGGTCCTGCGTCATACGGACTAGCCGACGACTTGTACTTTCGGTCAACGATGGATGCCTTACTCTAGCTATTCGTCAAGACCAACGCCGCAGCGTCAAGCAGCAGAACGCTTGATGTCTATATTCGAACGATGCCAACAGCTTTTGTGACTATCCAAACGGCTTGATAGGCAGAGCGAGCTACAGTCCTATCCTGCTAGACGGATGAATTCAGTCTCATACGCTATACGACAGATCATTGCTCTAGAGTGTACTCAGATATCCACGTCACCATTGACCGGACATCACCACATACTACGACCCATTACTCGTAAACGTCGACTCGACTCCAACAAGATCCAGCGCGGCAACGCGGCAACGTGACGACGCATGCAAGGCTTACATATGCAGCACCGAACTAGATGTGTCGGTCGGCATATTATGCGATTAATCAACGCTCCCTCGGATCCGAAGGATCGCAATCCTTCGGACTACGAGGGGGGCAGGGCCCCCCAGTATGCCGCCACCTCCAACGTTGGTGCAGGATTTCACGAGCAACACGGGCAAAAAACGGTACCGGTATTTACCGTTCCGGACGCGAGGCCCACCGAGTAGAACATTAAGTGGGTAAACAACAAGGTTCTAGTGCACAACTAGAACAATTGTCCAAATCCAAGCCGTTGTGAAATCACAATTGGCTTGTTCGTACAAAAAGATTGTACGAAGAAACCTAAGACGGACCGATTAGGCAGCAACGTTCGTACAATCGTACAGTACAGTCGCATAGCTGGGGAAAGAAGAATGGCAAAACCAAAGTCCGCCTATCTCGATTTGCTGCTAACGGCAAGTTCCAGATTGCAAGCAAGAAACAAAAGCGAATGAAAATCTGCTCCCAAGCGCCCAATCCGTTAGGCCAGCCATCCCCAAGGCTCGATCATGTATGTAGCCAACGCCACGATATGCTTGTGTGCAGAAAACAGCAACAAAAAAAAGTAAGATGACGAGAAATATGACAAGTAAATCCAAGGTTACGAATCGCAATCGAAACTAAAAAGATGCGCCAGAAAACCGGCCCCCTTACAACGGCCCCTCCTCCCTTCTAAGCGAGCCCCAGCGCAGCGTAGCACACACCGCTCATGATGCGTCTGCTGCGGTTGCCGGCTCTGGGGGCTGGACTAAGGGAGTCTCCGCCTCGGATGAGCGGGTGGTCTCATGCTCGTAGCGAGAAGAGCTTGCTCCGTATGCATTGAGTCTAGTGGATGTTGGAGAGGTTGGAGATGTTGGAGTTGTTGCTGTTCTTGTGGTTGTTGGTGTGGTGGGAGTGCGAGTGTTGGATGCAAGCCATCACCACTGTCGTCGAAACCCAACCCCAGCTGAAAACCGTAGCCTAGCTCTTCTTGACCATCACCAGTAGCTAATAATGATGGTGATGCTGGTGATGCGCTTAATCGTGTCATCCCTGTCGTGCTGCGACTCCCACCCCTGCTTCGCCCTCCCGCTCGCCCTCCTCTGCTCGACTGCGGTTTGGTTATGCGGCTGCCGTGTCCTCGTCGTCGTGCTACCCCAGTTTCAGAGATAGTAATACTGCCTCGAACATTCTGACTGCTCCTGCTCCTGCTGCTGCTGATGTGACTGTGACTGCGCTGCCCTCGAAGACTTCTGAGAGGTCGTATACTCTGACTACCTGCTGCACCACGACTGCCCATCTCTTCCTCGTGCTCTCCCTCGGACGTAGCCTCTTCAAATGCAACCGCCGCCGTACTAGCAAATCTACATACCGCACAAAAAAAGCAAATCAGCCCAGCCCAGCTCTTTCCCATTTGCCCTCTCTGACCCTACTAAAGGAGGTAGAAAACTCACTGAGCACCGCCCCCACCACCACCTTCGGGCCACCCAAATGGAAAAGCTGAGCGCTCTCCGGGCCTCCGTTTCGGAATATCAATGTGGTGAAAGTTGCGCAGATGCTCTACTAAATGGTCTCTGCGCGTGAAGCCCTTGTCGCCGATGCGGTTGCAGCGAGGCACGCTACAGGGGAACTCTGGGGTGCCGACGCCATGGACGGTGCTCTGGTGGCGCTGAAGGTCTGCAAGGCGAGTGAAGTTTGCTGAGGAGGTGCAGCCGTTGATGTCGCAAGTCCATGTTCTATAAAAGTAGAAGATTAGTTTGGGCGCCAAAGGTAGGGGATGAAGGGGGAAAACGAGATGGGGAGTGTTCACTTTGTGCAGCTTGTGCTTCTATTTGTTGGTCAGTAGAAGTTTCTATAAGACGCAGGGAGAAGAACATACCTTGTTGGGCCTTGAGATGGGGGTACATCGGCTTGTGTCTGCCAACTCCCTGTATTGTATGCGCTAACGGGCTGTTGATATTCGGGCTGCTGCTGGATACTTGGTTGCACGTAGTAGTCTGGGACAATTTGATATGGCTGTGCAGGGTAGCACTGGTACTGAGCGTAATACGCGTTGATTTGAGACTGTGTGTACTGCGGTACTCCTGTTTGGTAGGGCGTATGGTACGAGTAGTTGCCCTGGTCAGAGGACGAGTACTATACAGTGTGGTAAGCAAAGAGTTACAAGGTGAGACTCAACCATGGGGACTAACGCTGTATCCGGACATGGCGGGCGAAGGCGGTTGCTCCAGCTTTGGGCGTATCAACTTTGTTTTCTTAGGGCGTGGAGTAGGAGCACTAATAGCGGACGGGCAATAGGCGGGCGCCACGGGCGAGGTGAGAAGGCGTAGCTTGTGTGGCCTACTCGCTCTTCTTGTGGTGGTAGTGGAGTGTCTTCGAGAGAGTAGTTGTATCTGATCAAGAGATCTAGGAAGCCAGTGTTAGACGTTGGTTTGTTTGATACTCTCCACTGAAAGGCGTGCTCTTGATCCTTATATGGGGAGAGAGAATGCTTCTCGGTCTCCATCTTTCGACTGTCAAAGTCCGGGCACACTGCCACCCCAGGGCTTATAGTCGAGGCCACGGAGAGATTTGCATCGACTTACAGGTACTTGGGAGGGAACACCCCCTCAGAACGCCCGAAGCCATCTCCGTGCGGGCCGTGGTGTGCCAACATAGTGATGACGAACACAAAAGTAGAAAGCACCGAGACGTGAGGCAAAGATCGGAACCGGTCGCAGGATTTGGTCGGCAAGTAGCAGGGCTTGACCAGTGTAGGCCGTCTCTTTCGTAAGCTCTGGCTATGTCTTTTTGTACGAAGGAGCCACACCAGAGGCCAGAGTGTGATTGAATATAGAACCTAAGATGGATTGCTTAGGTGGGACTCGCCGTGGGGTGGGCGAGGCGTAGTCGCGGTTTACCACTGCCGTGGTACCCCACAACGTATATCGGTATAGGGCTGACGTTTAGGGTCTGTGCATGCGTTGACTACGCCGGGAACTTGAGTTCGACTGAGACCGTGGCACGATAAAGTTAAAGACGTCAGACTACGAGGTTTCTATGGTGAGAATCAGAGTGGTGAAAGAAAGGGTTTAATGGAGAGGAGTAGCATAGGCAAAATGTGGTGGCGAGGAAGTGATAGCCGTTGATAGATCTACCAACCGCTCCTTCCGTCTTATGGCATGCAGGGGGGACCAGGTACTAGACTTGAGTCGAACCTTAATTGTATGCCATCCCATTTTCTTTCGGTCGTAGCTTGGCAAGGCAGAAAGCTAGGATAGTCCAACGCCGACGCAGTTCATAATCGGGTATTTGTGCTCCAGGGTATAGCATGGGCATGGTTCACCGATGACCACAATTGCGGGAAGGCCAAATGGGCCGCCGTGTGACCTAATGTGCATGCGTAGCTCTTGTTCGCGTACTTTCGCTCCGCGGTATGGTCATGAATCCCTGTTTAGCCGCAGGGCATGGACAGTAGCCTAGTCATAGACCTGGAGTCGATACATCGGATTTGATCTTCTTCCATAAATTGACACATCGCAGGCGCGTTCAGAATCTGCGCCATGGCTACCGGTCAACTGTTGCAGCCTGGCCAGAATACTCGTATACAGCATAACCGAGCCGCCAACACCATCCCAATGCAGCACTTAGGGGGGGGGGATCTCTTGGTTGTCCGTCTTAACGTATGTCAGTGGTCATCAAACGCCCAATTTGCGTCTATTCTGTATCTACTCTGCTGCTTCAAGTGGGTCACTTAACCTACAAACCAGTGAAATCTTACCGAGGTTCTAAGAGGTTGCAAATGATTGATGCTGTAACCGCTCAACTAAAGGTCACGCACGACTTAGTGCGGTCGGGCGTAACGGGGCGTAACTGAAGCTTGAACATCGCGGAAGGATTGTTCGCTAAGGCGGCCAGTTGGAGGTGACCTACCTGTTGCTGCAGCCCTGTAGCTATACGCGATTGGGGGCAAAGAGTGGTGGAGCCCAATTCCGACCAATGGAGCACATCCCGCAGTCCTAGCCACATAATGTCAGATTACGCCCGACGCTCAGACCGCTATACCCCTGGCGCGACCAACTGCAGCGGCGGAGGAAATCTCCTTGGCAGATGAGCCTCAATATGTGCTTTCGATCCATGCATGAGTGTCTCACCATAAATTGCTCTGCGCATACGTTAGTTTGGTGACCGCCACGGACTTAAGACAGCTTCTTGTCCCCGTGAGCGCCTGAATGTTCAAAGAGGACATCATGTCTGCCCAATTAATGGGACCCATTCCTGGACTACCTAGTACTTGATACAATGCAGCTCCCACGTCAAGCCTGGAGTTTGGCAAAATAGAGGTAGCCGACCACTCATAGCTCGTCTTCCAAAAACTTGTATGCAAATCGGAAGTCTGCTTTCCTTCGGTTCATCCTGCAAGAAGGTTAGCTTTGTATGACGTGCAGAAATAGCACCATGTGGCGCTAGCAAAACGGTGGCCCCACGTGTGAGACGGATAAAACAAAAGTCGGTGCTTACCACGTGCTCTCATAGTCAAAGAACCTGTATGTCCCTTGCTCGTAGTCTTCAGTTATCGCCTTTGGTTCCTCGTGACGTTGGAACCATGTTTGATATTGCTTGTGAAATCTCCAGCTTTGCGACTTCAACGCCTTTGCTGCCAAGTACTGCTGATAAGTGCCTTGGCGGTAGTAGAATGCATAAAAGAGAGCATCGGTGTCGATGCGGGTGTACAGACGATGATCATCAAATATGGGCAACGGCTCTTGCGGGTAGTGAGCAGGTGTAAACGGGTACGGATTCTGGGGGCGGTAGTGGCGGGGCGCCTCCGTATCCGCAGAGTCTGGAGCAGAAGCCATGGAAGCTGCGAGCATGTGCTCATTTGGAGGCTTCGATGCAGATGCAGACATTTCGTTTTTCGTTGCTTCGAACGAATCTAGCAAATCCTGTAAGCTGGATGGGAGGTGGTAAACAGACTCTTCTTCTTCGTCTTCTGCATGTGACTCTCCATTTGTTAGTGGCGGCGTGGCAACTTGCGACCCCTCCTCCTCTACTGGTTCGGGGGCTGGTGTCCTTCTGCTGGACTTTGAAGCATCCTCAGACGATACAGCTCGCGAAAGCGATTCCTTGTCCTGCGCCGGTGTTACAGGTATGCTTGCCATAGGAGCTGGCGAGGCCTGTGCTGACTCTGCTGGCTGTGTACGCGAGGCTGGCTGGGAATGCGTTGTTGCGGGCGAGGTGGTCGCACTTGTCCGTGGGGCGCCCGGAGCCAGTCCTGACTGTGCTGCGGCCGCTCCCGGTGGTGGGGGCAAAGGAGCAATGCCCACTCCATTCTTATCACTCGCAGCAGCAGCGGCGGCGGCCGAGGCGTATTTCAGCGGCTCGCCGGGCGTACGTGTGGGTAATGGTGCGGGCTTCATGGCGTTTGCTGTGGTACTCGATGCTCCTGGCAGGGGCGTGTGTAATGTTGCTAGTGCAGGTAATGGCGATCTCATTTGTGTCGATGGCCGTCGTGCTCCCTGTTGTACTGCTTCCGCCGCCTTTGGTTTCGGCGGTGGTGGCCGCGTTTCCGTCTCCGGGGTGTCGTCTGCTATCGACTGGGATTCGTGTGACGAGACGTGATCCAAGCTTTCGCCCAAGCCAAAGATGGCCTCCTCCTCTTGCAAGTTGAAGTCGTCGTATATCGTGTCGTCGTCCATGAACTCGGCATCTTGGTTGCTCTCGACGTAGTACTTGATGCTCTCCTCAATCTCTTTGACCTGGTCCGTCTCGACATTCCCGTTCTCCAGCGCCCGTTGCAGCAAATCCAGTTTCCCTTGATGCCATTTATTCCGCTCGACCGACTCTTCCAGTTCCGTCACCCGCTCAGCCTTTGAGTTGTCGCCCTTCTTCGACTTCTTCACGTTTGCCTGCAGCGTCTCTATCTCAGCCTCGATGGTTTCTATTTGCCGCTCTAACTCCTCGTTCATGTGCTGCAGAAATTCGACCATCTCCATCTTCTCCTTATCCTTGGGATCTATCTTGGACGCTAACTGCAGGCCTTCCTTGGAGTAGGCCTTGGTCTTCATCTCCTTTTCGACAGCCTTGAAGCGCTCCATTTGCTATCACATGTCAGTGTACCCCCAATGCAAGAACAGAGCGGGGGGTGGCCTACAGTCTCAATCAGCTTGCGGTGGTCGAGCAACGGCTTCTTGTCCTTGATCTCCGACATGGCCGCCCATGTCTTGATCTGGTCGCGCGACCGCTGCAGCTTCTTGATCTCCTTCTTCAGCTGGTCCTCGAGCTTTTCCTTCTGCGAGGGATTTCCAGTCTGCATAATTTTGTCATATATACTCTCAAAGGTTGCGACGCCCTCGGCCACCTTCTTGAAGCATTTATCAATCTCCTGCTGGAGTTTCCGTGCCGCCATGGTGATGGTGGAGCCTCGTCGTGAGGACTTTGGCCGTGGTTACGACAATGTCTGGGCTGCGGAATCGGGTCAGCGGTCCGATCGTTTGGAAGTAACGAGTGCGAGTGTGCGTGCGTGCAGACGCCGGCGAGGTTGCGGGATTGTTTGTCGTGGCCTGGTTACGGAGGTTGAGGATCGCATAGGTAACGCGAATCACAGGGCTGGCCTAGCGTAATTGCCAAGAGTACGGCCACTAGGGCTCGCAATCCATGACCCATCAACAGCCCCACGCGTCGCTGTTTCAAATACGCGTTGCACTGTCTGCTGGCCTGTCTCACCCTCGTCGGATGAGAGGATTCCCATGTGTGACGTCGTCGCGCCTTTGGAACCCCCAGTGCTTCTTCTACACACAAGCTAGTCCTGCCTGAGGAAGTCTGTGTTTCGGCCAGAGCAACCGGCTGCACCTTCCTCAGCTACCCCGCCATCACCATCATGAGGAGTACGGTCCCTCTGCGTTGCTCTGCCCATGACATTGCCCCGACCACCACTAACAATGTCTAGCTGTGCTACAGAGGGTCAAGTCGGCATCAGTCACCGTTGATGGCCAGCTGATATCCTCAATTGGCAAGGGCTTGCTGGTCCTTGCCGCCGTCTCCAAAGATGACACAGAGCAAGATGCAGAGGCCATGGCTAGGAAGATTCTCAAGGCCAAACTGTGGGATGACGAGTCCAAGGACCCTCCCGGCCGCGTATGATTCCCACTCATTGTTCATATTCATGGTGCTCATCTCTGCAGTGGAAGTGCGCAGTGTCCGACATACAAGGTGAAATTTTATGTGGTATGTAGTCACACTGAATGCTGCGTATGCAGGCTAGTGAAAAGTGCCCTTGGTAGCCGACAATGCCTCATACGAGCATCTGCTCACCACTTATAGTCTCTCAATTCACCTTACTTGCCACTCTAGAGAAAGGAAACAAGCCCTCCTTTCATAAATCGGCAAGCGGTGAACAAGCTAGGGCGCTTTACGAAACCTTCTACAAGAAGGTTGGGCAACTCTACGAGTCGGACAAAGTCAAGGACGGCGTCTTTGCTGCCATGATGGATGTTGCCCTGGTCAACGATGGTCCAGTAAGTATCGAGTGTACCTGTCTAGACAGCTACGTCCAGAAACAGCGTTGCATTTTCACTGATCACCCTGGTTAGGTCACTATTCAAATCGATACCAACCCACCCAAACTAGAAGCCACCTCTCCAGGTCCACCCAAGAGCAACCCATAGACTGCCTACGTCTAGCACCACAAACAGCACGTACATTATACGCATGAGACATTTCATCCTGCTATTCTTCAACACTTGTTCGTTACCAACATCATAAGATTCACACAAGAATCTCGTATACCCGTCGAATATCAGATAGAACTCCATAGATCAAGATGCTACAAACCCTAGATCCACGACAGGAGCACAAATTAGACACTTTCAACATTCTATAGTGGGCTTTTCTACTGTAGTCGAAATGCGCATATAATGTAGAACTGTCTCGAGTGAGCTTTATGAGCTTACAGCGAAACCGTAGTGTTTCTCCCACCAATACTCATCGACTTACGTCAATCTGCCAGGACTACAGATCATCACTTCCCCGATTAGGACATTGCCCTCGTATCAGAAGGGGGCAGGTAATAGCGCTAGGCATCAACCATATTTCCCAGTTTTGGTCCTGTACGCATGTCATACTTCACCCTACCTACCCAGACACGCTTATGTCAGATATGGAGACCCAACGGCATGTAATATTGCTGCTTCTCTGGAAATAGCGCCAAGTCGTACGACCACACGTGATGTAGCGTTAGTCGACCCACAGCTAAGCTAGCTAGTATCCTAGTAACGCCCGGCATCACGGTAATTAAGAGATCATACATACGACCAATGCGACTGAATTCCTCTCACCCGGGCCCTAACCTGATTAGAGTACATACTGCGAGCGATTTACTGCTCGACTGGCCGAACATAGGTGTAGGTATAAGACGATAGCACTTCGTCCCAGCTCCGACTGGTCGTACCCTTGGACCCCTTCCAAGTTCCAGGCCCCAGCTTAAGGCACCTATAGTACATATTGGCTCAATTTCCTAATGTCAGACTTACATCTAGTAATGATACCCTTCTGTGCGATCTCTTCCGTCCGGTCCAATGTCCTACGCCTAACTACAGCTCTTTGCATAATGAAGGCCAATGCTAATCCGCGCAACTACCCGGGACACGCTTGTAGGAACTCTTGTGTAAGATTACTACGACAAACAGGGTTAGCTAAATGAAGTGTTCAGTCCATGCTAAGTCCGCCACCTTATCCCCGGACGAAAGACGAGGACATTAATAGTAGCAATCTGCGGACTATACTCCGTATACTAGTCCGAGTATGTATCCTTGTAACGGTGGGAGCATAGCAACTCATCAAACCACGCCTTTAGGCTCGTCCATCCAACAATTTAGCGACAACTTTTTTTGGTCACACGGAGCTTCATCAACATAGTAGAAGTCCTATTGTCTTAGAATGCTAACGGACCAAGGTTGGTACAGAAGTGCGGGGTTGATTACCTTAGATTATGTTCACTATATAGTGAGAGGTTCTATTTGTATCGTTGACACATAGTCAACGGTGGAATACTCAGCAAACGGGTTATTTTACATAGCCATCATCGCTAGTATGATACTGTGAAAACACACAAAAGGACCTACTCTGACCCATCACTCCCGGCACTGCGATCCCTTTATATCCCGCAGTTGTATAGCTGAGAGTATCCATAGTCGTATCCAACGGCTTCTATACAAACAACAAGCACTGCTTTTCATGTTCGGTAAAGGTGAAATGCGTATCCTATTCACACTCTTGGTCGTTCCGGGCTCGCTGCTAAGTTCCAAACATATTTTGTACATGTTGTCCTGTGAAACCATGTAATCGGACAATGCGGTAGCTTTGCGATGTGATTATGCAGGCCTGGTGTGTCGGTGCTTCAAAAGCGATAAAGAAGTACGAATTGAGCTATACCGCCTCTACCTCATTTAAGCGCATAAGCGACGGATTGGAAAGACTATCCAGGGTGGCCCAACATTTACAGTCACGCAGTATGCTCTTTTTCTTAGACGACACAGGAACGACGATGCGAAAGGATATGCACAGCGAGATGTATTGGCAAGTGAAGCCATACAAAGCAAGGACTTGTTTGCATACAATTAGCACTTGTGCGCTGCTGTTCACTATTCACATGAGTACTTTTCCCCTGGATTTCCTTCAGTGAAGCCCGTGCATTGCAGTCAAGTGCAACTAGACGACGTAGTCTAGAGGCGATTCGGGCATGCGCATAGCTCTGGGCAAAAACATAGATAGTTAGCATGCTCTTCGTGTGCAACCCAATTCCCGTAGTATCTCTAGCTGAGGCCTTGATAGAAGCTTTGATACACGGAGATTCCGAAGCCAGAACGGGAGCTATCGGTGTATTGCGTATAGCAAGATGTTGCCGGCATAACCCCTGCAAGGTCAGTGACGCCACCATCCCAGAGCGCTGTAAGATGAGCATGAACAATGGACACAAGGCATCGCAGCATAGTCCAGCACCAGCCATGGAGTTTAGGTCTTAAGGATAGGACACCGAAGTATTGCGCAAGGTGTCGAACGTTGAGCACTATGAGGTCCCTTTCTCGTGCAATCTGCGGGGGCGAGGCATGGGCCCTATGCACAAGCACGGCTGCCGTCGGTGGTTTGAAAGCCCCGACTGTCTTCAAGTCGGCTCTTAGTTCCCTCCGGGGTCAAGCGCACCTCGCACTCGGATCTCTCGTACTCCTATCGTATCGACGCCTTCCCTTCTAGTCCTCCGACTTCGACCGCAAAGCAGGAATGTGGGCCGAGCCTAGAAACGCCTGCCTCCAGCATCACTGCATTAGGCAGACACAATTCCATCTTAGATATAATGTGCAGCCTCACACGTTCCATTGCCGTCAGGCAACACTTCTCCCTCTTCATTCCAAGTCCGTGGCGAACGCATTGCCTGCTCGTCATTAATCATTACGTTCGATTCCGATTCGGGCTAGTTGGCCGTCCACCGTATTCCCGTATTCCCTAGTCTTCCACGCCGCTTAACGAAACAAGTCCGCGCGCTTCCACTACTTTGGGATCCACATAACGAAGCGAGTTCGTCCGGTCGCCCTTTATACCCCTTCAAGTCTAGCCTCTCCGTGTTCTCGATCGGATAGCGCCCCGGTCTCGTGCAGCAAGGATCTCTAACCTCTAGGCCCGTGAGTGGCGGAGCATAGAATCTCGAGGGAATTGCATGGCTTTGTCCTTTTCTCTACGACTCTCCCCGTGTTGTGCTTCTTGAGACACTTCGTAACATCATCGACAAGACACGCCCCAACCTCGATCATGGACAACGAGGACTCAGCTACATCCACGGGGACGGCCGTCGCCGCCGCTGTTGAGAAACATGAGTTGCGGTCGGAAAGGGAGAGCACACCGCCTACGGCTCCTCTCAGTGAGCAAGAGAAGGACATCATCGACCGGCAATTAACAGCACCCAATGTTTCCATCGGCTACTTTTCGTTATTTCGATATGCGAGCGCAACAGACAAGTTGATTATGGTAGTGGCTTTGATCTCCAGTATCGCGGCTGGTGCTGTTATGCCTCTTATGACGGTAAGTAATGTGTTCCCAATGTTGCCCCCTGAGAACTTCGAGATACCATTTATCCAAAACATTTCTTCTTGTATAACACCAATATGCTAATTCGGTACAGCTCGTCTATGGTAACTTCGCAGGGAGTTTTACCAGTTTTTCAGTCGACGCCTCTGCTGCTGCCAGGTTCCAACATCAGATTAACACGTATACACTGTACTTCATCTACCTAGGTATTATCATTCGTTTCCATTCCAATGAGTGCGACTGACCACAGTAGGCATCGGAGCATTTGTAACTTCATACATTAGTATTATTGGTTTCTCCTATACTGGAGAGCGCACCACACGAGTAATTCGTGAACTATACCTCCGTGCTATCTTCAGGCAGAACATTGCTTTCTTCGACTTTCTAGGCTCTGGTGAAATTACTACGCGTATCAGTTCCGATATGAATCTGGTCCAAGACGGCATTGGCCAGAAGATTGGTCTTTTTGTGACTGGTGTCAGTATGTTTGTTTCTGCACTGATTATTGGATTCATCAGGTCCTGGAAGCTCTCCTTGATCATGCTGGCTGCGACCTTAGCATTGATTTTGATGATGGGTGTGAATGGCACCTTCATGAAGAAGGCGCAGACGCTCTCCATTGACGAGTACGCCACTGCTGCTTCATTGGCCGAGGAGGTGCTATCTTCTGCTCGCAATGTCGCTGCATTCGGCACCCAGAAGAGGCTTGCGGAGAAGTACAGGGCTTTTGTCGAGCGTGCAACTGCATTCGACTACAGAGCCAAGTTCTGGCTTTCTATGATGATTGCTGGCATGATGGCGGTTCTCAACCTCCAATATGCACTAGCCTTCTGGCAGGGCAAGAGATTCTTGGACGCCGGCGAACTTGGCGTTTCCAACATTCTGACTGTAGTCATGGCGCTTATGATCGCCGGATTCTCCATCGGACAGAATTTGCCTCACATTCAAGCCTTCGGCGGAGCTACTGCGGCAGCTACCAAGGTCTTCAACACGATTGAGAGAAACTCTCCCATCGACCCAGAAACCGACGCAGGTATCGTGCCGGACGACTTTATCGGCAACCTAGAATTCAGAAACCTCAAACACGTCTATCCGTCTCGCCCAGATACTGTAGTGCTGTCCGACTTCAACCTTGACGTACCGTCCGGCAAGATGATTGCGCTCGTTGGTGCATCCGGATCCGGAAAATCGACAATTGTCGGACTTTTGGAACGCTTTTATCTGCCTATGGAAGGTCAAATATATCTCGACGGCAAAGATATCACGACTCTGAACCTGCGTTGGTTACGTCAGCATATGGCTATCGTGAGCCAAGAACCGGTGTTGTTCAGTACAACAATCTATGAGAGCATTCTACATGGCTTGGTTAACACTGAATATGCGAGCGTTTCGGATGAGAAGAAGATGGAGCTCATCGAGAATGCTGCTAAGATCGCTAACGCTCACGACTTCATCATGGACCTGCCGGACAAATACCAGACCAAGGTCGGAGAAAGAGGTGGACTATTATCTGGTGGCCAGAAACAACGTATCGCCATCGCCCGCGCTATCGTTTCGGATCCAAAGATTCTTCTTTTGGATGAGGCTACCGCAGCCCTAGATACCCGTTCCGAAAGCGCAGTTCAGGAGGCCCTCGACCGCGCTTCGCAAGGACGTACTACCATCGTCATTGCCCACCGACTCTCCACTATCAAGAAAGCTGACAACATCGTCGTAATGGCTCTAGGCCGTATTGTCGAGCAAGGCACCCATCAAGACCTCATCAACGCTAACGGCGTATACGCAAGTTTAGTACAGGCCCAGGAATTAACATCCAAGATCAGCCCCGCCAATAGAGAATCGCGTATGTCGGGTTTCCAGGAGTCGGAAAAAGACGAGGTGAACGAAGAGAAACTCATCTTGATGCGCACTACGACTTCTGCTCCTACAGAATTTGTGAACAAGGATGACAAAGAGAAGGAATACGGCA
Source organism: Pyrenophora seminiperda CCB06 (assembly GCA_000465215.2). Classification (NCBI taxonomy): domain Eukaryota; kingdom Fungi; phylum Ascomycota; class Dothideomycetes; order Pleosporales; family Pleosporaceae; genus Pyrenophora; species Pyrenophora seminiperda. Next base: position 1,921,273 of record KE747810.1, read on the forward strand.
CATGGGAACTGATCAAGTTTGCATGGGAGATGAACAATGGCGAGCACATGACTATGACTATTGGGTTGATCGCTAGCTTCTTCGCTGGATGTAACCCTGCGATACAAGCCATCTTACTTGCCAACTCTATCAACTCGCTCTTGTCGCCTGGAACGTCCCTCGGCGGGCATGGCACTAACTTTTGGTGCTGGATGTTCCTGATGCTAGGTCTGGTCATCGGTTTCTTCTACTACATCCAGGGTATGACGCTCTCGAAGGGATCCGCGAAGCTTGTTGGAAGCGTTCGACAGCGCGCTTTTGGCGCCATGCTTCGTCAAGACATGGAGTTCTTCGATGGCGACACTGTTACTTCAGGAGCTCTCAGCAACTTCCTCTCTTCGGAAGCTAACCGTCTTGCTGGTCTCAGTGGCTCCACTCTTGGTACCATCGTCAGCGCTGCTTCCTCTATCCTCGTCGCCTTCATCGTCGGTTGCTCTTTCGGATGGAAACTTGCTCTTGTTTGCTCTTCAACAATTCCGCTCGTCATTGGGTGCGGATATTTCCGCTTCTATGCCCTTGTCCGAATGGAGAAGCGAACCAAGGAGACGTCTGATGCTGCCAGTTTTGCCTGTGAAGCAGCCTCGTCTATCCGCACTGTGGCCTCGCTGTCTCTTGAGAAGCATCTCCTTTCCGAGTACCACGTCAAGCTTGCAAAACAGGGCCAGGGATTTTTCAAGTTCACAAACGTGTCTGCCGTGCTGTACGCCACATCTCAAGGCCTGAGTATGTTCATCTTCGCCCTGGTCTTTTGGTATGGAGGTCGTCTATTGTTCCATCAGGAGTACACCGTACTACAATTCTACGTCGTGTACTCGGCCATCATCAACGGTGCTCAGTCGGCTGGTGCTATCTTCTCCTTCGCTCCCGACATGGGCGAGGCAAGAGATGCGGCCAAGATACTCAAGTCGTTCATGAATCGTATTCCTAAGATTGACCACTGGTCGCCTGAGGGCAAGAAGGTTGATCGTTTGGAGGGTCATGTGGAACTGCAAGGTGTTCGATTCGCATACCCTGGGCGACCCGACCACCGCGTCCTGCGCGGTGTGAGCCTCTCTGCTCAGCCTGGTCAGCTTATTGCACTGGTAGGTGCTTCTGGCAGCGGAAAGTCGACCGTCATGCAAATGCTCGAACGGTTCTACGACCCCACCGACGGTTCCGTCCGTGTAGATGGTGTTGAATTGACAGACTACAACCTGCAAGACTACCGCTCGCAATTAGCAATGGTCAGCCAAGAGACCACGCTTTATACCGGCACTATTCGCGAGAACATTCTTGCAAACAAAGAGGACCTAGGCGATGACGCTGTAATCCAAGCGTGCAAAGACGCCAACATTTACGAGTTCATGTAAGTTTATACCGACAGCATTCAGGTTTGTTTCTATGACTAATATGTATCCAGCACCTCATTACCAGACGGATTCAACACTCTCGTCGGCGCAAAGGGCGCTCTCCTGTCTGGCGGTCAGCGCCAACGCATAGCCATCGCCCGCGCTCTCCTCCGTGACCCCAAAGTTCTGCTCCTCGACGAAGCCACATCAGCCCTCGACTCCACCTCCGAGCGCGTCGTGCAAGCCGCCCTAGACTCTGCCTCCAAAGGCCGCACCACAATCGCCATTGCGCATCGCCTTAGCACGATCCAGCATGCAGACGTCATCTACGTATTTGACCAAGGCAAGATTGTAGAGCAAGGCACACATGACGACCTAGTAGAGAAGAAGGGTGTTTACTTTGAATTGGCCAGGTTACAGGCCATTGGCGCGCCCCAATAATCTTTTTTTTTCGGTCGAGAGGAACCGAACCACCGACCACTGCATTCATGGAGTTAAAACTTTAGGAGGAGTTTTTTTTTAAAGCGTTTGTAATCCTTGTTCATTCTTTCTCTGTATTTCCATCCTAACATCAGCGCGCGCGCGCCTATTATTACCTATCTAGTCTGAGTTACTAGAACATTGTTGCATGTGGCACATGAAAGCATGTCTCATCAGATCACGTTGTATAGAATTGTGCACTTCACCGACTTATTTCGTCGCATAGAAGAAATCTACATCCATATATATATATGTTCATGAACGCTCATATCATTGTCGCCGAAATGCCTTTTCATCACTCTCAGGCTGATTGCAACAGTAAATAAAAGGCCAGACGAGGGAAGCGCGTGGAGTTAGTCGATGAAGTAATGGTCGTATGTTGATAGTAAGATAGATTGATAGAAGATCGCTGCACTTGAACATAGCACATGTGGCAGCACATGTGACATATCCACCAAGCCCACACCCAAATATCCTAAATTAACGAACCAAAAGGAAAACAGAGCTTGCGAGTTCATTTCTATTTGAGAGAGACCGCGATCTTGAACTCCGTACCAGCTAGCGTGCTGTCGCCACCAACCTTGACGCTACCGATGCCAGAAGCGACACCGTTGTAGCAGCCATCCGGAGTCGGTTTCTGGAGCATGCGAGCAAGGTATCCATAGCAATCTCCTACTGTCCAGGAGACACCAGGTGAGTTCACTGGCTGCGCTGCAGGTATTACATCAACTAAAGCTGTGAATCAGTAACTTTGCACCACCGTCTCACTTTGATAAACAAGAACTCACATTTGATCTCCCCGTTTCCGATAGATTTACCGCTTGCGTCTACCACATTCGCTTGCTGCGTACTATTTTTAGGGCCGTCGAGCTTGTAGTCTATCGTTGCGGTGCAGAAGATGCCTTGGGGTTGACGGTCTGGATAGGCGCAGGCGGGCATCATAGCTGCGCAGGCGTTGTTAACGGCAGTCTCGAGCTGAGATCCCTGCGCGAAACTGAGGAACTTGTCGCAAGCGGTGTCGCATGTGGTGCTGGAGTTGGTTGCAGGCGTCCATGTATCGCTCGCGCCGGTTTTAGGTGTCTGTCGTCGTGTGGTGGGTGTTGCCAGGGTAGTTGCTGCTAGAGCACTGAGGAAAAGGCCGATAAACATGTTGCCTGACTGAGGGTGATGAGTTTGTTGGCTTGTCAAGGTAATGAGGGCGTATTTTTTGCTTGCTTTGTGTCTTTCGATACGATAGGCGTGCCTGTGAAACTACTGTCAGTGAAGAGATGCAGTCAAGCTCTGAGATTTTATTCCTACCTTGAAAGGGAGAGCAGTGAAGAGAGGAGCAGGGATACACTAGCCGATAAAACGGTGCGAGTGAGATTAAGGGTAACTGCTCGTCGAAAAAAAGAAGCTTTCTGGGGGTGCGTGAGCACCTCTTCTATATTATGTGCCGCGACGTATGTCGTACCGAGAAATTAAAGCAGGGTCGTGAACGCGGCACGGGGTTTTCAAAATTCCAGTGACACGTACAGTATGTGAACTTCTACGCGAAGACCTACGCTTTTGTATGAATGACAAAGCGTTACAGCTTTCTTTGTGAGTGACAACCCCGTCACTAGGATTTGCCTTTTTTTCGCAAACGCGCAGGGAGGTGCTTTGATGTTGTCCGCGCAGGAAAAAACAATTGCGAGGCACGCGCGCTAAGGCAAATACACTGTAAGAATGCTTTTCTATTGCATGATTTTGATTCATTGAATCATTTGATGGCGGTAGTGCGGATTATATGAACATTTATGTGGATAGGAGTGGGGTGGCTTATGGGGGAGTCGCTCTGACATCAAACGATCGACAGATCTGCCGTCCGTGCCTGATGTGTCATGCAACGTTTACAGTAGAAATTCCCTGCATGGCTTCCGCTTGCAGATTCCGATGGTTCTTGTTTTGACTTTAGATGGAGCTAGTGAATGTATTCAGAGGTACCCGTACCTAGGTAGACGTCGCAGTTATCATGCTCATAGGGAGATAGAGTTGAGGTAAACTCATTTCTCTTACGGTAGGATCTGAGATGTCGGCAGAATGTCGGCTTGTTTCTGTTCTAAGGTTAGCCATGAAACAAAGAGATGCTCGCTGATGTGAGATGTACAAGGTGGGTGACAACGATGCTGTCTGCCAAGTCACTAGTTGACCCTTCATCAAGCTACCACGCTACGTCACGTCATCAACCTGATTGCGACAGCCGAGAGATCATCTAGAGGCACTGAACAGAGGCTTCCGATTGTATCTCAATGTCGCTTTCATGCTCGGAGAGCTGCCAAAATTGTATCCCCCTGCGAGCGCACCGAGAAATTGCTCAGTCGCCGCCTGTGCTTTGACAAATGATATCCAATAACACTGTCAACAGCAATACCTTGGCAGTCAAAGGGTATTCTATCTCACATATGTTGTCATCCGTGAGGTACATGTAGTAGACCAAACCCCTAACCGGGCTATCCCGTAAAAAGTACGCACACGTCCTTGGAGCCAACCATGAAGTTAGCAACTTCAAACATTGGACGCATACCTAGTTTCCAAGAAGAGCCAAGTGTTCTGTTTCATAATCCGCATATTGCTTACATCGTTACATGGCTCCTGTATGCTGATTGGGCACATCTCAAATTATATAGAAACAACGCCTAACTGATTTGCTCAACGCTCCTTCTCGAGCATTTTATAATCTACTTCTCTTCGCCTGTACAGAAAATCCTAGGCTGCGGGCGGCGCCTATCGCTGCAAGCATCACTCTTAGGTAGCCTGGTTTTCATGCGAGTGGAAGATTGGCTGAACGTAGCCTAAAGTAGAGTTTTCTGCACATCTGTCAAACAGAGATACCCAAGTAGCGTCTGTTATTACATGGAGAGACATGTCTGTCACGCTTTCCGCTAATCTTGACACATTGTTTGCATGATGAGATAGATACACACCCTGTTGATCTTGGAAAAATGCGATGGGGACATCCTACTACCATCAGAACAAATCGATACCTTCACCCACGGCATTCCATCCTTGTAGAAAGTGTTACAGTAGATAGCGCAAAACCGCCGCTACCTTTGCAGCCACGCTTTACGTCTATAGCACCTCTACAGCTCCCGTAGTCGACGTGCAAGGTTGACATGTCAAAGTAGGCTATGAAGAGGGTCGGCGACGAGAGCGCGAGGTTGAACGCGTATTAGTTCACCAGAAAGCACAAAGATTCCTAGCGATTCAACCCCAGTTACCATTGGCGCAATTCAAGGTCAGTGCACTTTCAGACTCAATATCGCCAGATACCTAAGTAGCTGAGAGGGGTGACTGGATAGTGTGCGTTTGCACAATGGAATTATGCACTGGTGCCTGGCGCTCTCCTTCATTTTCGCCTTCCAGCCCCACTTTTTGTGCTCATTGCGGCTGCATCAGTCGAGACAATATTTACAATGAATGTACAGTTTTGCTCTATATATTTCTTAGTATTAGAGAATCTTCCAACAAATGGCACCACTATGACGCATGGTACAGTGGGAGTTGGCAGTGGGCTAGTCGGATTTATATTCTGCTCCCGGTTCTCGAGAACACTGTGAGTTCGAATCTCGTCAAGGACCGTTCTATATGAACTACCTTGTGGGAGTGTGTGAGCGGTGTTCGATGACGGAGTAATACTGGGAGTATTGCTGAGTGGTGTTCTTTTTTTTTGAATTTTTCTTTTTTTTTGCCAGCTATTTATATATGTATGTGTAGGAAAGAAGAAATTGGCTGTAGTTGTATTCTAATCCTTAGATAATAGAAGATGGTTTACATACTAGGTGGCAGAAAGAATATATAATAAAGATAGTCGCAGAAAGTGTATCTAAGAACCCGGACTACGGTACCTACTGCACATAAAATGAAAGTTTTTCGCAAACTAAAGTATGATTAGACCTTCAGTAATTCTCTTGAGTCAAATATAGACAAATATTAAGATTAAGTGAAACTTGAGGTTCCTATACGTTCACGCTACTGTGGAATGGATGCGTAGGTACCTAGGTACATACGACTATACCAAAGACTGTGTTGGACTGGATGTTTCTAGGAATCGCTCACCGAAAGCGCGTCATCCAAAACATCCCTATCAATGACAAGTCCCTTGAGGAGACGATAGAGAAGCAGTTGATGTCTCGCTCTCATCCTTCTGACTCACACATCTCATCGTCTTCGCCCAAACTTTGTTGTCCGAGCATATCACAAACTTCCTCAACTCTTTTCTCCCCCATTTCATCGCCTTCGTCCAAGTTCTGTTGTCCAAACATGTCACACACTTCTTCAACCCTTTCCTCCGACATTTCTAGGCCCGACCGAACGATAGCCAACCAAGTATCAATGTCAATCCAAGGCCTATAGTCACCATCGCGCTTTCTATGCTTGTTTCTGATGGCCTTGGGATGCTCCAAATCCTGAGGCACGGCATTTAGCAGCGAGTGTGTTCGACCTTGCGGTTTAGCTCCGGAGGCAAGGACTGTGCTTTGAGCTTCGCTATCGCCCGTTCCGCCCGGCGCTTAGTGCTCCCCTCGAATCTCAAAAGATCAAGCGAGTCCTTCTCTTTCCACAGCCTCAAGAACTGCTCTTGTCGCCTGAAGTCACTCGTGTTAAGTGAGCCGGTGTCCGTCATATTCTCCATTCACGCTCTCATGAAGGAGATAATGAATTCTTTAGTATCACGGCAGCAATAGTCCGAAGGGAAGTCGTTGCCCATCATCCAAGCCATCGCAATTAGATTGCAACGTACGGAGAAAAGGTGGGAAGAGGACCCGTGTTGGTCATCTAGACCGTAGTACCAGATACCGCGTGAAATCTTCATATCTTGATCAACCTGCTTCGCGACGAAACCCTCGTAGGCCATCTAGCAATGTTTCGTTAGTCTAGGCTCATGCGTGTCAGTGAGAGGTTAGTATTTGTACCGTGCCCCAATTCTCAAAGTACCACTGCAGCTGAAGGTCTACAGGAACGGACGCATCCTCTGTGTTTCTCGGTTTGAAGAAAACGCACTCGATGTATTGCTTGCGTGTGATGTTTCGCACATTGTTCGTGAAGACCGTCTCGAAATTGTTGCGTGCAACGGTATACATCATGGAAGCCTCCTCTTCCGAGGGATTGCAGGCGGGGGGTTTTGTGCTCGCTCGTATGACGCAAGGAGCTCAAGGCGATTATTGTGCGCCATCACTGGTAGCTTGTAGTCGTGGACCGGATGCTTCGCGTACAGAATTAATAAGGTAGTCGTGGACCGGATGTCTCGAGTACAAAACTGGTAAGAGAGGGTAGCATGAAGTAAAGAGAGGGAGGTGGCCGTACGCTGTTGCCTAAGCTAAGAGTTTGCAGCTACTCACCTTGACTTACACTTTCGCGACCTGACCGCTACAAGCAAACAGAGCAATAGCCAATGAGATCATAACGTGGGAAATTACATCATTCTATATTGCCACAGTCGTGTCGGCTTGGAAGAGCCGACATCATCCTAAAGGTCGAGGATATCTTGTGTCTCCGATTTTGTACACGCCTCCCTTGGACTATTCCCACTCCGCTTCATGGGACGAGCCAATTTTATATATCGAAGTCCAGGAGACTGTTGAAGCTATACTTAAGGTATCTACTCTAGAACCTCAATGTGTCTTATTTTGGACATGTCTATCTTATGTAGAAGTGTGCTGGCCTCGTCATCTCCCTACTGAGATAGAGTAGAGTAAACCATCTCTTATGTATAGGTCGCTCAAAAGCATCTAATAATTATATAGATGTACTATAATATCAAATCGCGATATCACAGCGGAAGTTCGTAGGTTAGAATGATAGAAGTGGTCGTGAACCTTTACATCTTAGAAAAACAAAGTCTCGCGGCGACGATAATATCTGCGAGTATAGACATATAATATCGTTGTCTTCGGGATGCTGCCATTGGGCCATGTTCATTTGTGATGTATTGTCTGTAGCAACGAGCAGCTGTCGAGATCAGCTCTGATACTTGTAATGTAATCATGTAGCAGTGAAAGCACACTCTTATTATCTTATTATTGGAAGAGTCGGCAGAGGAGCTGTAGTTCATCTCCATCTCCATTCAAACATCGTCGCTGACACCATAATGTGCGTATAGTCGCGACCGCAGTCTCTCCTCTGTAGCAACTGCAACAACACCTTGTTCGTACCTAAAAGCGTCGAGTGCGAGAAGCCATCTATGGCATGACATTCACATCACATGACTGTTTAATTAGTAATAGCTGACTAAACCGCAGTAGTGTTCTTCGTGCCTGCCCTGCTTCATCACGAAGGAAAAGGAACATACACCAGTGCTAGTAGCACATCATTGCGACAGTGTCGATCGAGATAAATATCCAACGTAAACCTTTCTCTTCACGCATCGTGTCGCTGTTCAGCGAAAAGCACGGGGTCAACTTCAGCACTTCTGAAGACATTCGGTTATTTACAAACCTTATCCGTGGAAGTATAATATCCAAGATATGCGGCAGTTAGCACGCGCCGGAGACGGACATGTCGGTGTCTGTTGACCACAATGCGGGCTGAAGGGTGTAAAGCTCGCGAGTCCAGACCCAGGTGCCTCTCAACGGATATGTCCTAGTCTCCGAAAGCCCGCCTGCAACACACTCCAACCAATAGCTTTGTTCATGGCAAAGAACTGCGTCTCGTGAGCGGCGTGTTGGGATCAGCCCTTCGCAAGCAGCATGCTCACTGCAGCACACACGGCGCGCTATACCCCAAACAAAGCCAAAGTATGTATACGGAATACGGCAGTTTTCCGAGCTCGTGTCGCAGGCCCCCAGCCGACTCAGTCCATCTCCCCTCGTAAGTTCTCTCCGAAACCGCATACACCTACCGTGCCTCGCTCTTCAGCTCAGGTTAAGTACATGCTTGTTTCAAGCTTGCGCTTGCGGCAAATGCGTGAATCAAAGGCTAGGAGCCCTATCCGGCCGGACGTCAGCAGGTCTCAGACAGGACCCCGCGGCCGACCCCGTTCTAGACTATTGTTTGAGACATCCCTAAGAGGTAAATCCTACCGGTAATGCCGAACCTGGGGGGATGTGGATGTAGGTGCGTGCGACTGTCGTCCGGGCAATGGTGTTGGGGTGCTGGGCGACGCGTTGTGCGCGACATGTTCGCGTTGCTGAGCAGCGGTACGTTCGGTAGCGCTTGGAGCGTAGGCAATACCGTGCTCGATGAAGCGGGTTGCCATTTTTAGACTGCAATCTACGTCGGCTGAGCAGAAATGGATGCGCTGAATGGAAAACTCAAGTTGATTCGACCGGTATTGGTTCCCGCATATTATCGTGGAAGAAGCCACATTGTACGACAGGCGCTAGACGGGATTTAAGAATGACTAAAGCATGGCTATCACAAGCATGGGTGGGAGTATGTGTGAATGTAGATCGTAGTTTCATTTGTTTGATGTCTGGTATGTTTAGTGGCACTGAGCTGGGGACGCGATCAAGGAAGTCCGATCAAGCTGTCGCAGCGAACGCAAAGCAATATAATACATGTCAAATCAGTCATTTCCGGTGGGCCATCCGTAACCACCACCAAACGCCGAGTCGCCGAAGAAGGAACCACAAGTCGAAAGCAGGAATCAATACAACCGAAGACGATAACCGATAAGAATTTTGTTGCTGTGTGGTGGGGGAAAATCGAGAAGGAAGAGTGAAGAGGCGTTACATCTCCATAGCATCCACATCCCCAGCTGCTGCGGGGATGGCGGCGGCCGGCTGAGGGATGGACGCTGCAACAGGCCCTGAAGGCGTAGGGGTGAGCTGGCGGGCATTGATGCGCTCGCCCTCAACACGAGGGGTGGATCCGAACATCAGGTTGTTGACTGTTCGCTCGAGTGACCACCCTACCAACTGGCACCATTGGAGACTGTCCGAAAACAGCCAGTAGCCTTGGACGCCATGTTGTTTGGCGCGTACCAGGTAGGCATTGATCGACTCTTTCTCAAGCATAACAAGAGCGTCAGTGAAGTCAAAGTGACGTTCTATTACGCGCGCATATGCACGTGCTGCTTCGCGCAGGTTGGGGTTCGACATGACATTCTTCCAGCCCACTCCGAGGGACGTGATGAGCTTATTGATTGTCGTGCCGTTGTCGTCGATGAGCTCTTCAGTCTTCTGAGCGTCCATGTCGTTGAGGGAAGGGACTTGGGCATTGGTAGTGGGGCTCATGCGAACTGATTTACGCGAGATAGCAATAGGACGAACAGCCTCAGCCTTCTCTTCTTTCTCGATTTTCTCTTCGTACCAGGTGCCTGATTGAGACTCGGCAGCCATGCTGTAGCCTGGCTCGCCAGGGTAGATGAGAGTCATGCCTGGGCCGTACACAGGCTCAGCCTTTGGTTTCGAAGGCGATTGAGTGATGATGGATCCGACAGGTAGGTTCTCCTCCGGTTCGTCGACGTCGGCGATGGATCGTTTGCGCCCAGCGGTGGCATTGGAAGCAGCGGCTAGATAGTTGAGCGATGGTGGAGTAGGGTATTTGGGGCGCATATTACCCATTGGTGATGAAGCGCTCTGGTGGTGGGAAAAGTAGGCCTGCGGTTGCTGGGGCGGCAGGACCACTGTTGGCGATGAGGCGTAGTAGTTCAGACCCATACTGTAAGTTTAGTAGATTAGAATGTTGCAAAGGTTCAATGATACAAATGTCTGTCAGGTATTCTGAACAGATGATGAGCACGCGACAGGCTTTCCTGCTGCTAAGAGCGGTGACGATGATAGAAGATGATGAAGTAGATGATGGGAGTAGTATAAGGCGCAAGTATAATAGATGATGGGAGGATAAATATGGGTGACAATCTGGCGAGGGATGGAGAGGCTCAGGTGAGGCAGAGAGAAAAGGCTGAGTGCAAAGTTTGGCGCAAACAAGTGAGATGTAGGAGGGAAGGTTATGTGGGCGCCAGAGCGGTCTTGTAAGCTGCGCGCGAGTCCCGTGAGAGGCTGGCGGCAACGCGGTGAGGAGCGGCAGAATGTAGGGTAAAATGGTCCGGCGAGCCATGCTCAGGGCAGGTCAAGCGCGCATTGGCCGGCTGATGATGTTTGGGGACCGTATCCGGCAGGCGCCAAGCTTCTGTGTAAGGCAAGAAGGGCCGACTACAGACAGGCACGTGACGTGGCTGACAGCATGGAAGTTGCCGCAGATCGCGAGCTAGTCACGTGCTAGTCTTCGCTTGTCCTGGATATCAGTCAGCAACAAGTGTGGCTAGTGAACATGTGGCTGAGCTCCGGTGGCAGATAATCCGCGCCGGTAAATAGTGGCGGTTGCGACGCGGTTTTTGGGGGTAGCAAAAGTTAGCGGAGGAGCTGCCAGGCACTACACGCAAGATACCCCACGCAACTCTGACAAAGAGCCCCTCTTTCTTCTCTACCGCGTTTCTATACCCCGGCTATTCACAATGCAGGCGCCAGTGGTAGTTATGAGTAGGCTCCAGAAAACATTCGAAGCCATGACAGCCCACTAACACGACCACAGACACGCAGACCCCGGGTGGGGAGCGGCAGTTTGGCCGCAAAGCTCAGCTATCCAACATCACAGCCGCCAAGACGGTCGCCGACATCATCAGATCATGCCTCGGTCCCAAGGCCATGCTGAAGATGCTGCTCGATCCCATGGGCGGCATTGTCCTCACCAACGACGGTCACGCTATTCTCCGAGAGATTGAAGTCGCACACCCGGCAGCCAAGAGCATGATTGAGCTCAGTAGGACGCAGGACGAGGAGGTTGGCGACGGCACAACCACCGTCATCATATTAGGTGTGTAGCTATGCCGGGGAAATGAGTGTAGAATCTGACAGCAAGCAGCGGGAGAGATCCTCGCACAGGCTCTGCCCCAACTCGAGCGCAATATCCACCCCGTCGTCATCATCCAAGCTTTTAAGAAGGCTCTTGCCGACGCGCTCGAAATCATCAGTGAAATCGCCGTCGAAGTAGACGTCAACGACGACGAGCAGATGTACAAGATTATCAACTCCTCAATTGGCACAAAGTTCGTTTCACGATGGTCAGACCTGATGTGTGGCCTTGCCCTGAAGGCCGTCCGGACTGTCTCGCTTGACATTGGGTCTGGTAAGAAGGAGGTCGACATTAAGCGCTACGCGCGAATTGAGAAGATCCCTGGAGGCGAAATCGAGGATAGTGAGGTTCTTGACGGAGTCATGGTCAACAAAGATATTACACACCCCAAGATGAGGCGGAAGATTGAGAACCCCCGCGTTCTGCTGTTGGACTGCACATTGGAGTACAAGAAGGGCGAGAGCCAAACGAACATCGAGGTCAGCAAAGAGGAGGACTGGAACAGGATACTGCAAATCGAAGAGGAGCAGGTCAAGAACATGTGCGACGCCATCATTGCCCTCAAGCCCGATCTCGTCATCACGGAGAAGGGTGTGAGTGGTAAGTTATACACAGCGCAGTCTGTCGAATGCTCGCTAACATGCATCAGATCTTGCACAGCACTACCTCGTCAAGGCGAACATTACCGCTATCCGTCGAGTCCGCAAGACCGACAACAACCGTATCGCTCGTGCGACAGGCGCGACAATCGTCAACTCCGTCTTCTCCGCAACCGCGGCAGATATTGGTACTGAGTGTGGTCTGTTCGAGATTTCCAAGATTGGAGATGAATACTTCACCTTCCTTACAAAATGCAAGAACCCCAAGGCCTGCACCATCATGCTCAGGGGCCCCTCAAAAGACATTCTAAACGAGATTGAGCGAAATCTACACGATGCCATGGGCGTGGCCAGGAACGTAATATGGAACCCCAAGTTGTGCCCAGGTGGTGGCGCAACGGAGATGGCCATTGCTGTCGGTTTGGACAGAAAAGGCAAGCTAATTGAGGGTGTTGCACAATGGCCGTACAAGGCTGTCGCCGAGGCTATGGAAGTCATCCCACGTACGCTCATTCAGAACTCAGGCAACAGTCCGATCAAGGTCCTCACGCAGCTACGTGCAAAGCACGCCGAGGGTTACGAGGATGGTAAGCAGACTGGAAGCGTCTGGGGTATCGACGGCGATGCGGGCAAGGTCGTCGATATGCGGCTGTACAACGTATGGGAGCCGCTAGCGGTCAAGGAACAGAGTGTCAAGACTGCTGTTGAGAGCGCCTGCCTGCTGTTGAGAGTTGATGACATTGTTGCTGCAAAATCGGCAAAGCAAGTGAGCGGCCCGATAGGTGGCGGTGATGATTAGATGTATTGTGTAGTAAGTTCGTAGTTGGGTTCTGCACGGTTCCTTCCACAACAGGTCACCAGCAGTCGCTATACAATTGAAAAACTACATCTGCCAACCAATCACAAAAGCTATCATTCCCCACACTTTTGCTGATATCTAACTGACACTGAATATCCCATAGCACAGCCCCTTCCCTATCTAAATATCCTTGACCAATCGCATCTCAGACACGCTACCGGTAGGTGCCGTGCTTGTTCAGGCGCAAGTTGCGCACAGAGCAAGTTTAAGCATCCGGTCAGCGCCACGTAATTAACCATATTCTGTTATCACACATTCACCATATTACTAACTATGCTGACCTGCTAAGCTTTGTACAAGAGGCACAAGCCTCGCCAACGCATGCTTAGGTAAGTAGCCTTTTACCTCATACGGTAACCAGAGCGGTGGTAGTGAATGTCGCTCTGCCTCAGCCACCGCACTGCCGGAGGTCTTCAAACATGGCTGCGTTATGCGGTACGTTTCTAGCTGGGCTGATGTGATCTTAATACACATGTGCGTATAAAGGGCCTTATGAACCTTGAGGCATCAATTTTTTCCCCTCATCTTATTTTTTTTTGCATTGTGACGTTGGAGTTTCACAAACCCACTCCCGCTGTTTCAATCGTTCTTACATTTACATCTGTCACTCTCTCTCTCGAACAGAAGCTTTCTCAGAATAGCGTTTTTTATGAACAACCCCACAACTTCCATGATGGAATCATCTAGAAGTTTTCTCGAGCAGCGGCCTAAGGAGGTAATACCGGTGACTTGTCCCGCTGAAGATATCCACGGCCCTCCAATCGTCCCTTTTGTCGGCAATTTCACTTTCCACGAATTCGCAACTATACTATCCGGCGCATGCGGTGTCCTCAGTATAATCATAGTGGGCACACTGGTCATTTTACATGCGTTCAACTACTCGAACCCCGTACAACAACGGCAGATTATCCGGATCATCCTCTTGATACCGTGGGTAGCACTATTCTCCTTCCTAGTCGTATGGCAAGAAGCTGCAGGAGAATACTTGGCGCCTTCGCTCGACCTGGGGTGTTCCATTGCACTATCATCCTTCTTACTGTTCATGTGCGACCTTGTACTTGCGCATCGGGAAGGATTCGATAACTTGTTTGGAGAGGGGGCGCAGGCGAAAGGAGCGATTAATACCAAGAGTCCGGCTTGGATGAAGGTGAGAAAGAAGTGATCCATCATCATGATTTATACAAGAAACTAACACGCAAAAAAACACAGAGAATGTGGTACAGCGTACTCCAATTCATCCCCGTCAGCGTCGGCTTGTGGCTAGCTACGGTGGCAACACTCGTCACTGGCACATACTGCAAGCAGTCGAATAGTACGCATTTCGCACATATCTGGCTTGAGATTTTGGATGCGGTTACCACGACCGTTGCTATTTTACATTCTGTGAGCTTCTACAATAGGAATAAGGAGTTGTTGAAGAAGCATCAGATTCTTCTTAAGCTGTTTACTTTCAAGTCGGTGCTTGGTCTTAACTTTTTTCAGTCGGTAAGTCCCAGTCCCAGTCCCAATCATTCCGTTCCATTCAACCTTTTTCCATGGGGCAATCCTTGGACAAAAAGAAAGATTCCTAACGACACCACCCACCAACTAGTTTGTCATATCCCTCCTCGCAGGCCACGGAAAACTCCGACCAAACAAATACATGACCTTCCACGACATCAACACCGGTCTCGCCTCACTCATCCTCGCTGTCGAAATGCCCATCTTTGCCGCGCTCATGGTTATTGCCTTTTCACCATTACCATACAAATACCAAGGTGGTGGTCCGGCTGCTAGTCCTCTGAATGCCCTTGTCGACGCTTGTGATATTTCGGATTTGTTATCGGCGTTCTTTCGGGGTCCGATGAGGTTGGTGAGGGAGCAGCAAAGGCAGATTTTGAGGCAGGATAGTATGAAGATACTGTTGGTGTCTTCTGAGCATGGTAGTGAGGAGAGGGTGGATAAGGTGCGGATGGTTAGTAAGGCGGTTTGATAAAGAGCATGGGTTTAGGGGGGGAAGTCAATGTGGGGGAGTTGGCTATGATTTATGATGGATTTTCTTATCTGTGTTGTTTCCTCGTTGCATCGATGTTAGTTTTATACCTTTTTCTTTATACTTTTTACCCATAGAATTAGTATAGCTATCTTGTACTAGAAAATAATCTTCGATAAAGCCGATGCCGGCTTCATGGCTGGTGCTTGCTGTTGTCATGTACAGTGTACGTATGCTCAGCAGTGAGTATTAGCCAAGAACTCACGATATATGTAGAAAATAGAGTCCCTTACCCTGTGCTGTATACTGAGTAATTCCAGATACACGGGGTGAATCACCAAAGGGAAAAAAGGATTCAGGAGAGAGTACCAATACAATCAGATAGTCCTAACTGATACTCAAAACAGGCGCGTCCAAGACACCAACAAGAATACTTTGATTCCAAACATCCTTTCAAGACACTACTAGATTTCCACCCCCCAGATACTTGACAACAAGAACAAAAAGTCCCAACATGGTCAACAGGAGGAACTACATGAAACCACCAAAAATACCCCGGCTCTATATACCTACAACCCTTTTTATCTTAGCATAGAGCCCATGTACATATTTATTGCACTTCGTTGTTCCACCTCCTGGGCTGCGCAGGCAGACCATTTGCCGCGGGGCCTCTTGACCCAGGTCTTGACCCAGGGCCGTCGACAGGCGGTGCAGGCCGCATAGGCAAGTTCATGATGTTAACACTAGAAGTGCTGTTAGTACGAGAGGACTGTGAAGGACGGCGAGGAGCGGCGTCTGGATCGCCATTCGCAACTCTTTGTCTTGGGTCGTTTGAATCACGCTTGGAAGGCGGCGATCTTTCACGGAGCTTTTCTTTAATGGTAGCGGCGGGGGCGGCAGGGGCGAGATGGGATTTGCGCTTGTTGTGTTCAATCATGGAAATAGCCCATGCTTCGAGGTCGACGGGGGTGCGCTTGGCGGCTTGGAGGAAGGCATCGTGTTCCTATTGGAGTTAGTCATGTTGGCTGTAAAGTTGCGTCGTGGAAAACCTACGTATAGCTCCTTGGGAGTTGGCCGCTCAGCAGGGTCCTTCATCAGACACTTAGCAATCATGTCCTCCAGGATCGACGGGAAGGCGTCGCTCTTAGGTAGCTTTGGCGAAGGCTCCAGAACAATCTGCTGCAGGAGATCGAGAATACCCTGTGGACCGCCTGCCTCGTCGTCGTCCCCGCTCCCCGCAAAGGGGAACTTGCCGATGGCTAGCTCCATCAGCGTGAGACCCACACTCCACACATCCGATTTAACAGTGTATGGGGATCCTTGTATCCGCTCCGGCGCCATATATGTACCTGTGCCCACAAATGTTTCAGCAATGGACCCCTCCAGCTCACTGGAGACACCAAAGTCGCACAGTTTGATGTTTCCCTTTGAGTTTACCAGGATGTTGGAAGGCTTGAGATCGCGGTGCATGATGCGGTGGGCGCTGTAGAGGTAGGCAAGGCCACCGAGGACAGCTTCTGAGATCTTGCCAAGCACGTCTACGCGAACGGGTCCAAATGTCCGAGAGACCCAGTCAAGGGAACTAGTTGGCCGCGGTTAGCAGGCGTCAAACCAAAGAATGACGCAGATTGCACCTACCCCACGTCCATGTACTCCATACACATTATCACGTCTCCGGACGAGTTCTGGAAGGCACCGTAAAAGTCGACAATATAGTCCGAGTTGCAGTCGTGCATGATACGCAGTTCTCGCACGATTCGTTTCCGTACCTCGTTCTTTGCTTCGACGTGTATAACCTTGTTCGCTGTCAGCCCCGCGCCGCCATAAACGCTTCATCTGCTCTGCTCACCTTCCTCGCCATGATGACCTTGGTAGCAGCGTGCTGCACCTTGCTGACTGTTCCTCCATTGCCTGAGCCCAGCTCCCGCAGCACTATCAAGTCCTCGGCCTTCAAGTCCAGTTGAAATTCAACGCCAATCTCCAGCGTGTCCTGCCTTTCATCGTTGGCGCGGGCGCCGGGTATTTGGGCGTCTCCAGCGGAGGGGGCGGGCTTTGGTGGTGGAGCGCTGAGTGCGAGGCCCTTTACATTCTTCCTCTTCATCGTCTTCTGCTTGAAGGACGACTCGGCCATGGTGTCGGTTTGCGCCGGGCGCTTTCAAGCTGCGGGTGCAGGTGGGGGAGATGGGCGACTGCGAGGCAGAGACAATGGCGTCAGAGACGTGCTGCTTGCTGTATAAGAGCCCGAGTGCTGGCTTCTGTTTCGAGTTTGCCGCCCAAGCTGCGTCGACAATGGCACGCCAATCACAGCAAATGCCCAAAGGAGGACAGCGTCTATTGGATTTTCGTTTTCGGGGCGGCTGTGCACAAGTTCACACTCGCAGGCAAACACAAGCCTTGATTGGGAAGCCGGTGGTTATATATATAGGGGAATGTCTCGGGCGTTGTTGGCAGCAAAGCTGTTCAGGAGAGGTTGTGGTCGTGTCAGTCTCTCGGCTAGTGGGGCGCGCTGGTGGGGTTGTGTGCAGCAGCGTCAAGATAGACTCTACTAGGCCGTAGACAGTGGCAACGGAGCAGCTGGCAATTTGGTACAGGGCTGGACTGAAGAAGCTGGCGAGCACATCAACGGCTACGAGGGGCAATGCTGTGATAAGTAGCTTCGCCGGACCTGTTGCATCGTTCAGGAGGTTTCAGACTGGCATGGTTCTCCGTCGCCATGCTTCACCTACCTGCTTCTAGCGCAGAACTTCAAGAGTCGTTGGCTTCAACACGGCCATGGTGCCGGGCGCATAAGACAACAACAACAGGTGTACTGTAGACACTAGTCCGAGCAGCTATATGTACTTGCACTTGGTACATGATGTCTAAGCTTCTTTGCTTTGCATGCAGCTGCCTGCAATCCTGCTTGTGAACTACATGAATAGCTGCGAGCATGGCAGTTGCACTGCAGGCGCCTCGATAAACAATCCCTGACTTCCTCTGTATACGGTATACGGCTCCCTTGCTCGCTCTCTATCGGAGACGGTGTCGCGTCTATCAGCCTGTAACATTGACACCTGGGGCGCATAATCAGACCGGCTGGCTTCCGGATACACGCGCAGTGCCAGGTTTGGATAAGGCCATCTTCTTTCGTACTATGTAGTTTCCGGCCACTAGCGCGCAAGTCACGTGCGCAGAGCAATATCACGTGACTGGCGTCAGGACGGCGGAAAGTTAACGCGGCCGATGGGTGCGCGAACCTTTGACAGCCTACATCTGGCTTTCTTCCCTCCTTTACCTCGATTGTGCCTGACTCTCCCTCTCGCCGAATCGCCGCATTCGATCGACCTCCTTCCCCCGAGAGTCTCCCAAAAACGCCAATCGCCAATCGCGCTCTTCTTAGGCAACAAGGCACGCGTTCCCTTTGTTTAGTTTACCATGGCGCAATACTTCGACACAATCGCCGATGTCGGCAGCGACGAGGAGGAGGATGAGGATTTCGATGGTGAAGCCGGTGAGGCTGGCGAGCCGAAGCCCAAGAAGACAAATGGCACCAACGGCATCGACGACTCTAGCGAGGAGGAAGACGATGATGATGAGGATCGACTCCGACAGGCAAGTTTCCGCGTGAGGAACGCGGTCGCATCTGCTGACAGCATATAGGAAGGCGAAGGCTTTGTGGTTGACGAGGAGGAAGACGAAGAAGACGAAGTCGCAGAACGGCGGCGGCGTCGCAAGAAGAAGAGAAAGAATCGTGACGAAGAAGAAGCCCTCGACGACGAAGATCTGGATCTGATCGGCGTTGAGGTGGAGCGTCCGGCAGAAGAACAGGTACGACACCCCTCTGCTCTGCTGGAGGTTGAATGTCACTAACATAGAGGAAGACGAGATTCAAGCGCCTCAAGCGTGGCCACAAAGAGCGCGTCAAGTCCCGCGGTGTCGACGACATTTTCTCCGATGAAGATGTGAACGAGGATTACGACGAGCCCCGGGGCCGAATAGGCGGCGACGAATTCGACGACTTCATTGAAGACGATAAATTCGAGGATGAGATCGAAGACGACCGCGACGTCACGCAGCCGGGTATAAACCTGATAACCAAAGGACTTCAAGCTGCTGGACTGGATGAGGGCGCCGAAGAAGACTACAGAGCCGCGTTCGGTGATGGCACCGACTACGATTGGGCGCTGGAGATGCAAGAGGCGGAAGAGGAGGAGCAAGCTGGTGAAGGCCGCGAACTTCAACTCAAGGATGTTTTCGAGCCATCTCAACTGCAGGAGCGAATGCTTACGGATGAGGACAACGTCATTCGCGAGACTGATATTCCCGAGCGCTTGCAGTTGGCTCGAAAGCCCTTTAAGGATATTGAACTCACACCAGAGGACATGCAGGCACGCCTGACTGAGGAGGCAACCTGGATCAGCAACATGCTGTGGCCCAAGAAAGGCCTCCCAAGATACTTTTCACAGCCGTTCGAGAAAGCTGTACGCAAGGTTCTTGAGTTCATCAATCTTGAAGACTACGAAGTTCCCTTCATCTTCAACCACCGAAAAGACTACCTCATCCATGCACCCAGCGATAACGACGATTATGACGACATCGACAACCCGCCGCCTATGGATGCGCGACCAGAGCGTCTGCTCAACCAGGCTGACCTCTGGGAGGTTTTCGATTTGGACCTTAAGTTTAGGGCTTTTGCTGAGAAGCGTGACGCCCTGAAGCAAAATTACGAGAACCTGAAGAGCGTATATGCTGAAATTACGGACACCGAAATTGAGGATTTGTCAACCCGCGCCGCCACAATCGAAGAAATCCAAGAACTTCAGGATTATCTGCACTACAAGTATTCGCAAGAGTTGCATGAGGTTCGCCAAGAATTAAACGGAACACAGAAGCGTGCCAACAACGCGCGTAACTTTTTCGACAAGCTGCGGAGCAGCAAGGCGCTTCAACTTGTCAAGGCGATCGGCATCACACCAGATGACTTTGCGAAAAAGGTCGACGGAACAAACACTGGCGCGCACACCATTGAAGACCCGCCTTACAAGGTCGACGAACTTGCTGACCAGCTGGCCGAAGCTCCAGAGACCGGCGCCACTCTGCTGAGATCTACCAAGTTGTTGTTCGTGCAAGATCTGCAAATGTGCTCGCGACTGCGTAGATACTTGCGCGCTAGTTTTTACCAAAATGCCGAGATCGACTGTCTTCGCACTGACAAGGGCATGCGTACGATTACCGAAGATAACCCATACTATGAGTTCAAGTATCTGCGTCGCGTAACCTTCGGTGATTTTCAGGGCCGTCCTGACCTCTTCCTGAAAATGTTGAAAGCCGAGTCCGAAGGCCTCATGCAAGTCCGGATTACCATGGGCAACTATGACAACTTCAAGAAACGTCTCCACAAAGAGATTGTTTCTGAAGGCGTCAGTGATGTCTCCGATACGTGGAACACCCTCCGCAAAGAACTACTTGATACAGCCCTAGACAAGCTTCAGGGCGTCATTTCGAACGGCGTCAAGGAAACCTTGCGCGCTCGATGTGAGGATGAGCTTGCTGGGTCAGCGAGAGAAAACTACTACAACAAGCTCGATCAGGCCCCCTACAAATTGAAGAGCGCGCCCCTCGGATCCGTTCCTAATGTTCTCTGCTTGTCGAACGGTACAGGTATGCGTGGCGACGCTATCATGTGGGCTTATGTCGAGAACGATGGTCGCGTCCTGGAACATGGCCGCTTGATTGAGATGCGGCTTGGCAATCCCGAACGAAATCTTCCTGAAGGAGAAGATATCGCCAAGCTGGTTGATGTCATTCAACGTCGCCGTCCAGATGTCATTGGAGTCAGTGGCTTCTCGGTTGAGACGCGCAAGTTATACAAAGACATTCAGGAGATTATCGGCCAGCGAAACTTAACAGGTCCGGCATATGAAGACGAGGATACTGGTGAGGAGAGGAACGAGCCTCTTGAGGTCATGATGGTCAATGATGAGGTTGCCCGCCTATACCACACCAGTGCTCGAGCGATCGCAGAATTCCCAAAGCACCCAGCGCTAACGAGGTACTGCATCGCCCTCGGTAGGTACCTGCAAAATCCTCTCGCAGAATACGCATCTCTCGGAAAAGATATTGTCTCCATCCCCTTCATACCGAACCAGACTTTGATACCCCAAGACAAGCTTCTAGACCGATTGGAAACAGCCATGGTGGACATGGTCAATCTCGTTGGAATCGACCTACCCGAGACATATGACGACAAGTACTTGTCCAAGCTAATACCCTACGTGTGCGGTCTGGGACCGCGTAAGGCTGACAGGCTCATCAAGGCCATCCAAGCTAATAGCGACGAGATCCTTTCACGTTTCGACCTCCTCGGCGTATCTGAGTCTCGCGATCTCAAGGCAGCCATGGGGCCCAAGGTCTTCCAGAACTGCGCCAGTTTCTTGTACATCCCTTACGACTCGACTGAAGAATCATCGGACTATCTGGACTATACCCGAGTGCATCCCGAAGATTACGATCTTGCGCGGAAGATGGTTGCTGATGCCTTGAACATGGACGAAGAGGATGTAAAGGCAGAGACTGACGAGGGTGGTCCCAGCGCCGTTGTCAGAAAAATGGTGCGAGAAGAGACAACTGATCTAGTCAACGATCTTGCTCTTGAGGACTATGCTGCCGAGATTGAGAGGAATTTTGGCCAACGCAAGCGTGCGACACTCGAAACCATTCGGGCCGAACTGGACAACCCCTACGAAGAGATCCGACAGATCTTTGCGCTGCTCTCTGGTGATGAGATGTTCACGATGTTGACTGGTGAGACCAAGGATACCTTGTACGAGGGCATGGTTGTCCCTGTTACCATAAGGCGCACATTCCCAGACCACATTGAAGTCAAGCTGGAGTGCGGCATCGAAGGCGGTGTCTCCGAGTCAGAGTTCCCAGAGGGTGTGGGTGGTGGCGGGCAAGAGCCTCGTCACGTTTATAATACCCACCAGATTGTACGCGCACGCATTGTGTACCTAAACCGGAAGGCTCTTACCGCGCAACTATCGCTCCGAGACGACCTTATCCGACAGCCGGAGAAGAAGCGTTTCGAGCGAGCTGCCGGAGAATGGGATGAGGCGCAAGAAGCCCAGGACAAGAAGGCGGCCGAGAAAGAGAAGGAGGTTGCAACTGGCCGACCCAACCGTGTCGTCAATCACCCGCTATTCTTCTCTTTCAACACTGTGCAGGCTGAAGAGTACCTTGGTGGCAAGGAGACTGGGGACCTTGTCATTCGTCCTTCGTCCAAGGGCTTTGACCATTTGGTCGTTACTTGGAAGGTGTCCAACAACGCCTACCAACATCTCGATGTCCTAGAGATGAACAAGCCCAACCAGTTTTCCCTCGGCAAGCAGCTCAAGATTGGCAAGCACACGTACTCTGATCTCGATGAGTTGATTGTCAACCACGTTGAGGCCATGGCGCGCAAGGTCACCGAACTCACACGAGACGAGCGATTCCAACCCGGTACGCGGGAAGATACCGGTAAGTCATTCTTAGTAGACCCTTGCGAAAAAGCATCCACTAACGCCCCTATGACAGAAAAATGGTTAGGAAACTACTGCGAAGCCAACCCTTCACGCTCCATGTACGCCTTCTGCAGCATGCCAAAATACCCTGGACACTTCTGGATCTGCTTCCAAATGAGCGCAAAGGGGCCAAAGGGCGCGTGGGGCATCAAGGTAGTGCCCAATGCGTTTGAGCTGCAGAAACATGTTTACCCCGATATGATTGCGCTGAAGAATGGGTTCAAGATGTTGGTCACGACGGCGGCTAGTAAGCAGGCGCCTCCTAGGCGGTAGTGGCGCACGCCAACATGAGCAAAAGGACATGGGAGGTGGGGGAATAGTCTCTTGGTGATACTGGCAACTCGGCATTCTTTGTTTTTCCCAATCTTTTCTTTCTGGCTGTATTTTGCGAAAAAAAAGGTGTCCATCTTTCACCTCCCTCAAAGGAGGGAAAGGGGGGGTGCTTATATAATACCCGCTGCCCTTGTTGGCAAGAGAACAAGTTTGGAAAAAATAGTCTTGTTTAGGTTGGGGAGTGAAAGTAGACTTTGTAATGCTGAAGTTTTCACTACATGCCTTTCCTTGTGTGGTAGCGGTCTGTCCGTATTTTTTACTAAACTCCTCAACGTAGCAGAGTGTATCGTGCAAGTTACCTACCTATCTACTTACCCTATACCGCCCGCTTTTTGTCAGAGACAGCGCTCAACAGGACATGTTTCCATTCTTTCCTGTAAATTGACCTGCAAGTTCTCACCAACCAGAACCACTTTATCTTTTTACAAGAAAGGACTCTAGATATCCCCCGCAACGACGACTGCAATTCAGCACGTACGGTGAAAATAACCATCTTCTTCTTCTCATTGCCCTTTTGCTAAAAAGAAAAAAGGATAGAAGCGATGAAGACAGAAACATGAACAGCAAATGGCACAGGTAATAACTAACTGATCTAATAATACCAAGACCCTACCTACCCACCTACCCACCTAGCTAGTACGCACCAGTTTCAAGTTCCCAGGTCCGGTTCTACACCAAGTTGAACTTCCGGTCAGTCTGCGGCTGCGGCTGAACTCGATGAAATGTGGGGTACGCTTGGAGGTCAAGTTAGTCTCTCCTTTCCTTTTGGGAAGGAGGGGTGGTTACCGGTAAGGAGGGGGGGTCTGGGTTGGTGGCGCATTCTGTGCGAGGCGGCGAATTAGTTGC
Source organism: Pyrenophora seminiperda CCB06 (assembly GCA_000465215.2). Taxonomy (NCBI): domain Eukaryota; kingdom Fungi; phylum Ascomycota; class Dothideomycetes; order Pleosporales; family Pleosporaceae; genus Pyrenophora; species Pyrenophora seminiperda. The sequence continues at coordinate 1,945,083 of KE747810.1, forward strand.
GGAGGAGACTCCGGGTTTGGGGTGGTTTTAAGGTTTGGGTTGGGTGGATTGGTAGGATGGTCACGTTATGCAGTGGATTACCATGGCAAAAGACATTTCGGAATCTGGGATGGATGGACGGAAGGGTGGCGAAGTTCGTCGGCCAGGCTGATTATTACGTCAACGTCAACGTCAGGGGAGTGGGGGAAAGAGTGAAATATCATCATCATCATCATCATCATCATCATCAGATGAAGTCATCATGGTGATCATAAAGGCACAGATTTCGAACATTCATATCATCCGATTGCAAACTACTACTCCTACTTGAAACAGAAAGCCGAAGCCCTTTCTCAGGCTTCATCAAGAGCGGGGGGGGGGGTATATATTTCCAGTAAATCTCCCCAATTTTCCCATGCATAGAGGAGAAAGGGAGAGGGAGAGAAACAAGTGTTTGGAGGACAAGAGAAGAAGAAGAAGAAGAAGAAGAAGTAAAAAGAATCGTCATGGGTTCCCCTTCCCATCTCGCAGCTGCTCCGTGGGTATAGATTGTGTTTGCGCCCCTTTGAGGTGGTCCTCGATGGTTGAAAAGTGTGTGTGTGTTGTGTTGTTGTCGTAGTTATCATAAAGATGTTGGAAAAGAAAAAAGAAAAAAGAAGAATGCTTTTGGTAGTGTACTGTTTTTGTACAGTTCAAGGTTCCACCGACCGGAAAAAAAAACGCCGTGCTTGATGGATGGAAAATGCTTTGAGAGAATCAGAACCAGCTCTCAATAGTGTGATGAGGAGGATGATGAGGAACGCCAAGTCGATGATGATTGTAAAAGGTTGTAAAAAAAAAGCAAGTGTAGAAAGAGGCAGTAGCAGGTCTGCCGGGCGTCATATCTCTATTGGTGGGAGAACTGCCTGCTCAAGCGCTGCCACGCGTGCTCTACGCTCCTGCGTACACCGTCTTTCTCGCTCTCCACGCTCGAAGCGCTGGTAGACGACGATGCAGAGTTGAGGCGCTGAGATTGGGGCTTCATCTCGTCGACGAGGTTGCCGGCGCCGCCGCGGCCAATGTGGTAGACGGGTGCTTGTTGGGTGCGCAGACGTTCTTGCTGCTGGAGCTCCTCGTCGAAGCTGAAGATGGCGCGTTCAGACTTCTTCATGTTGCCCGCACCGCCACGGCCGGTGGCGTAGAAGGCGTTGGTGGGTGGGGGAGGCAGCTTAGTGCGCGAGGCCGGGCCAGTGGCAGTGGCTCCCGGCGTGATTTCCGTGGCCTTGATGCGCATGGCGTTGCCGGCACCGCCACGGCCAGAGTACATGTAGGCGGAGGCGGAGGGGTGAGGCTCGCTGATGTGGAAGTTGACCATGTTGACTTGTTTTGGTAGAGGGAGATTGGTCAAGGAGGTGTTGAGATGGTTGATTGTTTGATGTTTTGGTGTTGTTGGTGTGAAGTGAAGTTGCCGCCGCTACTGTGATGAGAATCTGGGGTAGCGTTGATTATATATATATATATTGAGTAGTAGCTGTTGATCGGAATGCAAACAAAAAATCTACTGGGGTGGAAGGGGTTTATATAAACGAAGGTGTAGCCTCGCACTGATCACGATGGACCGACTACGTTGCAAGGCTTGCGAGAGAAAAAAAAAGCCTCTCACACGCAAGCTACTCCAGAAAGCCCGCCGGCGCCACGAAACAAATCAAAGGGCGCACGAGGGCCGTGGGCCAGAGCCTTGGAAAAGTCTCAGCAAGCACTTTGCAGTTAACGGCAGTCAATGGATCATGCGGGCCCTAACAAAACGCAAGTGTAGGAAATTTCTCAGCGCCATGAATAGTTCACCATTACCCCCTCAAAATGCGCTGATTGGCTGCAGGCAGTTTCTCGGGGGTAAGAGAATGCCAGGGGAAATGGTCAGGTGCGGGCAATGGGACAAGGAACGAGGCGACCGAGGCCCATGACGCTATTGAAATGCGCCGGACTCGTGCTCCGCAGCTACCGCAGACTGGCGCATCGCCGCTTGCCGATGCGGGCGAATTTGACTGACTAACTGTACGTCTTGCAAATTTGCAAGCAAGCAAAAGTCGTCAGTCGCCAGTCGCCAGTCGCCATTCTCCCTTTCCGCCAGTGCATCAGCCCCCGTCAGCAAGCTTCCCGCCGGAGAGTGTGGAGGCGGGAAGAGATTTTTGCCCATTGGCGTCATGCCGGCTCAGCCCACATTCTGTCTGGTTCCTGGAACAGAGGGGGGGAGCCACGACGGCAAGCAAGGGCTGCTGCAGATTCTGATGCCGCCGTGGCCTGTTTCTGATTCAACCATGATGGAACCGTCCACGTCGTCCTGGGTACCTCGAACAAAGAATCAGAATCTTGCCCCCCTTGCCCCTTTGCTCATCCTCCTCCTTCTGGCGTCATCGCCTCGGCGGCTGACCGGTCTCTTATGACACGTCAAGGCTGGCGCACATGACGTCGAGCATCGTGAAGTCCAGGCCGGAGGCTCTGTGCTTGCCGTGACTACGTGTCGTTACCCAGGAAGCCCTGTGATCAAGAGGTACCTGCAGTGTTTACGTGATGACGGCGCCTCGGGAGGCTGTCATTCGCGCACGCCATGCCGCCGTGCCCGTCTCATTGGTGTGATTGGCGTTGCACGTTGCGTGGACGGGCGTTTCCACTTTGCGCCAGATGAAGCTGAAATTATGTGACTCCAGTCACACCATAGTCGACCAAGACCTCACGATCCTTGGCAAGCTCGCCTCGCGCTTGCCGTGACTTCCGTCCACTATCCCCTCTGCTCCCCACGCACGCTTCGCACTTGACCGCCACACTCGCAATTGCATCTGAATATGGTTGTTTTCTATCGGTTAACTCCATAATCATAGGGGTATTATTCCAAAGCGCTCAAACGCCATGCATGCACAACTTTCTCCCTTCCAGCCTCCACCCCATACACCTCCTTACGTGACCCTTACTCTCAAACCATGCTCGCGCTTAAGTAACAGAAACGCACTCGAATGCGGGGAACGTCATGATACTAGCATAGCTCTCCCGCTTAGGAGCTACGGTTACCGGCTGGCACGTGGATCCACCATCACCCAACCAAGCGCGCATGCCCCAGCTTTCTCCTATACGGCTTCGGCTATGCGCCGCACTCCATCTCGATTTCCATGACTAACGCCAACTGCGCTACTGACGCCCCCATGCACCCTCTTCTGGAACAAACCGTGCGGAGGCGGGAGCACCGAGTGCGGAGAAGGTGCTGCTGGCACAGGGGCAACGTGTTGGTACTATGCGAATTTGGTGTGGATGATATCCGGGTTTTCCTGCCACTCGTCCTTTTCTACCCACATCTGCATGCACGTGTTAATTCACCACTCTCCTGCTTGTCGACGAACAAAGGCACTTACCTTTTTGAATGTGCTCAGGCCCGCAAGAATGCTGCCGCCCGTCCATGTAGTGTAGATGCGCTCAGGGGGTGCTAAAATCTTGATCCTCATGTCCTTGACCGCCAGTCTTTGCACCTCGTGGAGCAGCCGGTTTCCAAATCCCTTTGTTAGCGTCGATCCTCCCGAGAGTACAATGTTGCCATAAAGCGCTTTCCGAAGGTCCATGTCAGTCCGGTGTATTGCCTCCACAACGATTTGGTGTACACCAGGGTACTCCAGACCAATGATCTCAGGGTTGAAGAGAATCTCAGGTGCTCGGAACCGCTCTGCGCCAATCTAAACCCAGTCAGCTCATGTCAGACACAAGCCGTTGTGTCCAGCCTACCTTTAGTCGCTGCCCATCAGGGAGTGTGTACTCGATACTCTTGCCCTCGGAGCGGGAAGACCCTGACCAGTCCTTCTCCTCCTTGGCTGGGTCGAGTGCCACGTAGCCCGTCTCCTGCTTGATCGTCTTAACCGTCTCCTTCTCAGCGCTGGTGTGGAAGATGCGCCCGCTCTTGCGCAGGAGCTGTTGAAAATGTTCCGTGACATCCCTGCCCGCCACGTCTATCCTCCTGATGCTGTTGGGTATGGCGAAGCCCTGGAAGACGGGTACTGCATGCGATACCCCGTCACCTGAATCGAGAACGAGACCCGTGGTCTTGCCCGAGGCATACAGTGAGAGCACAGCTTGGACTGATGTGTATAAGGCGGGTACATTGAACGTCTCGAATAGGATCTGTGCAGCCGTATCGCGGTTTTCTCGGGGGTTCAAGGGAGGCTCGGTGAGGAGTACTGGGTGCTAGGAACAGTCATAGTCAGCGCCATGCCCCTCTGCTGCTGCCGTGCCTGCACTCACATCTTCGCTGACAGTCCGCAGGCCCTCTGTATAGACGTACTGCCATATCCGCTCCATATCGTCCCAGTCTGTGACTATGCCATGCTCAAGCGGATAGTTGATCTTGAAGAGCCCCCTGTACTGTTGCGCTTGTGGGCCTATGAAGACATCTCCCTCCAATGCACCGGCCATTGTCCGCACATGCTTCGGCCGTCCCACATAGGACGGGAAAAAGCACTTGGGCACATCCTCGCCTGCAAAACCAGCCCGAATCGTGCCGCTGCCGTTGTCTATCACAATGGGCGCATTGTGCAATCGGGAGCCCATAGCGGGGGCGGGGGTCCAGTGATGGCCGAGAGAGGTTGCAGTTGCAGAGGTTGCGTCGCTGGTGCTGTTTTCGCTGCGTGAGAAGCTGTTGTCGTGGCTGCTCTCCCAATGCGGAGCTTCTTCTGAACCGCGAAAGTTCACGACGCGCTTCGGCATTCGTTGCGATTGGCAGGGATACCCTCACCGCATCACGTGCCACCACCCATCTCCAATAACCCCTGCCCCGGTGAGGCTGATATGGACGTTGTGTTTCTTCTTTCTCCTTTTACCTCTTGACCATGACAAAACACATCTTTGGTTCACAATCATGTAAAACGTCTGAAATAGTATTGGTCGCAGCTGCCGTGTCGCAGCACCATCCAAGAACCCCGCATCAGCGCCTTCCACGAGACTTGCATTGCCTGACATGACAACCTCGAATAAATACCTGTGCATCATTCTACTCGGCTATCGTCATGTTTTCACCTACGACGTTTGACACTTACCAGAGTCTGTCTACTGGCGATATCTGATACAAAGGCAATATATATATATATGTATATGTATCCCACAATAACAGACAAGTCTATCAGGAACAGCATCTATCTTCATCATCATCATCTTCTTCTTCTCTACCAAACTACTAATCATCAGCTCCCCTTCTTCTCTTTTTCCCTTCCCCTCTTTTTTTGGTATACATGCAAGAAGCAAGACAGACAGACAGAAAGATAAAACAAGCAAAGAAAATCGTCTATAGAGACAGAGAGGATCAGAAGAAAAGAGAGAGAAGGAAGAGACAACAATAATCAAGGTTCTAGGTCTATTCGAGTTCTAGGACAAAACGGAGAGAACAGGAAAGAAATAAACGCCCAGGTCGATGCATCCAACCCATCTCACCATCCCCCCACACCCCCCTTATACCAGAACCAGACAAGAAAATCGACGTATTAGACAAGGGAAAGAAGAGGATGAAGAGAAGAGGGGTGAAGAAAGAATCCATATGCACAACCCTTCTTTCAATCCAACCAAACCAACCCCATTAGACAACCAACAGCCAAAAAAAAACAGCCAACCATCATCTTCGCTACTCCTCTTCCTCCGCAGCAACAAGCCAGAAAACCCACACAGATTAAATATCAATCTTATCCAATCCATCTCCCCCCTCACTCCATCTCCCGCTTGCGCCTGCGCCATGTCTTGCCATACCCTCCATCTTCCCATCTCCAGAAAAAAAAAGGCGATGATGCAGGGAAAGTTTAATTACTACAAAAAAACACATCTTGTTAGCTTCTCAATCCTCTCCCAGTGGCGGTCATGAACTTACTAAATCTCCAACGGCGCAATCTGATCAACATTATACAACCACCCCCCACCCCTCTCCTCGCTCTCCAACCAGTCATACGGCCACAACACAATATGTCCCTGAACCAACTCAAGCAAGCGCTTGGCATCATATTTATCCAGCATGATATCCGCGTCCGTAGCATTGAACGTCTTATTGGAGCCCTTTGTCGTGGCTCGCCTTCGCGACCGCTTCGTATTGCTTCTGTTAGGCGTGGATCCAGTAGTTCCGGTTTGACCTGCCTGCTGGGCCTGAGCCTGGCCGGGGTGCGCGACAGGTTCCGAAATGGTGACTTGACGGTTGCGGTCGCGCATAGAGTGCGAGGTTTGCGGCGGCGGCGGCGGCGGCGCGAAGTCGTTGCTGGCGAAATCAGAGGGGATGGGTGGTGGTGCGGGAAAGGTAAACGTCTTCTCGGGTGGAGCGGGGTTCATGGGGGACACGACGGCGTCGTCGGCGGGCTCGGGTGCGAGTTTCTCGTTGAGGGTTGAGCCGGATGCAGTGTCGAGATGTAGGTTGTGACGAGACGCAGCGGTAGTAGGGGCAGATTTGCTGGATTGAACCCGTTGTTCTTGTTCTTCGGCCCATTGCTCGACGCCGCCCATGCTGGAGTGATGCGTATTTTCGCCTTGGCCGCGGTGGTTGTCAGAATTGTTGGTCATTTTCTCGCTGAGCTTCTCGCCGAGGGCGCCGACCTGCTTGCCCATGCTGCCAGCTGTAGAGGTGAATTTACTGGTGATGCCTGTTCCTGGTGGGCCGGTGGTGCCAGGCGCCTCTTGCTGTTTGTGCATCTGGCTCTTGTCGCCACCCTGGGATTTGGTGAAGCGTTCGGCAAAGGCGGCGTATTCTTGGTATTCCTTCCATGTTCGGACTTCGTTGTCAGGCATGCAGCGGAAGACTTGCCGGAAAATCTTTGTGTTGTTCTCCGCAATTTGGTGCCAGGTGTCGAGGAAGAAGCTGTCGTTGATAGGGTCGCGCATGCAGTCTTCAGTAACGATGGGCCGTCGCATCTCTGAAAGGAGAGGGTTGATGGCCGCAGAGGACCCCTGGCTAAAGCTGCGTGAAAGAGCAGGCGGCCCACCAATGTCGGTATCGTCCAAGATTGGCAGTGCAGGAAGCTGACTCAGTTGTGTGAGACCGAGCTTTGTCGTGTCCATACGCGGGAGTTTGGGGGGTGGGAGACCGGCATATCCAGTTGCGTCCGTCTGCGCACTGGTCGTACTATGTCGAGTACCTGTGGTACCACTACGCTTTCGTGTCTTGATTGTGCCACTCTTCTTTGGCGCGGCTGCAAGGCCTTCTGCAGCAATGTCCGTCACAAGCTTCTCGTGGCCATGCTCATCGATGTAAGAGTCTCTACCTTGAGATATCTCCGGTCGTTGCTGCGCAACTTCGAGCATATGGTCAGTTCCTTCACCGCGAACATCCTTGGTATGGGCAGAGTTGTTTTGTACACGGGCATCCGCCGAAGGCTTCTTGGTACTATGCAGGTTAGGGTTCTGGTCTTGTGCCCAGTCGAAATCATGGTTGAAGCTGTGCAGCTTTTCGGCCTTTTCTATAAGCTCATCCTGCATCTTGTAGTTGTTCTCTTCTAGCTTCTGTTCAGTCGCGCGCTGGGCTGTTGGCGATCCAGGCCCAGAGGACTCGGTGTGGAAGCCGACGCTATCGGCATCATCAGACATCTGGCTGATCATCTCCTCTTCGGAGATGCAATCGACATCGACGCCGAGATGCTCACGCATGAGACGCATTCGCAGGGTGTGGGGGAACTTGCCGACCTTGTATGGCTGGCCACCCATGTACGAGTCAAGTAGCTCAGTGTCGCGGATGATGGCTGCAACTTCAGAATCGCGCGAACCCAGCATAGACCGCTCGTTGATGTTTGCAGATCCAATAATGGCAACTCGATCGTCAACTACCATGATCTTGGCGTGGATGTAGAGCTGTTCTGTGACGAGCATCTTGGTGGGGCCCACCTCACCCCATGACCTCAGGGCATAGAACTGAATGTAGTCTTCAGGCTCGATGCCTGCAGCTCGCAGGCGACCGAAGATGGAACTTTCTCCACGGCAGATACTGTGATACTGGCACGTCATGATGAGACGGACGCTGCTACCTTCTTGCTCATCGACAGTATTCTGGTATCCAGGCATCAGCGGCAACATGATGCATGCCCTCCAGTCCTCGTCATTTGCATGCGCACGCTTGATGCGGTCGACGATTGCGTCATTGATCTTGTTCTCAATCTTGGTGCCGAGCACTTCGCTGCTACTGATGTAGAATTGGTTCTCAATGTAGACGAAATGTTCAGACGTAGCAATCATTTGCACGTATGCGTTCATGATGCTGTGCTCGACCTTGTTGGGTGTTCCCAGCGACCAGGCACATGCAGAGCGGAGAATCTGCACTTCGCACGTTCCGTCCAGACCCAGGGCTTCTATGTCAGCTGGGTTGAAATCGGGCGGTGGCAGGAGGAAGGGCGTAGGTCGAGAAGGCTTTCGCTGTCGTAGCAGATAGTTCCAACGCTGAACGAAATGACGGGTCAAGTCGCGGGCGGGCTGGCCAACAATCTGCATGCCGACATCATGCCATGGCATCCTGGGTACCTTTGAGCGATCGTACATCTCTTCATAGGGTTTGTCAAGAGCGAAGAAATCTTGTACACGCGGATTGGAGTAGTCCTTGCCCGGCCACAACTGACAGTGGTCGGCATCTTTTGGTGTGTCGTCGAGCTCAAAGCCAGTAGGCTTATCGTCTACCACGACGTGCTGTGGTGTGTCCCAGCGACCGAAACACAAGTCAACGCCTCCACAGAAAGCCACAGTATGGTCGATTACGCAAATCTTTTCGTGGTGGGACCAGAAGAAAGTATTCTGACGAATCTGATTTGGCGAGCGCTGTACGAAGATGTTGGGATGGAGATCGAGCAAGGAGAACTTTGAGTATTCAGAGTCAATGGGGATGGCGGCACCGATATTGCGATACATAATCACAAATATCTTGACGCCTTCCTGCGCCTTGCGTTGCAGTAGTCTGTCGAGTCTCCACTTTTGACTGATGGCAGCTGGGCGACGCAGGTAGAGCTCAGGACTAAGCCACCAGTCGTGGATGTAGATGACATCGCGCGCCATGCTGATTGCTCGTGAAACATTCCACATGTAGTCGCGACCGTCCACTAGCCACTGGGCGTAGATCTTCTTGCGCACTGGAGCAAAGCTGTCGAATCGTTGGCGTTGCGACCACAAAGTGTTTTGCGACATGAAGTTGATTGACTCTTCAAATTGCTGCAACATACGGTCGTTCCTAGCGAGTAGCTTCATTTTGCGCTCAGCATTGACAAGCTTCAGTTGGTGATGACCTGTTGCGGATGCCTTTGCTTCGCTTGCAATATCTCTGGCTTTTTTGTCCCGTATCCTGCCACTCTTGGATTCGAGACTGAAGTTGGCATCTACCAAAAAGACATCGTAGACGTTCATCTCCTCAGGAGAATCGACACAGACGACGTAGCTGTGCCTAACGAGGAACCACTTCGGCCAGTGACGATTGATCATGGCGATCCTAGTCCAGCCTTTTCTGTTGTCAACACCCTTGGACGACTTGATCATCATGTACCCTTCTTTGCCGTGGTAGCCGCCTTCAGCAGCTAGTCGGACACCGAGGGCGGACAGCTCAAGAAACTTGCATAGCCGGTTGCTGTCAGGGCGGAAGATGAGGTAGGTCATGAGTCCTCTTAAGTAGGACTCGAGCTTCTTCCGTTGCCGTTCGTGATGGTTCTGTTTTGCTTGAAGTGGCTGGCCAATGGTGCCCGCGAAACTGCCCTGTCTCGCTGCGAGGGCGCCGACAGCGCCTTGGGGTTGACCACCACCTACGCTCGACTGCCTGCGACCTAGGAAGGACGACTTGCCTCGCTTTGCTCTGGCGGGACGTTCAGTGGCACTTGCATCGCCGTCAGGCCCACTGGCTGTACCGCCAGCCACAGCCTCTTCCTCTTCCTCCTCGCCCTCGTCGTCCAAGATACCGTAACCACGGAGACCTCGTAGGTAGGGCAGCACACTTCTAGGGAAGCGCGGGAGTTTTGTCCGCGGGTCTTCCTTTTCCTCTTCCTCGCCGTCCTCGCCGTCCTTTGTGGCCTTGCCCTTGATTTCACGCACGCGGTTCGCAGGACGACTCCGGAAGGCGTCTTGCTTCTCCTGGACTTTGAACTTGAGATGAAGGTTGGCAAAGTCTGCGACGCTCCTGTAGACAACCCACTTCATGCGGGTCAGGCCACTGCCGTATTCAAGCTCTATGCGCAAGGCAGTATGACGATCGCCCTCCTTCCTCGCAGGGCGATCTGTGTCGGTAATGGTAACTTTGAGCTGCTCCAAGAGGACGGGAATCCTCTTATGGCCGTGCTCATCACGCTGGAACATGCTTGCAAGAAACAAGGCTGCGGGCGCTCCTGCGAGCAGTTCAGCCATGAGCTCAGCTGACTTTGCGTGGTCGATCTGGCGCTCAGCCTTTTGACGGTTGCCCAAAAGCTTCAGGCTTTGCTTAATGGACTTCCACTTCTGCGCACTCAGGCTGGACGTCCGCTCACCACGCACCCGCCACGGCGACGGCTGGCCATCAGCGCCCCTAAAGGTGGTCAGGCTGCGCAAATTGGTGGGTCTGCTATGCTGGCTTTCCTCGTCGGCGTTGGGGTCGTGTCTCCGCAGACCGCCATATGAAAGCCCCCTGGCGCTGTGCAGTCCGCGAGTCCACGCGCTCTCCTTGGCTATGCGCGAGCGGCCCTCGTCTTCTGAATAGCCCTGGCGCTCGTTCTCAGGTATATCGTCCATGGTGCATCGTCGAAGGAAGCCCGGGCGTGTCGAAGTGGGTGTCATGCTGGGCGAATCTCGCGTGTCTCGCGAGAAGAAGCCCGTCTGCTTGGGAGTTGTAGGCGCCGTCTGAGTGCCCTCGACCTCGCCTTCAAACCAGCGCCGACTGCTCTTCCTCCTCTTCTGCCTGGGTCTCCTCAACGCACCCTCGCCTGCGCTGGACTCTCCATCGGCGTCGGCCTCGCTGTCGTGCCCCTCGAACCGCATCGCATCGTGCTCGGATGTAGGAGAGAGAGAAAGCTGGTTATGGGGTGATACGCCCTCGGGGCCAGAGGAGCCTCCCGCAAAAGCGCTCTGGGTTCGACCGTGGCCGGATGGCGATGCCAGTGCCCGTAACTTGCCCATGAGTGAAGATGTCTGTGTCCGCCCCATGGCCTTGCCATCGCCCTCGTCCACCTCCCATGACTGCTGCCGTGAAGTCCCGCTTGGCTGTTCAGATGTGAAGGTGGCAGAACGGGCAAACTGGACGCTCTTGCGCTCTCTCGGGGCGTCGGAGAGCTCGCCCTCTGTAGGGTGTCTTGAGACGGGGGCAAAGGGCGGGTAGTAGGAGCTCGAAGGGGCATTGGATATGGGCACGTGAGCGGTTTGTTCGGTGGGATAACTACCCCCATTTGCATTCGCTGGCGCATCGAAGGGGAACTCGGCCGGTTCTTTGGGCGACAAGGGGGAGCCTGTGGCGGCGGAGCGCACGATCTTGGGGGCGAGGGCCGAGCCAGAGGGGTTGTATATGTCCTGTGTCTCGTTCTTTGGGCCTGCTCGAAGCGGTCGACCCGACTCTTCTGTGCCTCTTGCTGTCACAGGCGACCTGGACCGCGGGCTGCGAGTCGCACCCGGGCCGTCTCCGTGGGTTGAGCCGGCCATGGAGATGTTGTTGGATGAATTGGTCTGACAGGTAGGGTAGCGATAGGAACTTCTCCACTCGTATGCAGAGAAGTCGTGTTCCTCTACGGAGGTCTGGCTGGGGGAAGGCTAGGCCAAGTTATGCAACCATGGTAGTGAGTGATGGTTACCAGCAACAAGCGCAACACCCAACGTCTTTCTCCTAACGGCTATTCTGATGGTTTTCCTTCTTGCCCGTGTTCAGTGGCTATTCCAGAGTACACGCGGCACAGCTGATGGGTATAACAGCTGTCTGGGTCCCTGCGCCGTGCAATAATCTCCCATGGATGCATGTGCTTTCCCCGTTGCACCGTTCACGCTAACACAACTGGCGTCAGGTCAGGGGGTCCCAAGCTTCGGTCCCGTCGTCTCGACTGCACTACCATCGTCATCGACATCGACATCGACATCGACATCGACATCGACATCTGTTCTACGTGTCCTGCCCGTCTCGATGCTCTCGAGTGCGCGCCATTGACCGCATTGCCACACTAGGAAACACATTCCTAACCACTGCGCGTCATGCCGTCTTATCATACACCCGACGCATCTGCCGCGTCAAGATACCTCGGTTTAGGCCGCCTGTCCGTACCGTAGCCCCGCCGCCGCGTTCAATATGCGACAACCTTTAGCAGCGACGACATTTATCTTCTACCCTATCAGCCGGCTAATCCTCTCTTTTATTCTCTACCGTAATATTCTTCACTATTCTTAGGAACACGCACACGCACACGCAATGGCTGCCGCGACCAACAATCCCCTCCACAGCGCATCCAGCGACGCCGACCTTCCCGTATCCCAGCACACCTTCACAATCGCCGGCATCCTCGTAGACATCCATGGCCTCGACCAGTTACCACCGTCCGTCTCGTCGGTCGCCTGCCTCTGGCTGCTCAATCCGCGCCTGCAGACAAAGGACGAAATGGCCCCCATCGGCCGCCGCATCATCTCCACCTGGAACAAGCGCATACAGGAGGGCCGGGCAGGCAAGAAGCCAAAGGGCCTGATCGCCGCCGCCTTTGACCAGCGCAACCACGGCTCGCGCAAAGTAGACGACCTGCACAACCAGGCGTGGCGGGACGGCAACGAGCGCCACGCCCAGGACATGTTTGGCTGCTACCACGGCACCGCAAACGACACGTCGCAGCTCATCAGCCACCTCGAGTCGTACATCTTCACAGCTAGAGAAGCCCCTAAAATCACTCTGCACTTTGCCCTCGGCGTCTCGCTCGGTGGTCACGCAACCTGGCACTGCCTGCTTGGCGACCCGCGCATCACCGCTGGCGTCGTCGGCATCGGATGCCCAGACTACACACGCTTGATGACGGACCGCGCTCGCCTCTCCAAGCGAAAAACCTACACCGACACCACTCCGCCCGGCACCGCCTTTCTCGGTTCCCCGGATTTCCCACACGCCTTGCAGGATGCCATTGCACGTTACGACCCCGCCGGTCTGCTTCTCCCGGGTACCTTCAACCCCATTGGCGACGACACCCCACCCGACCAAGCAAAATTAGACCGCATGAAGCAGCTCCTGCGCGAAAGATTGCAGGGAAAACGCATACTCAATCTCAGTGGGGCCGCTGATAAACTCGTCCCGTATGCTGCTGGCGAACCTTTTTTAAGAGTCTTCAAGCGCTTGCTGGCTGAAGACGCTAGTTTGGATATTACCTTTGACGATGTCTTGTTTGAGGGTGTTGGACACGCTTTTCCAGGACAAATGATAGATAAGGCTGCGGAGTGGCTGTGTGAGCAGCTTCTTGCATTGGAAAATGCTGGGGTAGGAGGAGGAGGGGGGCATGTGTCGAGTAAGATGTAGAGAAGAAAATGAGAGTAATACATGTGAAATCCATGACTCCTTTTTTTTTAACTGCAAAACATATTTCACTGCATTTTTTTCCGATTGGGGATTTGCAGGTGGGGGGTTTTTATTGTACTGTTTGTTTTACTACATATTGACATCTTGTATTTTACACTCTTTCTCTTTTGCACTTTACACTTTACTCGCACATGCCATGGTCCGTCGCCTTTCGCCTTTTTATACATATCGCGTCCTCGTGGCAAGACGTCTGCGTGCCCCGCCCCTTGTACCTTTTTTCCCCTTAGCGTTTCCTCGCCTTTCCGGCGGTCGCCTTACCTTTTGCCTTTGGCTTTGCCTTGCTGGCCTTTTCCTCTGCCTCTTCCATGTCCATCTCCACATCCTCGTCATTATCGACTGGTTTCTTCGCCTTGCCCTTGGCCCTGGCCTTGACACCCGCCTTCTTCTTCTTCTTCTCAGTCTGGGCTTCTGCCTCTGCCTCATCTACATCCATGTCCTCACCCCCATCATTACCTACTTTAGCCACATTTTTCTCCTCTCCTTTTCCCTTTGCCTTTGCCTTACCATCAACCTTGTTCTTCCCTTCCTCTTGCGCCTTTTCCGTCCCCTCACCCTCACCCTCACCCATCTCCACATCCACATCCTCGTCCACAACTTTCTTCCCCTTGCCCTTGCCCTTTCCCCTCGCCTTCGCCTTCGCCTTCACACTCGCAGCCACAGAAGCCGTAGCCTCCGCCTTGACCGACTGTCTCGTCTTACGATTCGAGAAACCGTATTTCGGCTCTGTAGTACGGGGGGCAGGAAGTGGGGTATGAGAGACGACAGGCCGAGCAGGGGGAGGAGGAGGAGCAGGTGTATTAGTACGCGACCTCGTTATAGTACCGTTGTACGTCTCGCGGGTGCCCTTGTTCTTCTTCGCTTTCGGTTCGGGTTTAGGGTTGGTGGTGGTGGGGGGTTTTTTTGGCGTTCTGTTGAACTTTGGATCTGGGCTTGGGCTTTGCCTTGGTCTTCGCCTTGGGCTGTGGACTAGACGAATAGTCGCTGTCCTGCTCGCCTTCTTCCTCCTCCTCAGAATCTTCCTCTTCGTCTTCCAAGGCCTCGTAATCATCTGTTTCCTGTTCCTTCTCGTTGCTTTTGTCTGAAGAAGAGGCGTGAACGGGTGATTCTAGTGTCGATGGCGCGGAAGAGATGGCATCGCTGTCTTCGCCCGTGGCATCAAGGGTACCATCCTCGCCATCTAGCTCTGATCCAGTCTTTTCTTTCTTCTTAAACTCAATCTTTCGCCTGGCGCTACGTCGGGTGGTACTCGGCTGGCTCTTCGGTGGTATCGCGCGCTTTTTACCCGTCTTTTGTGCGAGGAAGAGCAGCTCGTCTTCGCCTTCGTCTTCGTCTTCCTCCTCCTCTACTATAGGACTGACTTTCCTCTTCCGTAAACTCCGAGCTGCAGGTGTCTTTTTCGTTTGCTGTTGTACTTTTGTCTTTGTGGCTTTTTTAGAAATGCGGTTCTTCGCTGCGGGGGCTTCGGGCTGAGTCTTTGACACAATAGGTGTAGCTCCTTTTTTGCCGGCATCATCGCTATCAATCACGGCTGTGTTTTCGCTGGCAAAAGGTACAGACGGTGATTCCTCGAGTGACTTCGGGCTCGATGTGTTGGCGAAGAGCTGGCGCGCTGTGGGTCGTGGCTTTCGCGCTGATGCTGACTTGGTGCTGCGAGCTTGGGTATGAGTTTGACTGTTACAAGATTTCGGCATTTCGGCATCGCTGTAGTTTGCTTTCACGTCGGGTTCTTGCAGCTCCGCGTCGGCGTCCAATTCCATACTTGCGGAGGGCCCTTCGAAAGGGGTAGGGGAAGCTATAGAAGGTTTAGTATATTATCCGTATGCAAAACATGCCAAACCCCAAGTGGTATTACCTTGTTTTGACAGCGCCTGAATACTTGAGGTTTCGTCAAGCTGTGGTTCCTCTTTCACCGATCTTCCTGTTTTTCGTCCCATCGTAGCTACAAGCTTCTTTCTCTCGCTTCCTTCCTCAAAACTCTCGCCGGAATGCTCCATACGATTAGGGGCATCTTTTGTAGGCACACGTTTTCTTGGTTTCTTCTTGAGCGGAATATCGGAATCTGATTCTGATGCACTCTTTGCTTTTTTAGCTGGTCTTGAGCGTTTGCGAGGCTTGCTGGCTTTGGTCTTTTCTGGCGACGTTGGGCTGTTTGGCTGCGGAACTTTGGTGGTTGCGGTGTCATCAGAAGAGACTGTTCGAGGCTTTCTTTTCCGGCTTACGGTTGCCTTCGTTGGTGCTTCCTTGGTATCTGGGTGGTCTGCATCATGGTCGTTGGGTTGGAAAGGCGAAGGTGGCAGCACTACGTCGCTACGGGTATGCTGTTTCAGCAATGGACTAGCCGGTGCAAAGCTAGTATCCGCATGCTCGTCTTTGCTCTCCACTGCAAAAGTCTGACCTGCTTCAACGCTATGCTCGTGGTACGATATAGACCGTCGGATTAAATGATACTCGGAAGACACGTCATCCACAGCGTCCTGCAGCTGCACTTGCCAAGGGTCATGAGCTTGCATCTCTGTACGCGCGACATCTCCCGGCAACTGTAGACTGGCTGTTTCTTTCAGACGCAGTCGTGAAAACTCAGGTTCTACAGGCACCGTCACTTCCGACATAGCGTGCAATACGTCTTCGGTTGGGCTGTTTCTGGAGTGTGATTCTGTCAAGACAGGCGTTGTGTCTTGTGAGTGCTCATCAACTGTCTTTGGATTGCCTATTTCAGATACCTCGCTCTGAGGTTGGCAATGGTCCTCTTTTGGGGGAATTTGCGTCTGAAGTAAACTTGACATGTTTGACTCTTCACTCGGTCCTTGTGACGACGTCGCAGTCGGCTGTACATCTTCCAGTGCCTCGACCACTGTTGGTGCGGTGAAATGACCTATTGAGCGCCCCTCATCGACGTCTATCTCCTTCTCAGGTTCTTCTTCATCCACAAGAGCAAAAATCTGGGCGTTGGAGTCATCTTGCTGAATCTGCTCCCCAGGACTATTACCGTGTGTTGAAATAACATCGTCTTCGTACCTAGGAACGATAGACAGGTTATTGAACTCAGAAATCATCGAAACATCATCCATGGCCATGTCGTTGAGGGTACCGCTATCCCAATACTCAAATTCGGTGACGACTTGTTCATTCGACTTGCTCTGCGGATGCGTTGTGGTATCTATAGAAGCTTGATTGTGAACTGGACTGGGAACCCAAAGTGGTGAGGGAGGAGGTGTATGTGAAGGGTCTGTAGTAAATGGTTTCTCATGATTTGCATGTAATGTCTGTACCGGATCATCGAGTTTGGTGTCTGGAGTGGGTAGGTCCTCGTGTACACATAACTTGTTCTCATTCGAATGACTTGAGACAGCTGTCGTGGACTCATTCATAGAGTCAACAAGCCCGGTAGCTAAGCCATTTTGGTCTTTTTTTTCGCCATTGTGTTCTTCGACGTCTTTCTCGGCGCACCAATCAAAGTTTTCAATCTCTTGCAGGCCATCTTCCCAACTATCCGTGCGTGGGGGGCTGTATGCGTAGTATTCGGGTGCCTGTGACAGGCCATATATTCGTCCGTCGGGGCATACATGTGGCGCGTCGTCGTATGTGTAACCCAACTCCCCCAAGGACCAGAAGTCCAATTCGGTGACCGGCATGACGTAGCCAAGAAGCTTACGGGCGTCACAGATGGACAAAGTACAAACCGAAGTGTGTGAATCTGGATCTTCAGAGGTCGCGGCCTGTTGGCCTGTATCCAGATCAAAATCCATTGTGTTGTTAGCGAATGTGAGTGGAAGCCTTGGGTTTGCAACCCATAAGGGACAACAAGGGTAGTTGTGCAAACGATCTTTTGTTGACGTGGAAACAACCGAGCTCTCACCTCTTGCGTGGATGAGGAGATTGCACGTCAAAATAGACTCAGTCTCTAGATTGTTTCCTCGGTTACAATAATCGCTGTTTAGACTGGCGGACAGCGCGCTGATGCGCAGCGATTGTGGTGAACTGTATAACAACCAAATATAGCGTTTTATGAAAAGATTAACTCGGTAGCTGTCTGATGTCTCGCCTGGCCAATCTGCAGGGCAGGTGCGCGTAGTGAAAGTGAAGCGCGTCCTCACGTGTTGACGTAACGCGCTGTAGGCACCCGGGAGCCCCACTTTTTGTAGATTATATTCGATTCTCACGAAGCAGTTCAGAGTGCAGTTACTGTAAGAGATGGAAAAAATCGAACAAGTGGAATGCATTAGTAGTTGGGTATCATGTATAATGCGCCAGCTCGCCCTCAAAATCCGCCATCTTTTCCTTAGCTCAAGGCTAGATGAAACATATTAGGGATTCCAGTAAGAATCTCGCGGCGAAAGAAGGGTTATGTGAGCATGTTTAGGTCCTTCCAGGCGCGTTATATAGGTATTGCATTGCTGATTGCGTTTCCAGTGTCGACAGGTGCAGCCAGGATGCTGTTCTAGTCAGTACCGCATCTTTCAAGTATTAAATGTAGAAGGCCTACCTTTTTCCCGCATCGGTTGCGCAGCAACAGCAAAAGAGCGACGCTGGCCAGCAGAAGATCTGAAGGGTATGAGTCGATGTATGCGCACATGCAAAAAGGCACTTACCGCCATGCCGACCGTCACAACAAATCCGATGGTGGGACCGATAACTTTGCAATGGCACGGGTTTTGATCTCTGCATCTGTTTAGCAAGTGTTGTTAACTTGCATGTTGGGGTTGCCATACGTTCCGCACTGGAAGCACACAACTGGTAGAGGGACAAAGTCGCACATGATGACTGGCAATGTAGAGAACACAGAAGATGGACTATAGAATTTGCTTGGGCATATGAACAAGGCGAAAAAAATGCACAGATTGAAGATTGAGGCTCGAAGACGTCTGGGGAAGGCTGAATGATGATTGACACTTGAAGTTGCGCTAGTACTACCTACGTCATCTGCATGAAATAGCTAGATACCTTGGCGCGATCCGCGGAGACACGCGTCAACGATACCGCGCTCGACAAGGCTGAAAATATTCTTGTTTTCAACATGGGCGATAGCAAACGCGACCTCCAGCATGATGCAGTTGTAACAGGCGGCCCGCAAACCAGGCACATGCATCGCTCCACACCGGGGCATCTTTGTTTTCCCAAGGCTAACAATGTTTGCAAAGCCTCACCTTGTGCAATAACAAAGGGCCAGGAAGCTATTGCATTAGGCCTCCATCTCTTCACGTATCAGCTCTACCTCCGCCGTCTTCTGGCCTGCATGGATTTTCCCCTTTAGGCCATCATCATTCTTGTCAAAGCAGAGTCTCCATAAGTCTGGCTCATCCTCGCTCTCGACAGCAATGAAGCCCTCCCAGTCGTTGAACAGAAACCGTTTCTCGCTATTGGGACAAACGCGAGCGCCCCAAGGTCCAGGCTGTCCTTCTTCCGCATCCACGCGCAGTCCATGGCTGATTTGGAATATGTCGGATTCGATATCGAGATATACCCAGTTGAGCTGTGGGGGGTCGTTCGATATAGTAGAAACGATTCCCTCAAAGTTCGAGTCGGGAAAGGGGAGGTAGTAGCCAGAGAATGGATGAAGATGTGGACCCTTGTATGTTGACAGCTGAACGTACAGTCGGCCCCCGCGAAGCACAATGCGGCTATCTTTGAAGAGTTCTTTGCGATCTTCTGGACTTCTTGCAGTTGCACGGCATCGCATATGGCACTTGTCGCGTTTCCATTCTGCATCGGTGCCCCCGTCTTTCGCGTTTTCGGCTTGACTTTGGATTGACAGAACAGATGTCACTGTCAAAGGGACTGAGCCCACGAGAGCAAGAAGGCCAAACACCATCTTGCTCGTGTGCAATTAATGTTTCAGTGAAGGCCTTGGAAACTGAGAAAAATGGTTGGGTATTCACTTTAGTTGAGGACGTAGTGCTTTGATCCAACACCGGCATTTTGCAGATGGACTAAACAGATACCGATCACAGTCTGCATCTCGCAAGGGCCATCAGCTATGACGGAAATCGAGGGCGATCATGATGCGGCTGTAGGTATCCACATGGAGGGGCCAATCAGAGCACAGTAAGACGGGTAGCTTCCGTCTCCCGCTCCACTTGAGTGAGCATGATCGACCAGATCAATACGATGCCGGGACCAGTGACGAACAGAAGGCCTCATAATGCGCATCGCTGCATCCAAATGCCATGCAATACCCTACACGTTGGCTTCTTTAGCCGACTTGTTATTACCGCATCGAGAAAACATAGTCGAAGCGACTGCGCTAACTCTGAATGCGTGCATTAGACCATCAAAGACAACAAAGAAGTTTAATTCGCTTGTAATGCAGGACCCATTCCTACACCCTTCCTGGTGAAGATCACTTCGCCGACTGGGTGGATCGATGATGCAGTTGCGCTGATAGTTGCGCTGATGAAGGCCGTGGCTTCGCATGTCCCCGTCTAGTGGCTTTTCCAGAGGCATTTATGAGCTGGACCTCGCGCAAACTATTGCACTTCCCCATCTCAAGCCATCTCATCTTCTCTCTACCAATACGTCTACGAAACAGTGGCGTGGTCTTCATATTCTCGGCGGTGCGAAAACGCAAAGACACCATCTCCAATTCAGCCCTCATCTCCATCACAATATCCCCTACCAAACACACCACCACTTTCGCCCAGTCCCGAACCCGAGGCTAAATCTAAGCCTGAACTTGAACCAGACATGGCGGACAGCTTGACGAAAGAGTACTTGACCCCATATCCTCAACGTCCAAATGTGCAAATAATAACCTAGCCATAGCTTGACCGACACTGCCGGCAACGCATCAGGCGGCCGCAACAGTCTTTCCGATGTAGGCTCGACCATGGGCTCCGTGACGAACCCCAAGTCAAAAAACAAGAAGAAGAAGGGCAAGGGCAACAGCGACGAAGATGAGGAAGATGACGAGGGCTTTGGACTCGATAACAACAAGGATGTAAAGGGAAGCTTGAAAGTGCACATCAAACTTGATATAGAAGCGGATATCAGGATTATTGCGAGGGTCAAGGGGGATATCGCGATTGGTATCTTGTAAATTGAAGTTCATATGTACATGAGTAATGGAAGAAGGATGATACTAAAATGTCACGGTGCTATGTACATAGTTCGCATGGGCAGTCTTTTGGATAACGAACATAATCGTCCAAGTCGAAAATTCATTTAATACCTGCAATTACCCCCACTAAGGTTTCAATAAGAACTTCGACATCGCATATACGAAGCAGCCCTGCAGGACGGAAACCTACGGACGTAGAGTAACGACTCAAGAAAGCTGATATCAACTTCGGGTATTGCGGGCCCCCCGGTCTTAAGCGCCTGTACCTTGGACTGACCTAGGTCAGCCGAGCCATTCGGGACAAGTTCCTTCCGTTATACTCGCGATGCTGCAGGTCTGAAGTAATTGTTGTTGATTATCTAGCCTAATAGGCCGTGTATCCGCAAAAGGATACCATGATGCGGACCTTGGATAATATGTCTAAGTATGTCTAAGCTCTCAATATGGGTAACGAGGGGTTGGTTCGTTACTTTTGATCCGTGTGCAAAAGGCCTTTGTCGAGGTTGACCGCTGTCAATGGTGTGGTTGATATAAATACTAAATCAGTGCTAGCATACGTATCGTACGAAGGAGCTCATATCTACTGAGTACCCCTAACAATACGTACCAAACAGTGACGTTACTCTACAACCACATACCTCAATCAGCTGAAATTTATCAGGCTATTGAATTGTGTTATGATCTACAATCTGAGCGACTTTTTACGTGTTGCGACCACACGATTTTGGTGAGGTTCGTTTTGATAAGGGAGGGGGCGCTCAATAGATACAAGCTCCTTCGTAGGGTATTATTCCGCGTCTTTTCCATGTACATATGTACCTGTAGCAGTTCGAAAGCAGCCAAGTGGCTCAAAAGAACGTACCACAAATCGCACGAGAAGCCATCGGCGCAATGCCCGACCTTAGCAATAGCCGTTGGCCAGTTCTCGGTTATTATCGCCGACTATAGCGCCGAGGAACAGAGGTTTGCTGCTGCACGTTCGCTACACCAAAAACACCACCGGCCCTTTCAACCCAAGGGCACGGCATCTGAGATCGGCAACTGCGTGCCCCCTGTTAACGTCTTAGTCGCATCTGCCACTTTTTTTTTGCTAGATCAAAGAGAGATTGTCGAACCAAATATCGCGACGTCATGCCGATCGTTTCGGTTTCACACCCAGGAAAACGCCTCCCCCAATCCCGCCCCAAACTACCCCGCGACAGCGGCTGAGCTACCCCAGATGGCCAAGAAAAAGGCTGGGAACGCGTCCACCCGACTCCGCACAAAACAAGTGGCGATACGGTGAGGGAGGGAAGGAAGGGGGCCCCACGGGGTGGATTATAAGTGGGCATTACATGGGACTTATTATTACCCAGGAAGGTAAGCCGTTGACGAAGGGGAGCCATCGGCCTTTGCCCATTCTACCGGACAAGGTAATTTAAGGACGCTGTCGGGCCCCCCCGTAGAATGGCCGTTGCGCTTCGTCGTCGAACTCTACAGTACTATCTACTAGTTTGCCTCCTCCTCTCCTCCCCCATCATCTGGTTTGCGACAGAGATTTACACACAAGTCCTGCCAACAACCAACCACCATGGCGACAGCGATCCACCAAGACAAGCTCTCAGCCGAGCATGGGCGCGCCGAGAATGTCGCCGAGGAGAAGATTTCAAACTCGTCGGCATCAGACGAGCTCGAGACACAAGACGTGGAGCTCCAGGAAAGAGAGGCGGCACGCGTACTGCGGAAAGTGGATATGAGACTTGTACCTATCCTTTCTCTGCTCTACCTCGTCGCTTTCATTGATCGCAGTAACAGTATGGCATTTTTAATTTTTAACTTCACAATGGCTTCCTCACTGTTTATCTCGAACTTGTTGAATAGCTGTGCTAACATGTTGTTTGTTTGTTAGTCGGTAATGCGAAAATCGCTGGTATGACGGAGCAGTTGAAGATGAGCGGCATGCAATACAACACTGCTGTCACCTTGTTCTTCGTCCCATACACTCTCCTCGAAGTCCCCAGTAACATCGTCTTGAAGATGATGCGACCAAGTCACTGGATGGCCATTCTGATGTTCTGCTGGGGTCTCGTCATGACGTTGATGGGACTGACATCGAGCTACGGGGGCCTACTCGCCGGTCGATTCTTCCTAGGCGTCACAGAGGTATGTGTAAAGCAAAAAAAATACCTAGTTAAAAGAGTTTCCAAAATATATATATACTGACCTTGTATACCCCCTTTAGTCTGGTTTCTTTCCTGCCGCAACGTTTTTGCTCACGCTCTGGTATCGCCGTTTTGAACTTCAGCGCCGCATGGCTGTTTTCTACGTGGCTGCGTCTCTTGCGGGCGCCTTTAGCGGCCTGCTTGCCTACGGTATCGAGAAGCTGGACGGCCGCTCTGGACTCGCTGGCTGGCAATGGATTTTCCTCTTGGAGGGTCTTATTCCAGTTGCGCTCGCCCTCTTCATCTGGAAGATTCTGCCGGATAGCCCGGAGACGGCAAAGTTCCTCACCCAGCCAGAGCGAGACTTGCTTGTTAGGCGGTTGGCCGACGATTCTGGATCTGGACAGGGCAGAGCTACCAACGCCGATAAGATTGATAAATCACACATCATCGCCGGGCTCTCCGACTGGAAGATTTGGGCTGCAACTGTTGTTTTCTGGGGAAACACGGTGGGCGTTTATGGGTAAGTTTTCTCTCTTGCGCGCGAGGGCGCATCCATTCATTACTTCAGTTCAGAGGTTCTAAGATTTTTTTTTCGATATTTAGATTCACAGCGACTGTACCTTCGGTCATCAAGGGCCTAGGCTACACCAGCGCCAACGCCCAACTCCTCACCATTCCCATTTACGTCTTCGCCGCCATCCTCACCATCATCTTCGCATGGGCCTCGGACTTGACTCGCAAACGCTCCCCCTACATCATCGCCGGCTACGCCATCGCAGTATGCGGCTTCATCGCGCAGCTCGCCATCCCCAAGCCCAAATACCCAGGCGTAACCTACGGCTTCCTCTTCCCCGTCGCAGGCGGCCTCTACTGCCCCTTCACCTGCCTCGTCTCCTGGATCGGCAACTCTCTTGCGCCCTCCTCAAAACGCGCCGTCGGCATGGCCCTGCTTATTTCCGTGGGAAACATGGGGGGTATCATGGGTAGTAACATTTATCTTGCGAGGGAAGCGCCTCAGTATCGGACGGGGTTTAGTGCCAGTCTCGCCATGTGCTGCTTGGCTATCCTCATGACGCTCGTGTTGAGGTGGGCGTATGCGAGGGAGAATAGGAAGAGGGATCAGTTGATTGCTGAGCATGGGGAGGAGGCTATTCGTGCTAGGTATAGTGAGGAGGAGCTGCTGTTGATGGGTGATAAGAGTCCGTTTTATAGATATACGTTGTAGATGCCATCTACCCATACGAGGATAGGTAAAACTTGCAAATGTTACGAGTAACGAATCGAGTTTGTTGTTCTTATCGAGATAAACACTAGCTCCTTTTTTGATGAAATCTTGCTTGGCCTGCCCCCCTGCCTGTCACTGTTGTAGAACTGCTACACAAGATTGATCGACATGGATAGACCTGGTCATTGGTGAGATGTCAAAAAAATATTCGCGCTAATGCAGGTCCTTATTCCAATTTTCCGGACAGTTATAGCGTCACAGTATGTAGATATACCTGCACCTCTTGACTTGGTAGTTTAAAAAGTCCCCTGGTCGACGCTACCCTCCCCCGCATAAAAGCCGGTAGAAGAAGCTGTTTTGCCCAAAACATGGATGCATATATGCTTGCCTTGCATGCAGCCTTATTTCCGACCATGCAAAAGTCAGAAGCCAGATCCTAACGTTTACAACGTCTTATCAGGGACTCTAGATGGGACTTTGAGCTTCGCCTAACCTGAGACTCCCCTTCAGTGTCTCTAGTTAGCCTGTCAACCTCACGGTCGCACGTCCCACTCACTTGATAGTGGACCGGAAACGCGGGCTCGTAGTGCAGAACCCCATCTACAGAGCCAATTTAGGTCTTTATTCCCTCTGTCTTCGTTCTTGCTGCTTTCAACCATAACTTGTATAACCACCCATTCCAGGTGATTTCTTCGCGCCACCATCGTATTCCATACTAGCAATGACGTCCTTCATTCTCAAAAGCAGCTCTGCAACTCTGAACGGTTTGCCAACCACATCGTCCATACCCGCTGTCATGGCCATGTCGATCTGCTCCTTTCTCACATTGGCCGTGACACCGATGACAGGGATTCTGCCCTTGAGCAAGCCTTCGTCTTCCAGCTTGCGGATCTCGGAGACGGCAGTAAGTCCATTCATAATCGGCATTTCCCAATCCATGAGTATGAGACTCAGTGCGACGGGCGGCTCTTCGTCTTGGTCTGTGCATATAGGTTCTGTAAAGGGTGTGCTGAGAGAATCGGTTCGCGCACGGCCATCAGACAAGGGGTGGCTGTGATTCCAAAACGTAGTCCTTGGTAAAAAGTCGAGGGCCTCTCGACCATGGTTCGCGACACTGACGATGCAGCCGAGGTTGTGTAACTGTTTACTGAGTACACGTTGGTTGACTAGGTTGTCCTCAACAATGAGTACGTGCAAAGTCTCTGGTATGCTTTGTGTGCGCTTTAGCTCCTGCAGGTCAGGGCCTTCTGGAAGACCAAGGGATTCAGGGTTAACATGAGTGTGTTCTATCAGAGTCGGCATTGAGTTGGAATCTGAAGATTGCCGTCGGAGGCTTGAGCGTGGAGAATTAGACCGTCTATCAAATTCGCTCGTGTATGCGCGTTGCAGCTGTGTCGGTCGTGACCGCCCTGGTTGCGGTATCTGCGGTCTGTGCTTGACATCTTCGGGGAACACATGTGGTAGGCTGCCTTTCCGTGACGCTGTAGTGTGGGCTCGACGTGATTTGATGTAGAAAGCAAAAGTACTGCCTTTGCCTTTCTCACTGGCAACTCCGATAGCACCGCCCTGAAGTTCAGTAAGACGTCTTGAAATGAATAAACCTAGACCTGAGCCTCCATAGTGGATGTGGGTACGTGGTGAGGCTTGCGAAAAGCGGGTGAAAAGTGTGCCCTTTTCCTCTTCCGAGAGACCCCGGCCAGTGTCACTGACGGAGAAATGCAAGTATATCAATTCTTCCCCGCTTTTCCAGTCCTCCTCCAGGTGATGATCATTTCCTACCAATCTTTCGTCGTTATATTGTATTCCACCTGGGACTGATACAGGCTCAGCCGTGCTTGCGGTAAGAGTAACCTTGACTAACTTCGTATGTTCAAGGCGTGTAAACTTGATGGCGTTCGTCAGGAGATTAATAAGAATTTGCAGTACCCGCGTCGGGTCCAAAGATGTCCAATCGACGTCTAAATCGCGGTAGGATTGCCCGACCACCAAAGAAAGTTCAATCCCGGCAGCTCTTGCTTCGGCATCGAACATTTTGACGGCATGTCTCGCGACGTTCTCGGGTTGCGCAATGACAGGAGTCATATCTAGTAGGCCTGAGTCGAGTTTGGATATGGTGAGTATGTCATCTACAATGTGTCTCATATGCTGAGCACATTGGGAAATAGTTTGGGCTGCATCCAGAGTAGAAGTTAAGAAGCCGGCCATTCCTCCTATTGCCGGAGACAGACGACCATCATGCCCAAACGAGGAAGTGATAGAATCTGCGCATTGCATAATTGCACTTAGCGGATTGCGCATCTCATGTGAGGTAGTATCGATAAAGTGCTCTAGATGTTGTTTGCCCTGAAGTGCGCTGTCGGTACGAAGCCTCTGAATGCCCTCGGCCCACTTTTGTTTCGAGATATCGGTAACGTTGCCTACAATCTCTATCAACTCGTCATCTGAGCTTAGCTCTGGGTAGGCCGAACATAGTATCCATCGGAAGTGTTGGGTATCATCAGGCTCTTGCTCGCAATCATCTAATGGTGGCGCGAAAGGCATCCTAGTCCGCAGTTCAAAGCATACAGATTCGTGCTCTGTGACTAGCTTCGAGAAAACAGATTCACAGAAACTCAGGTCTTCTTCAAAAGCAATCTTATACCATGCTTCAGTCGCATTTGTATCGGCCGAAGCGACTTCAAATATGTCATACCAGCGCTGATTGCGGTATGTATATGAACCACTGGGGTCGGTAACGAAGATGGCTACATCGGCGCGCTCTGCAAATCGCTGGAATTTGTTTTCTCTGAGCTGTATCTCGGCCCGGAGTTGGTCCTGAATCTGCTTGGCCTGGATGATATCTTTCTCTCTTTGGCGCACTTCATCTTCAAACAGTACAATTGAAGCCAGAGACGTAGCAAGTAGTCGGACCATGACATGGAGGTATTGTTGATAATCTTCGTCAAAAGGTCGGCGAGGATTAACACCAATGATGAGAAAGCCTTCAACTTGGTTTCCAGATGTTGGAATGATGGGACATATGATGAGAATACGGCAAGGATCACCATAACCCCTCCATTCAATCCCCTCCAAAATTTTACTGGGTTCCGGAAGGTCATCTAGGTTTACAACCATAGCTTTCCCAGAATGCGCGGCCCTCAGAACAGCAGGATGCAAGACATAAGAGCCGTCATTGATGTTGATGTTCGTAGGTGCGATTGGGTGGTTAGCAGCGACACCAATGGTACCCTTTAGGACACAACCGTCTAATGGCGGCATATTGCCTGCTAATGTCATGGAAGGCATTTCAGCACTTACGTGTCGTTCAGCAGCATACAAAAGTGCAAACGGGACATCTTTGTCGTTCAAGCTCAAAGAGCGTAACGTGGTATTCCAAAAGGACGGAAAATCCCTTGCATCAGCGCTTAATGTGCCCATAGCTACCAAGCTGGAGACGCGGCGCTCGAGGAGACGGTGACTTGTGAGTTCGATGAAGCTCTGATAATAGGCTGTCACACAGCCATGACGATCCGAGATGGGTACAAACTGAAAGCACCAATGCGTTTCTTCAAGGAAGCCGTCTTTATCGATAAAGAGAAGCATATCAGATTCAGCCAAAGGCTCGCCGGTGGCTTTGATATGATTTATAATGGGCTCAAATGAGATCCAATGTTCAGGTGCCTCGGTTCGAATGCTCTTGCCCATGCAAGGATGAAGGTGACCAAGTAGGCGGATGTACGGTTCGTTGTACAGCATTATCAGTTGTTCGCCCCAAAACAAGACAGCCGGAGCGGTATTGCTGAGCACCATGTTCGCCATGCAGCGCAGATCGGAGGACCACGAATCTATTGGGCCAAGGGGTGTACTTGCCCAGTTCACGCTGCGGAAATAGTCGGTGTGGGGACTGGTTCTTACACCCGATGGGAGTACATGCAGCATGCCGTCGAACGATGTATGCCTAGTGTGTCTTGAACTTGGAGATAAGACAGCGCCATTGCTCCGTTCAAATGGTGACCTTGGCGGGGGTGGAGAATAAGGAGGCAGCGCATCTGTACAGCATTTGCTGGATGGTGCCTGTATCAGACGATTGCCCTTTGGGCTTGGCGACGCGTTGTTAACCCATAGGAGAAGCGTCGGTATTCCACTGATTATCCTGTAGCAACCTAATGTGATGGCACTCCATACATGTCCTTCATATGTATATGCAGGTCCTCGCCATAGGGGGTCGCCTTGGGTTGCTCGGCGGTAGACCCAGTTCCTAAAAGCCAACTGTGTTCTGGAGCCTTCAGCGAAGACACTCGTCGGGTCTTTGCCTATTACTTTTGCCAATAGCCCACCGACTGAATGTAATGCCGTATTTGAATATACGAGGTCGAGCCACTCGTGATGTGGATGCGGTGGTACGCGAACGGCGAATGAAGGGCGATGATCGCAGTCGAGGGCCTCGAGGAGCGTGACAGCGGCTATGTCTCCGCTCGCTATCTCCGACTTGGGCTCTGTGTTTGATCGCATCGGCGGTCGTGCATAGTCGGTCGTCTTATGCGCGTGGTGCTGTGCGGGTAGCTGCCCATGTGAAGCCATCATCTCATCCGGCGCAACGTTGGTTAGGTGGAGGTGAATAAGCACACGGCCACCACATTGGAGACAAGTTACAATCAGTCTTTCAATGATAGTGACAGACCTAGCTTCCTTTGCGCATCTAAAAAGCGAATATGGCCAAGCCTAGGCGCTTCATTGTCTTCCGTCGCATTGACACTGGATGACTGCGTTGGCCCGCTAAGCCTAGACTTACTCGCCCGATCTCCGCATGACGTCACTGCCTACGATGCTTTTGGTGGGAGAAACTAGGAGCGATAGCAAAAATACTATTATTTCGACGAGAAACTCGTCTCTGTCAATATGTACCGGACTGTCGCTTCAGATCGCCAAGTCGGCCCTGCTACGTTGAGGCCCTGTGGCGATCCGTAGTCCAAGCACGTGGATCTGCGCAAGGCCATTGATACGCTAATGCACATGCAGCCTAGTACATTCCTAACTTTGCCTACTGAAACGCGGTTACTTTCACATCCCCCATCAAACTTCCCAACACAGAGAGACGATCGTATGAGCAAGCTCGTGTTTGTCCTGCAGGGACCATACATTGCTTGGTACACCTATCTGAGCTCGTACGACTCCTTCACTTAACCTGGACCTCACACGTTGCGCATGAAACGTATGACCACACACCACTTTTCTCGCCAAGATTGCCGACTTCCGAATATCGACGGCCTCCAAGCAAACTGTATATGTTGCATCAGACAATGACTGGACCGGCTTCGCTGCACCTATGACTAGATACATGGCCCAACAGCTACAAACCGCACCTTTTCCCAAGTCGCCGAAACAGTAACTCACCATTTATCAGAATAATACCCAACCATTCAAAAACAATGCACCTAGATCTAGTCACAGTTTCAAAGTATCGAGATGGAAGCCATCGTCTTTGGGAACTCTTTAAATTGGTATCTCATTACAAAAGACATTACGATATCGACTAGTCTAGGCATCAAAATCTTTCATCACATGCTCGACCCATCTAGCTCGAATGTTTGCACTCAGGCTTGATAGGGAACGAGTCACCGCCAAAGTATACCTTGTTATACACATTGTCGCCAGTCCAGGCATCCGAAGGTACCACAGGCGGATTAACCGGTCCACCCTCTCGCTGCGAGTTGGGGAACAAAAGGTTGGGCGAAATGACATTGTCCGGGCAACCCAGCGCCGTCTTGCTGAGAATGGGGTCTAAAACGGAGAGGGCCCAAGCAACGCCTTTGGCGACGTTCTCCTCAGTACCGCCAAGCACAAGAGGAGTGATGGAGTTGAGACCCTGGTAGACATCGCAAAGTAGCGTCTGCACGCTCAGGTTGGGGGTGCCAACTTGTGCAGCCGCAGGCACGATGATGTTGCGGGGATAGATGTTGATAAAGCCATCGGTGATCGTTTGGACAGCGCCATAGGGAACGTCGCGACGGTACCAGTTCTCGGGCCAGCGCTCGGGGACATACTTGAACTCCTTGGTCTTCTCGTCGTATTCCGCGCCGATGATGCTCATAACGCTCTTGTAGTTTGGTACTCCGCCTGCACCATAGGTGCCGTTGGAGAAGAACTGGGGGTAGAATGCAAAGGCACCGAGGGAAACGATCTGAGGGAAGGGGAAGTAGTAGAGGAAGGGATTGTTGTTCTTGCTGAAGCCGGCGGACTGGGCGTAGTGCTCGGCCATGACGTTCATGCTGAACTCCTTCTTGGGGTCTTGGGCAGCGAACCCGACCATTTGCTTCACCAGGCGAGAAGATAGGTGATGGTTGTCACCGCAGCCGTTGTAGTAGTCTGGTTGATGTAAGCTAATGTTGTGAAGTAAGACTAAGCAACGACACCGACATACCTTCACGGTTAGGAGAGACATCAGCCTCAACAACGGAGTGACGGTTTAGACCACCAATTCCGTTCTTTCCTGCGCCAAGATAGAAAGAAAGCCCATCAAGGTCGCCAGAGCCCAAAACAGCGAAAGTCGCCAGGACCGTGGAAAGATCAGTGGCCATGTTGAAGCCACGGGCAGTAGCAGCTAGAACCTGTCCAAAGTTGACGTAACCGTCACGGGGAAGATATCCATGGTTCGCGAGTAAATTCAGACCTGGGCATGGACCACGGGAGTCGGTAGGCTTTGGAGCTTGGAATTCATAGCCGGGCTCGGGGCGCTTGTTGTCCTGCTTGACGATAGCATTGCCGACTGAGGTCAAGAGACCACCGACAAGGTCTCCAATCGGTTCCAGTAGGCCCGGAAGGAGACCATTTTGAGATTTGGCACCGCGCTTCTCCAGTTGTTCACGCGCTATCTCTGCTCGAAGGTACTTCTCCATGTCTTCGCGAGAGCTGGCGCCCATCATGCCGGGGTAGGCGGCGGCGATGGCTGGCAGGGCCAGGGTGATGGCTTGAGTGAACCTCATGATGCTGAAACCGCAAATCGATGTGCAGTGGGAGGAGGAAAGAAGGAGCACCTGCTGGTTGAGGACTCAATATGGGTCAGAGGGCGTGTGCATTTATAGGGTCATTTTCTACTACACGGCTCAAGAGACACCTCAGTGTAGCCGTTCGGTCGTTACTTTCCGCGGCTGTCCACGTCAAGAACGATCTACAACATCAGTTGCCGAAGAGTTGACATCCCGTATCGGGCGAAGAGTTACCATGGTAATCTTCATGCAGGACTAGGGAACACCATATCGGGCCTCTACGCCTCTAGCAATGACGCCTGTATGGCTGCGGAGAGTAACAACGACCCAATCATATCCTGTCGAATTACTCGACATGCGCTCTTCTAGCCCTAAAACCAGGAATAGGTAAGCCCCACTATCTTTCAAGTTGTACACAGGTATCTGAGGGGTTCCACTTGACACACAGACCATGACAGGCCGGTAGTTCGATCGTGGACTAGGATGATGATCCAAGAAAATCAATCTACACCTAGATATCTCCATGACAAAGGAGGCGCTGTGGTTGGCATGCTGCAGTACTCGGGCCACGATAATAAACGGACCGACGTTTACATTGCGCCGAATGGATTTGAGTCAGTTAAGATGCGGATGGTCAATCTGAAACCTTAGCGATCAATCCGGGGATAGCAACTTGTGCATGAAGTGAGTAGCACATCATCAACGTCAAATATCAAACCTCTCCATATGGCGAATACCGCATCGCTATCATGTAGCAATCAATATGGTGCTCGTTACTATCTCAGTTTTCTGTAGTTGGAATCTAGGGTTCTACGCCTGGTAGATGAAATCATAGTTGCGATCTGGTATACAGCGGAGACTTTGTTCTCCTGGGGGATTAGTTCCGGCTGAATACTACATTATGCAGGGGTAGGTTTTCAAGAGCCGTGATCGAGACGACCCGGTCTCTTGGCGATGGCATCTGCACAGTGGCTTGCAAGCTTCGGGAAGTTGTATGAAAAGATTCCAAAAGAGCCTATTACGACTTGGAGCCATGCATCGGCTGTTTGGCTGTCAGAAGGATTTAGATTATGTCAGTAAGCTGCAGAAGAATATTGGCTGGCATGCCACATGTACACCTACATACCTGCCGCCCAGAAGAACGGGATCCAGTCCAAGATCGCTTGGGCGGACAGATTGTCGATCAGACGGGATTGCAATCTGCGGCTCTGGCATCCAAGGTCCTTTTTGGTAAAAGTTTCTCTACGTCCTGGCTCGATGCCGTTAGAGTGCTGCCTATTAGGTTTTGCGTGGTGGGAGGAAGAGGAAAAGGAGGCTGAGTTCTGACGTCAAAGTGATGCCGCGGAACGGCTAGAGGTGTCGATCACCCGCGCTAGCTGTCCACTTCAACCCGAATGCGAATCCATGTTGGCCGTGTCCGTGTCAATCCTGCTTCTTGACCGCAAGGCATGTTGGAGGAAAAGCTATCATCATAGGTGAAACCCTGAGCGCCTTTTTAGTTACTGGGGTTCGAGGCCCTTTGCTCAGGCACGGAGTCGTGTATATTTTGTACCTGAGTACTTCTCTATTTACTCTTGTGTTGCCTAGATAGGTATTCTCTTGTTTCTTTTTTCTGCGACTTTGAATAAATCCGACCGTTGTATTTCGGAGAATTTACTTGGTTCTTAAACTGGGTGGGGGCAGGTCCAGCCCATTTTCTATTATAACGTCCGAGAAAAAAAACGGTCGTCAACAACGCGCGTGCATGAACTTTGAGCACAAGCCTCCGAGGAAGATGGAGATGGGTCGTCTTGTTGAGTCAGTTATCAATGTATGCCATGAGATGCGCGCGCACAAAAGAAGGAAAAGCACAATATTATGAAGATAGGATCCGTCCTCGATCATTTTCCGTCTCGGTGTCCCTATCGTAGGAAAGGAACGTACAACATTTACGATTTAGCCAGGCGTAGACCTAGATTTGTGATCGCGGAACTGTAACATCGCCATAGTTGCTTATCGCTGACTGTGGCCGTTGTGGCATAAATTTGTGGGACACTCTAATACTGAAAGCTCATCGCTTCAATTCACTTCGCTTTTGCATGATACAATACCCGCCTCCTCAGCCATCAATTATCGATGATTATCTCCTTTTCCCTATCGGAACATTTTGTACATACGCCTTCACGAACGAGTTGAATTTCTTCTATAGTCTCTGAGGGTTTAGACCTTACGTAGCGCACCTCTTCCCGACCTTTTAGAAAGAAATCACTTTTTATCCCAGACACTCCCTTTGAAAACTTAACACCACACTCCATCCGTTCTTGAAATTTTCACGTCGTCTTAAATGTCCGTTAACATCGTATGGCCATCACAAGGTTTCTTGATCCCAAGTATTATCATGTATAAAATCCAACATATTCGTTACCCTGTACAACTTCTCTTCACCAAGTCGTTGTCATTCGCTATACCCAAGCCCAAGTAAGACCTTACTAACATTGCTCAGAACTCGACCTTGAAAATCCTCGCGTTCTGCAACCCCTCTCAATAAAGATACAAGACGAATAGCAATAGAAAGAAGGCAACAGAGATGAAACCAAGAAGTAAATCGATCTAGCTCAGACCCAGAGAAGTATACATGGCAGAACCAGCAAGCTGAAGTAGACCTCCCACCGATAAAAACAGTGCCCAGAAGACGTACAATCCAATGTGCTTTGGCTGGTGTAAACCATCAGTAGCAGAACGAGGTAGTCAGTACTCTAACTCTAGATCAACACTATGCTTTTCAGTCAAGCCCTTAGCAAACAGCAATCGCAGTCCTATCACAAACGAGACATCCCAAGAACACCTCCAATACCTGTAAAGAGAGTTGTCACACCAACCTCACCACTAAAAAAGCCGTATCATCCATTGGAACCCGCTTCAAAGGTATTTGCAAGCATCGTGCCTTGCTCTCAAAGAAGACACAAGGAGTACGGTACGACTCGCGTACAAATAGGATAGACCACTACGTTTGTCTATTTACCACTCCATATGCCAGCGATAAACCCAGTCAGTACCAAGCGTAATGAGATACAAACACATAATACCAACTAGCAATCGACATGCAAACCCAAAGATGCTAAGACAACCGCATAAGCCTCTTTAGAGACGGGCGAAGAAGGAACATGCATACCTAATCCTCTACAAGAGAGACTCTCCCTATAAGGTTAGAGAGTGTCGCAATCACACTTCATCCGAGCATACAGCTGAGAAGCGAAGTTAGTAGGTGGTAACAGTGCGGCGACCATAGCAGAACATTTGGCTTGCGAGAAGTAGAGTCATCTTACCCTGGCCTGTGATCTTATAGTAAGTATTGCGATAGTCAATAGCATGAAACTATTGCCTAATCTAGTTTTTCCTCAAATTAATGTCCCCAGCCGTGCAATTCACACTAAACACTCTTACACTATATTAACGACTACAGAATCTTACCTAACCCAGTCTCCTTCCCTTCTACACGAAAACAAGCCGGCAATGACGTACTAGCAGCTAGTTCATTCACCAACGTACATCAAGGTAATCTAGTCCCTCAAACCCAGCGCCATGAAAATCCTTTGATACTAACACCCTATAATACATTACTATCCTAAGCCCTGCTCACTATCGTGTTGTGTAGTGGCTATCATTCGACATATTGCCAAGGGGTTTGACAAGGCAAAAAGTTAGGAGTTATTGTTCACACTGTGACGGAGAAGGTGCTGGGAGAGGACCTTTTTTAGCTTAATGGAAAGGGGAGATAGATGAGGAGATGTAGATATATACGAGTGATGCCAGTAGTAGTTTGAGAAGAGTTGTCAGGATGCTATTGCAACACTTTATAATCGTTATATATTTCAGTGTTTACATAAGTAAATGTACGCTGGCGAAAAAGTCCAGTACACAAAGT
This sequence comes from Pyrenophora seminiperda CCB06, assembly GCA_000465215.2. Taxonomy (NCBI): domain Eukaryota; kingdom Fungi; phylum Ascomycota; class Dothideomycetes; order Pleosporales; family Pleosporaceae; genus Pyrenophora; species Pyrenophora seminiperda. The sequence continues at coordinate 1,979,855 of KE747810.1, forward strand.
CAAGATAGATTTGGCGATGGCTGATAACAGTTAAGCACACTTGCTCTCACTCTTTATCGAACCCAAAACCTCAGTCATCTCCAGCCCAAAAAATCCCATCAAGTCAATCACCAAATCCCCTTCCCATCCTTCCTATACATCCACTCGTACACCTCCACGAACATACCTACCTACCTACCCAAGTATCCACCATCCATTCGACTCAGGTACACCGCCACTCGCGTCCCCGCCACGCCCCCACCCGACCGCTACATCCCAGCGTTGAAAATTTTCAATAATCACGGGAGAGCCTTCCAGGCATGCTAGGCAGCAGTGAAAGACAATATTCGGTCCGACTCGTGGAGTGCCGAAGCAGTGCCGCCTGTCAATCACTGCACTGTCACTGCTGCATATGTTTTTTACTGGGTAATAGTACGTAACTGTAACTTTGATGTAGTACAGGGGGACGGGGTTTGCGAGCCGTATGGTTACCAGGCAAAAGCGGGTTCATGCACCAGCGAAATTTGGCACATGTATAGAATGTGGGGAACAGGAGTTTTCTGCGACTTTGCATCTCTAACTGTGAAACTCATCTAACAATAAATTTCGTACATGGAGACGAGCTCATGGCTGGTGGATCCTGGTCTGAGGGGCTGAGTGTGCAGCTCAGCTTGAGAACGTCTCTTGGCTTGACTCACTGCTAAAGCAAAACAGTGGCAAGACAGTGCCGTGGCGATGCGGCGCGGCGGAGCTTGAAACCCCGCAAAGTCCTACGTAAGAATGGGTCTCAAAAAGGATGCTGAGCGCGCTTGGCTGAGTGGAAGTAACGAATGAGGCGCGGTGTCTGCGTGAGGCACAGAGAGAAGGCCCGGAGCGCTGCGCTTCACCGATGCGGTTGACCCCGTAGGGGCACAGTGTTGTGTCGGACCTGCATGCGATGGTGGCTTTGAGTGGGAGAAGCTGGCCCTATTAGCGATTGCGGAATTCAGTGCGATAGATAAAATTCGACATATTCTGCCATACAGAACAGTATATGTCGTCTCGTTCTGAGTTTCTTCTTACCTGACAATCAAAATCTTCTCTGTTGTGATCGATGGCCATATATGCGACCGCTGTCAGTAGTGCGGAGTTGGAGAGGAGAAATAGACTTCAAAGGTCATCACTGCGCTTGCGTGTGCGTCTACGCCGCAATAGTGCATTCATTCAACATGATTGCTACTGTGTTGGCATTGTCGTAACCGCTGATAGCGGCGCACCTTTCTTGTACTGTGGCAAACGCTCGCCCTTCGTCTCCACATGATATCCTTGCTGGGTCTAGATGTGATAGATGGAGTGGAACTTCCTTCCCAACGGCCGTTGTGGCGAACATGAAATCCACAAAGCGCCTTCCTGTGGCTTTTGCCCCTGCATGATGGCATTAGTATTACTCGGCCTTCACCTGCTGTCCAATGGCCATACGTGTAACCGCTGGTTTGGTGATGAATTTGCCTAATGTCTCAGTGTCTCAAATTTGTGACGTTTGGTCGCCACGTGGGCCGCATCTCACATAAGCGCCAGACGCTGTGGTGCAGTTGGCAAGGTGGCCACGTGCATCGAGTAAGGAAAGAATCCAGTCTAGTGGTTGTCATTTGCGGCAATGTTCGTAGTGGCTGCAACAGGAAGAAAAACTCAAGGGGATTACGAAGAAGAGTAAGCTGCAGTAGTCGGGCGGCAATCAAACGAATGAGACAGCTACGATGATGTCAATCACACCGAGTACATGGAAACGCGTCGTGGAGCCTAGTGGATTGCGCCGGGATAGTGTATGTAGATTACAAATGTCAAAGAGCATGACGACGACCAATGCTTCGTTTCAGCTGTGCTCGTCGGGCTGAAAGAAATGGAGTGACATGCGGTTGAAGCTGGCAACACAGCGCTGAGGGTGGTGTGGTGTAGCTCGCTTGGCAGCGCTTACGGCTTCGGTTGTTGGCGCTGCCGAATGATCGCTCGGTCGGCATTAGGCGTGCAGAGAACGAGCGTGTGCGATGCGATGCTGGAGTCCGAAGAGACCAGCATGCCGGGTTAGATTTCGGGCTACGAAGGAGGTGGGGTGTGACGTCTAGGTGGTCTATACTTGCTGTCGCAAGGCATTCTTCTAGGCAAGGCTGAACGGGCCACCACCACTACAATGTGTATTCACCATGGCGTCATGGCGGGCGTCATGGCACCATGGCGAGCATCATGGTGATGGGATGCTGCGTGTGATAGTTTTTGGCGAGGCAGACTCTGTTGGTTCAGCCTCATGAAGGTTTAGCCGGGGCGCTACGACGCTACGACACACACCCCGGGTAGGAGTGGGATGCCGACGGGCTAACTTTAGCAACGGGAAGGGACAAGCCGCTAGCCCTGTTTGGACCTACAGATGGCAGGTGCAGCCCGTCCAGGTGCCCCGCGCAGGGTGTCTGGTGTGAAGATGGATACAGGTGCAGGCATACGCTGGCCGAGACGGCAGATAGATGAAGAGAAGGTTGGGTTTGGATATACTTAGACTGACGCACACAAGGTAAGCGACGGGGTGTGTGTGTAAATGTGTTGAGGAGAAGCAGTCGAAGGATCGGCACGTGCTTTGCTATGATTTACAGTACTTGCTGCCTTCACAGATCAAGCCATTCCGCCAGCGACAAGCATTACCTGCAGCCATGGGAGACGCTGCTGGAACTGCGATGTCGTGTGAATCCTGCCTCATCCCAAGGACCTGTCTGTGGGGACACGGACAATCGAGCAAAGGAAGAGGAGGAGGAAGAGGAGCGCGGCACGTCATTTCGGAGAAAGCGCCGGGCGGAGGACAAGGCACACTGCTGGGACAACTGGGACATGCATGGTGTTGGTTGATGGAAAACAACCTCATGCTCCAATCGTCCGGCCTCACTTCGGCCCAACTTCTTGCCTCAAGACTCGAAGGAGCAGGTTGGGCCACGGCGGCAACTGCCATGGTGGCATGTGTGGACCTGGCGACAGACGCTCTCGACCTCACCATAATGTGTACAGCGTTACAGCGTGGACATGTCTCGTACATACGCTCCCAAAGCCGACACTGACCCACCAGAAGATAGCTGTCGCTGCCCTATCGTGACAGCGCTCCCTTGACCTGGCCATCAACACCATGTCTCGGCGCACACGTCTCCATCAGATTAGGTCACATTCGTACGGAGTACCACCCCCGCGGAGCACGCGTGACTGCGTGCGATGCAGGCAAATCTCGCCTTCGCCCTCGCAATCGCTTCCACACTCGTCTCCACCCATGCCCATGCTACCCACACCATCTGGACCTCGTCGGTATCCTCGCACGCATACCGAAGCTGGGGACCTGCTCGTTCCAAGTAACCAGTCCCACCCAAATACAGTTCCACCACTATGATTACCGGCTATAAGGCTTCTTACGCAATGCGCTTGCGCCTGCACACGCGTTTGGCGTCTCACAGCAGCGGCTTCGACACCTTCTCCAGCATGGGGAGAAGCACTCCAAAGGATGCGGCAAGTTGCACCTCCCTGCCATGGGCATGCTGGAATGCAAGTGGTCCGCTTAGCGCATGCTGGCCAGCAGCCTCGTGCGCCGTCTTTTAGGAGTAGAATCAAGAACAGATGCCGCTCGCTGCGCTTGAGCAGAAACAGAAAATGCCATGGGGTTTACGCCGGCTTTAGCACGTTCGGATTTAGTGTAGTGCACGAGCTTGTTGTTGCTCCTCGCACCGCGAAAGCCGCCGGCCGGGCCAGTGCGAGCACATCTTGCACATCTTGGCTGGGGTGTGGGCAATTCGAAATCACAGCGTGGGCCGCTCTCGCACCCCACATTACTGTAGGCGCCAGCTCGCAACCACCAGCTCCCGCATATCTTGACCTACTCCACGGGTTTTAATGCGCCAACCCATGTCAGCATGTACCCTACCTGTACCCTATTTACCAGGATTTGGCCTAATTATCCACCGTCTCGGTTGCAGACGAGCTCAGCACGCCGTGGTTCAAGCAACGGTGCTGGCCCGACAGTCAGGCTCCCGAAAGCCCATGTGCAGCCGTACGCCTTCGTCAATCTCGACGCGGCTCTGTCGGCACGAGCTGTCGGCATCAGGCTGTGATGTGCAGCAGTTTGAAGTCGCAAATGCAGGGAGCTTGCGCCCAGAAAACCGGTCAAGGCTCTGACGTGCTTGCTGCAACTTGTCCTGCGTGCCCAGCAAAAACCGTCGACCCTCATCAAATTCTCAGTCTCCATCCCATGTACTAGCGGACCAGTGTTAAGCAGGGCCAGAATACACGCCAATGCTGCTTCGGCGCCTTTCATTTGCCTTGTACCTTGGAAGGCTGAAAAGCTTGGTGGTCGTGCTCCCAAGCTTTGCGCGAGCGGACACGCTAAGAAACTAAGGCCTCCCGCCTCACACGAGTAGCCCTACGCCCATAGCGCGCAGCCGTGTGTGGAGATTGGCTAAAGCGAAAGGGACAGGGACTGCGGGACCACCTGGCTGCCGCTTCATGTGCGCCCGGAGGGACTGCTTACCGTGCTTACGCCCTGGATATTTGCATCTTGGCGAATGAAGGTCGTAAGTTCATGGCTGGAATAACACCCATCAGAAAGTGTGCGTTACAGCTTCTGCCGTTGCATCCATCGCCGACCTGCTATTCGGCGACATGATAGCGCACTGATACACCATCATCGCCGTCGTTCTGCCTGCTGCGTGCTGCATGTGTTATAACGCACGGGGGGGAAAGAAGGCTCTGACAGGGCTACAGGCGAGGCTACACATATGCCGCTCAGCACACCTGACAGTCCCCACCCGGACATGTTTTCCTCTCCTCTGTCTGCAGGGGACGAGGGTCGTGAACCCATGTGAATCGCACGCCTGAATTTCACCGCGTTACTCAACCCACCCTTCGATCGCCTTCTCTGCAAGGGGTATGAGGTGTCCTCACCATGACAGCATGCTTCGGTCCTGCATCGCTGTGTAAGCGGGCAGTATGGTGCGCCGTTGCAGGTAGGCTGAGCGCAGTCATGCTCTACGCGAGTCGCTATTTCTGGTTCTCCATAGCTCTCCCCAAGCCACGCTCCTCTTAGCACCCAGTGTCAAGTTTGAGGCGGGAACGGTCCGCAGCCTGGCGTAGCGGTGGCCTTGGACTGCCCACTCATCATGCCTCTCTTGACCCATTTTTGGCGCGCGGACGCCTCGTCGCCCAATGTCATTGACGGAACCGTTCGGTTGCACGCCCGCAGCCATGCCCGTGGGCTCAGGCCCATGGAGATACCATGAGATCGGCCCTGGCAAGTTCCATGTATACACCCTGTCCAGCCGGCTTGCAGCGTCTATTCCCCTCGTCGCGACCCAAAGCCCGTCCTCGAGTACGCTGCTCGTTCGGGGTTGGCCCAGGCACAGCCCGCAGATATTTACGGTCCCCTCTCCACAAACCTATCTAGGCGCAGCATATCCTCACTACATTTGTTGCAAATGCCTTGATTTGGAACGGCTTTTCTTCCCTTTTCGGCCTACAACACACCACGCCCACTAGCCTCCCCTGCCGACTGTTTCTTAACTTGACAATTCGTCCCCCGATTGTCCATCGCATCCCGTGCGAGCTACGCCGACTCGCCCAAGACATGAGGACTAGCTCATAACCGTCTGCCACCACCAGATCTGGCATTATTAGCGCACTTTGATCACATCCCCACTTGAGCCTCTGATCTTTCTTAGCCCCATCGTCTCCAGTTTAGATATATACCATCCGTCGCCTCGTTTGCCAGTCATGTCCGAACCCCGTGAGACAGGAGGCCTCCCATTGGCACCCACCACCAAGCAACTACAACATCTCGAAGGCAACAACACTACTCCCCAACCAACATCATTCAGCCTCGAACAATACCAAACCCTACCACCATCAAATACGAAACGAAAAGAAGCAAAAGTTGTTCGTCCTCGCCGTTGTACTGGAACCACCGAACAGGCAGCGTCCGACCCCCACATCGGCTCCTCCCGCTCTGAGCAACGGTCGACTTCAAGCCCTACCAGCATGGCGTCCCACATGTCTTCAGTCCACTACACTAGGACTGGCCGTATCAGTAAAGCGAAGAAAGGTCTCAAGGTGCACAACTGCGAGCACTGTGGACGGGTACGTTCACTCATCTATTCACTGCCACAAGCTGGCTAGCTTAACTCGCTGCTATGCCCCTGCGATGTCTCGTCACCACTAGTGGATTTCGCACTGTGTTCAACAGGTATTCTATGGCTCAGTATAGCTAACTATTACTAGTCATACACTCGTGCAGAGCATCTAAGGTCAGCCAAGACTCGCTTCCATGCAGTTCGTAACTAATGCCTTGTTACAGACGACACCAAAAAAACCACGCACAAGACGATGCGCTCACATGCAAGGTCACTGGATGTGACAAAGTGTTTTACAGAATGGATCTCCTGCTTCGGCACCAGGAACGACAGTACGCATAGCCCAGGAAGTTTTCGGGGTATTCACACTGACAACTCACAGCAATGATCCCGGACACGACTCACGTCAGCAAAGTCAGGAAGGTTCTCCGGAACCTGAAGCCATTCCTATTTCTATTTCCGATCTTGAGCCAGTCACAATCAGTGCAACTGCAATTCCTCTAACACCATCTTATTATGCGCCCGTCTCTCCCATGAATGAGTCAGCGACGCTCTCAAGGTATTCCCAACCAACATTTCGTACCCCTCGAACGCCTCAAGCACTTTCGTCAAGTTTCACTCATGTTCCTCGTTTTTCCAAGAGTTTTACACCCATCTCCAAGTGAGTTTCATTGTACATGTTGGAGCACATTTCCTTTCTTTTGATCATTATCTTACTCAATTATCGAGACAAGTACTTACAGATTTTTTTAGCAATTCCAAGGGTCACCCTTCGCAATTCGCCCGCCACTCTGGAGCAGTATCGATGCCAATCGACGCCATGACACCAGGTCTATGGCACGAACCCTACAGTCCCACACCAGGCTACTCTTCTTCTAGCGGCTACGCATCGCCCATCGCGCCGACCGACTTTCCATTGTACAGCCATGCACCTTACCATCGAGCACGCACTCCATCGAATGCATCATTCATCGATCAACCATGGTCTTACCAATCACGATCTCCTGGCTCCACAACGTCGACCATGGCTTTCCCATGGTCGATGGGTGATAAAGCATCCACTGCTTCAGGCCTTGCCTACATGAACGTGTCTTATCCGATGACGAGCATGTCGATTCCTACTTGCATCGATCCAATGGTTGGATATGGACACTTTGGTCCAAAGACAATGGGACAGAGAGACGAAGAGGAGGGTGTGATACTCTTCGGAGAATATGGTATGGCTTCAGTCACGCACACTTACCCGTTTGAGCAATATCTTAATTATTACTGGAGGCTCTTTCATCCCACTTTCCCCGTCGTCCATCGACCTACCTTTGTGAACCCGTCACCGATGCTGCACGCAGCGATGATCTCAATCGGCGGTCATCATTCGAACGACGCCGATGTCAAAAGAAAGTCTCGAGACCTTCACGACCAATGTATAAAGTTACTTGAACGGGTAAGTACGACGCCTAATAGCATGCACATCAGCTGACTTGTAGCAGAGGGACCATGAGGCTATGACCGAGCCGGATAGGCTATGTGATTTCCAGGCAATGTTTCTTATTGAAGTATTCTCACAATACCGCGCTCGTCGGGCTGGAAGAGTACTCTCGTCGAGATTTGATAAAGTGTATCACAAGGTATGACGCGCCTGATTAAGGTGTGGAATGTGGCTAACATACCAAGGCTGTCGGAAATTGCAGGAGCACAACCTTACGGTTACGAGAGCTTGTCTCCACTTCTACCCAGCTCGAAAACACAACATCAGACCGTTGGAATCATTGGATTGAGCTAGCAACCTGGCAACGCTTGCTCCTATCTTGTTATGTCCTGGAGTACCAACAACCACTTTTCCTCGCTCGTGAAACTCTGCACTCGCTTATTGAGAGCACTCGCTTCGATATTCCATTCCCAGCACATACCTCCCTCTGGGATGCTACAGACTCGGTCGAATGGTCTGCAGCTATATTGGAACTTCCTTACACACCAACGTATGTATACGAAATCACACCCGAGTCAACCTTGACCTTGGACATTTTCCAATCTTCTATCATACTTGCAACCCACTACAATTTACACGGGAACCCCTCGTCATGCATCTCGTCACCGACGGTGTCAGATGTTGAGCATCTTCTAGACACCACCCCAGTCACCAAGCGAACGCTACTCACAGCAAAACTCGTGCAGGTAACACCTCTTCGCGCGCTGCTTGCTGTGTGGGGCGAATCATGGATTCTTTCCGAGAAGGTCACATCCCCGCAAGCCTTTACCGCAATGAAGACAACACTCCGAACTTGGCTTGCGCAGCTATGGTCCTCCAACGAATCAGAAGCTACACCAGTGAGAGAAGCGTTGAAGCTCTCTGTCGCGATTTTGAGGGAAGCCTTACAAGACCAAAGGGACTCAGTAGAGCTAGAGATGGGAACAGACATGGGTATCTTCTTCTCTGGATTAGTTCTATGGGCCATTATTGTGTCTTCGGCTTCCCGATTAACTACCTTCCCTCTAGCGGACCCACCATCAATGCACGCACCGGATCACATGTCCGCATCTACAAGGGTAGATGAGTTCCCTTTCGGACTTGCCCAAAATCAGCCACAGTCACCCATCATTGAGGCGACGCCAGAATACCCGCTACTATCACACGCACAAATTATCATCAACACCATCTCTTTCCTCTCTGACGCATTGTACACGTTCTCCAATGCGGGGCCTGTACAGCAGAGTCCCATTGAACAACTTCGTCATCAGACTGGCTGTGTGAGTCTGCTTCTCTGGATCAAACTCCGACTGCGCGGCATACCTCTAGAAGAACCAAGTGCTGGTGCCGATGATTGGGCCTCGAAACCCGGCGGAAGTCTTGGTGAGCTTCTTGACGGCATTGTCAGCTCAATCGAGCGAGTACTGGATCGCGATTGGAGTGAATGGGATATTTGAGCCCATCTATTACGCCTCGCTTTGGATTCTTTTCTTTTCTTTCTTTTCATGGAATTAACGTCTTGGGTGGCGCAATCCGGATTTTCTTCCCTCTATTGTTGTCTTCTTTCGTCATTTGAACTTTTTCTTTACTGGGCATAGCGACGCATTTTGGATGGTTTACTGGGCACAAACACACAGACATGACATCATGATTGCTTTTTATGGCGGATACCCCCCCTTGTTGTCGTTTAACTTTTCTAGCATTCATATCTTTGTAAGATATACCTTGGAGCATGGGAGATTTTTTTCTTCCACATGATGTTTTTTTTGGCATTGGGAATGTAACCTTTGTACGATTTAGCCGTCGCAATGTTATCACTTGAGAGATCTCACCTTGCATCTTGCTTTTACTAATAACTTGCTCCTTTACCATGATTCCACGATTGTGATTGTTATGGTCATATGTGAGTGTACCCACTATACCCGATAGGGACTAGCTCCTTGGCAGGTATCATGTACTTAGCGGCCCATGGCCTCACTTAGACACCATCATCACGATCATATCATACTCATTTGTGTTTACACTCATTTGTGTTCGCCCTTCGGCTGAACCCGCCTTTTGGGCACCTCGTCGGGCACTGCGTCTACGACAGCGGTTAAGTACTGTGCCACAGGATATGCAGCAATGACGTCCTGAAGCAGGTAACTCAATGTTGTTGAGTGAGTGTCTGCGGGATACTGGAATAGGATTGGTAGAGATATAGATGGGCTTCCCCTCACGTCTGTCTCTCTTTCCAAAGGCATGGTGAGGGGGTTGCGGGGTTGGGTGAGATAGTATGAAACTTACTAACGGGTCCGTGTATCTCTTGAAATCAAGGAAGGAGACGAACGACAGTAAGTGAACATGGCCAACCGTTTTTTTTTCAGCGTGGTCAAACTATCCCTCGTTTCTTTTCTCGAGGCAACAAACAGTCCAATACACCTACCTTCTCCATCGTCTCACAAGCCATCCACGCCTTACATCTTCTGTGTAACTTACATCCATCTTCCCCCACCCACCCACTCAACCCCACACCGCTTCTAGCGTAACCGTGAAAATCGGAAATAACGAGATGGTGGGAGATGGTGGGGTACCTCGCCACCCACCCAAATCAACGTCGATTGCAATATAGTAAATTTTGGCTGTTAGGAGCCCATTTGTGAAGGTGCAAGGAGCCGAATTTCTTGCATATAGGAAGCTTAACACTTGGTTATACGATTCCTCGTATACATGTATACAGTCATGAAGACGGCTTGGGATAAGTGTTGAACATCTTGTTGGTACTATTTCGTTGTTTTTGGCTTTTATGGTTATGTGGGTGTACGCTGGAGGACACACCGCTTCCCGAATCTATGGGAAAGGCGATAATAGCGAGATTCGCTGGATGTTGTATCACGTACGCAATCGACCTTCTCCCTACTCCTCTCATTCTCTAGTCTCTTTTTCTCTCTTTCACGTGAAGCGCCGTGGGGTCAGCGTATGTAGCATATAAAGTATGTGGTTTTCCCAAGTTTGATTCTGTAGTTCATCTCTCCACTCGAGAAGAAAACTCCCAACTGTTCTATACTTGACTACATACACTTTTTGCTACATAACAGCAATTTGAATATACAATGTCTTCAAACAAGGGCAACACCGGCGGAGCCAAAAGCGGCGGTGGCGGCGGAAAGATGACCCAAGATGACGCATCCAGGATCCAGTCCACACAGGTACGTTCACGCCACCATCTTTCTCTCACCCACATGGCACAGAGAGACCATCATCACTTAAGCAATGCTGACATTTATATGAAAAAAGGCTCAGGGAGGGAAAGACATGTCCTCTGGTGGTTTTTCAGCTAGGGCCCAGTCCGCGGGCGATAAGAATGCTAATGCGGGGTCAAAGTGAAGAGGACAGGAGGAGCATGTGAAAGTAGGGAGGGAGGAGGTGGGCGGTTTTTGGATGATGGTGAGAAGGGAGGAGGAGGAGAAAAGGAGATTATGACTAGTTTTTTGGACCTGTGGAAAATGAAACTAGTGCATGAATTCGTGTTTGATGCTAGAGATATGCAACATGTGAAAAGTGAATGTCTCGGAAGCGTAAGGGAAAAACATGTGAAAACGTGAGTGTTTACCCTAGTGTTCTCAGAGCTTGTAGTGGTTGGTGGGGGTGGGGGTATCGAAGTGAAAAACAACCCAATCAGCCCATAGTTCAATATCTTTTCAGAATTCAAGGGGACCTGAGCATATCACTAGACAAGGCAGGCAAATCACAAAAGAGCAGCAAAGTTTGTAAGAAACGTTCCGAATCCAATTCGTCATGAATGCTATATATTTACACATATCAAAAAAGAAGAAGCGCTGATCTTGCAGCCCAAAAAACACACAAGGAATATACAGAATATTTCCCTTCGAAGAGAATTTTTCGCTCTCAGAGCCAACCAAACCGGTGTCCAAAGATACCTCTCCTAGTCCATTCAAAAACGATGCCAAGTCATTTGGTGCTTACAAGTTGAAAGCGCGAGCGTGGCGGCGAGCCTTGCTGCTGGTGGTAGCCTTGAGCCAGGTGATGAACTGGTCAATGGTGAAGGTCTGGGGGAGGGCAGAAGAGCCAGAGCCGGAGCTGGAGCCGGAACCAGAGCTGGAACCAGAGCCAGTGGAAGGAGCAGTAGCATTTGAAGAGTTGACAGGCTTAGCGGGAGCAACAACAGGCGAGGCAGAAGCAGAGGCAGAAGGAGAAGAAGCAGCAGGGGTAGCAGGAGAAGCGGAGCTAGACCCACCAGCACCGCTAAAGACCTTGGGACCCGGAACAGGGTAGTCAGTCTTGCCACCGTAGATGTTGAAAAGGACACCCGGGTCCGTAGCGGTATACGCCTTTGTCATATCCGTACCCGTAGCAGGGAGGGCAACGGACCCGCTGCCAGTAACCTTGATCTGACCGCACCCATTGTAGAACTGAGCCTTCTTGGCCGCCGACGCCTCGTGCAGGCCAATCATCTCCGGGCGGATCCAGTAGTCGCCCGCCTCGAGGTTAGGCAGCGTGACCTCCACGAGGCCCTTGTTAGCGATGAAGTTGTCCACACCCCACTTGCCGCCTGAGAGACCGTCCTCGTAGATCTTGGTCCACACGGCGCCCTGGCCCTTGGTGTCGGCTTTGGCAATGTAGACCATGACGGGGCCCTTGTGCGAGGCGGCGATGGGCTCGTCTGCATCGCCAGAGGTGGTGGCTGGGTCGGTGTGGTGCCATTGCATACCGAGCTTTGAGCCGGCGGCGACTTCGACAGAGTCGGAGGTGGCTTTTCCGCCGTTGCAGATCATGGCGGTCGAGGTGACGTCGAAGATGGGGTTGTTGCCGTTGGAAGGGGTCTGGACGGCGAAGTGCTGGCCCATGTTCTTGCCGTTGACGACGAAGCTCTGGAAGGTGGTGTGCGCGGCGGCGAGGTTGGCAGCAGCCAGGATGATAGCGGATTTGGTGAACATGGTGATGATGTTTGTTGGGTTGTTGTTGATTGTTTGGTTCGTTGGTTCAAAGTGAAAAGTTGAGAGAGAGAGTAATCTTCAAGGATAAAATCTGTACGAAAGAATGGTAGACGAAAAGGATCGAAAGTGAGTGTGGATGGTAAAGAGAGTGTGAAAGTGAAGGTCAGCTTCAAGCTTGATGCCCTTGAAACCTGTCACTGGCACATGTACCTCTTATACACGGCAAGATTACGATTTGACGAGGTTAGCCCCCCCCCCCCCATCGATAGCGAGGCTGACAGCGCCGAGAATGACTGAACCCGCTCTTGTGGAACTTGCACATAGCATCGATTAATCTATCCCACGCAGACTAGCGCTGAGAGTGGAGGCCATGGCTCCTGCTAGCTGCCGCAGAGACGCTCGACCCAGGCCAACTCCGGTTCCTGGACCCATAATACGTAATCACAGAGTTACCACAAGGAGCTTTAGAGCTGGGTCGCTTACATGCATGTTGCCCGGAGGCGCCTTGCACGACGTTCGGAGGGTCGAATCAGTCACCCAATCTCGCGGGTAACCATGAAACCATGTCAAAAAGGCTTGAATCTCACTGGAGCTCTTGCCACACCCCATCAGCGCGAAACAAAACTTCATGCATTGAACTGCCAAGGCTAGCTCCGCTCAATGCCACCGTTGAACACTTCGCATAGACGTGTTCGTAATACATATATTGTTTCCTACAATGCATCCTTGTTAGGAAAAACGAATACGTACAACTTCGTGAAGCACCCAGGCATACGGAGAGTACGGTATAAAATCTCAGCTGCGCCTCCTTTTCTCTTCGTACTCCTCCCAAATCTCCACCACCGATACGTAATGATGCCCTTGAATTAAAGAACATATCTTCTAGAACCAGCCCTGTGACGGAGAAAAGCCTCGGTTCACGGCAGGCAGTGGGGCGAGTTCTTCCACCATTCGAAACGGTATGAAACGAACCTCTAGCGGGGGAAATTAGTTACGGGACGGTGCCTGCCAAGACATCGGCTGGTTTTTTTTCGACCCACCCAAGGCCCCTCCAAGCGCAGTACCAACCCGTGACGTCTTGTTTGTTTCGATTTGAATCATATTTCTCCACGTGAATCAGTATTTCTCCACCTGCTATAGTCTGTCTGTATCCTCTGCTTTGCACGGTACAGTATGTAAGATGAAGCGCTTGTCCACTTGACGCTCGAGAGGGCGGCACAGATCCCACAGGATTCACAGTGCGTATTGACGGTCGCTCTGAGAGTCAGGTCATGGTGTTACCAGCATGCACTGCAAGCGTGCGGCGGCGCCTAGGTGTCCTGTAGCGTGCATGCATCAACAATTCGCCTGCACCGAGTTGAGCCTTCAATTTCTGTGCCGGAATTGTCCAGCTTTCCAGTCAGGTCATGGTGTTACCAGCATGCACTGCAAGCGTGCGGCGGCGCCTAGGTGTCCTGTAGCGTGCATGCATCAACAATCCGCCTGCACCGAGTTGAGCCTTCAATTTCTGTGCCGGAATTGTCCAGCTTTCCGTTTTCCGAAGATATCTTTGACTTGAAGATTGACCTTGGTTTTTACGAAAGGGTTGATCGATCGGATGCAGACTGCTTGACAACTGATACGAGCTCGCGGATAGCTGAAACAGTAATGTTTATAGGAGTATGTACAAGTAAGTCGTACTAATGGCGGTGCATGTGAAGAGTGGTTCATGCCTCGGTATTATTAGTCCGTTAGGCGCCAGCCATCCGTCTATGGCGACCCATGCAATGCTCATTATGATTATAGTATATCCAAGCGTGAACAAAGATCCATCGACTTGGCAATGGATTGCTCAGATGAAGAAAGATCCCGAAATGAAAACTAGTACAGGCAACACCCAGCTCTGACGTCTTTGCCGCGACGCTGCGCCTTTTTTCTGACTCGTTGCTGTCGCTTGCCCGTTCAGTCTACTCGAGCCGGCACGTGCATCATAAGTACTTGTCGCACTTTGACTTCGCGTCGTGGTAGCTGGAAACAACGCAGTTCTAGTGCTGCGACCCGAACTTCCATATATTAACTCAGTGGCTCCAGGCGCCAGGCTGACTGTCGTTTTTCCACCCTCTCCATCAACAGTGATTATTCCACCAAGCGTCAATGTTTGCCCTCCAATGACGAAAGTTGTACCACCCCCAGACATGGCGGTATATGTTTCAGTACCAATAGTAAGTAATGGGGGGTTCGTAATGATAGGCTGGGATAGAGGGGATATGAAGCTTGTTTGTCCGTCGATGACCAAAGCCGTAGCCCCAGCGGCGAGCGAGATTGTTGTTCCTGATACGACTATATAACCACCAGCAGTAAGTAAGGCCGATCCAATCATGTAGGCGGTCCCAGTGCCCGAAAGAGGCCGGTAGGTTGTGTCTCCGATAGTCAGAGGAGGCGCAGTTGTTAACGGAGATCTAGGGTTTGCCAAGGTCGAAGTGACTCCATTGATCACAATGAAGGACGCGGACTGTGCGAGTGATAGCGTAGTGCCCAGAGCTGTTATCGCTGGTCCACCAGGAAGAAGTGTCTGACCTGCAACTACAAACCTAGGGCCAGAGGACTCTGGCAGCGCACTGAAGACGTCATTGCCGATTGTAATAGTAGGAGGGGCATTGACCTGTGTAACAGGGCCAGCAAGCGCGAGCGTGGCACCATTGGCGACAACAAAGGAGGCTGAAGGTCCAAGCGACAGAGTTGTTCCTGAAACTGTAATTGCCGAGCCTCCGGGAACGAGGGTCTGACCCCCAATGACGAAGGTTTCTCCGGAAGATCCCAATGAAGGGCTAAAGGCGCTGTTAGCAACTTCGATAGTGGGGGCAGCAGGATCGTTGATAACAGACGTGAATCCGTTGACCAAGACGAACGAAGCAGATGGTGCTAGCGAGAGTGTAGTACCAGATACAGTGATTGCCGAGCCTCCCGGGATAAGGGTCTGACCGGCAATGACAAATGTATTTGCTGGGTTCGGAAGAGGCGAGAAGACATTGTTTCCGGCAGTGATCGTGGGTGGTGTCGCAACTGGTGCATCTGCGCCTTTCAGTGTGGAAGTTACTCCGTTGATGACCACTACACCCGCTGAAGGCGCCAGCGATACTGTAGTCCCTGAAATGGTGATTGCACTACCGCCCGGGGTAATTGTCTGACCGGAAATCACAAAGGTGGGACCCACCCCGGGATTATTTTGATTGTTAGCCCCATTTGGACTGCCCTGAGTAGCCTGCGCTGTAATTGTAGACCCGCCTACTACAATCTGTGGTGGACTAGTAGCAACTGGCACTGGTCCAGGACCGGCTGGCAGAGCTTGAGTAGAACCCCCAACGACTACAAAGGAAGCAGAGTGATCCAGACTGACGACTAGACCACCTATGGTAGCGACACCACCCGGAGTCAAGATCTGACTTGAGTCTACGAAGAATTGAGTAGCGGCGTTTGCTGTAAGCGTAGAGGAGCCTATAGTCAACACTGGTGGCGGCCGCGGTGGAAGCACTGGAGGCAGCACGTTAGTGCGAGTGGGCTCGGGATTACCTCCCCCAACGCGTACTTGAGTCGTAGGAACTGCCTGAGGCCGATTGTTTGGTTTGATACCAGTAGAAGTAGGCTTAGTATCGGTATTGGGGAGGTCCCAGTCAGCGACTGTAACGGGAGGAGGCTGCGAAGAGCCATCACCCATGCCGTTTACGACCACGGGGGGATCTTCCCACCCGAGAGCAGATGACTCAAAGTGGACGATGAGTGGGTTCAACAGAGGAAAGTTTCGATAGAATAGATCGACAACAATTATGACGGTTACCACAGCTTGGAGCTGTCCAGCGTCACATGCTGAATGCGGTATTTGCTCGAGGAAGCCATCTGGCAGAGGGCCTGTCGCTGTGCTTTCGTCTTGGATCCCTTTCCACCAATATGGGTAAGCCTGGGCAGAGGGTAGCTGTATAGTCTCGGTCTTGTTGCCAGACTCGACTTCGTAGGCTGTAAAGTAGACGAAGGGAGTAGCAGAAGTTTCGATTTGAGTGACGTTCGGCGCAAGGGTAATGCTGGCGGTAGCCGATGGAAAAGAGTCTGGAGTGTACAAATCGTATAGCGTGGCATCCGAAACAGGGATCACATTACCCGCAGGGAAAGGGGAGTAACCAGATGATCGATAAGCGATGGATGTAGTCGCAGCAGTGGGTCTTGCCGTGTAAGACTCGCAATTCGTGAGGGTGAAGTCATACTCGGCATAATAGGACTCAGTGGAAGTACACGCCCATGAAGATTCTAATGCGATAGCGACATCGAACGGAGTTGGGTTGGGTACGAGGGTATATGATTCCATATTCGAAAAATTCAGTGTTTCGGTGGTCATGACCGCTATCGAGTAGCTGTAAGTCGGGGGAAACCAGTAGTCCACATTTGCATTGGGAATATTAATCGTACATGCTGCATTAGATGTACGAGTAGCAAGCGATGCAGTGTCGTTGATGGGAACAGGCCCCATTGATGGAGTAGCGAACGGCGGAGTGCTAGATGGTGATAGTGTTATATTAAGGGCGTCGGTCGACATTGCCAACGCTGTGGCATTCGAAAGAACGGACAGAACCTGTGGTCCAGAAGTGGCCGTGACGGTCGGTTGCGTGAAGGCATATTGGTTAGAGACTCCGGTACTAGAGCCGCCAAGGCTCTGCAGTGGTGTCTTAGATGAAGCGACTGGAGGAGATCCTAACGGTGTTGTTGAAGCAGGTACAGACGACGTTGTTGTGAGAGTGAGGTTGGAGTAATAAGGGGCTTCGTGGGTTCATTAGCACTCAACGGTACAAAGCCACAAGGCTGAATAGGAGTGTGTTTACCAGCGCTACCGCGGCGAGGGAATACGGCTCCCGCTGCAAAAGAAGCGAAGAATAGCGTGCCAAGGGCGTTGGATAGGATCATATTGACTGTTGGCTGCTGCTCACGTAGTCACTCTGCAGACAGCAACTGTAGTGACCCCAAGCGTCCCGAGAGGATGGTGGACAGATGAGAGTGCAGCTGAGCCAATCTGGGTGAGCAGACGTAGTGCGTGATTGCCGTACCGACAGCACAGTTTGGCGATGGCCCAGGAGACGTGCAAAGCTATCGGAAGATCATCGCAGGAGGACACTAAGAGTGAAGGCCCAGTGAAGACCCTGCGCGCAGTCCGACATGGCCTTGTGCGACGCATCCTTTTTCAGCCCAATATGGATTAGATTAGGCGTCCAGCTGTAGGCAAAAAAGAAATTACCAATGGCATTGTA
Organism: Pyrenophora seminiperda CCB06; assembly: GCA_000465215.2. NCBI lineage: Eukaryota > Fungi > Ascomycota > Dothideomycetes > Pleosporales > Pleosporaceae > Pyrenophora > Pyrenophora seminiperda. The sequence goes on from KE747810.1 coordinate 1,997,628, forward strand.
CACGGCTCGCGGAGAAAGATGCTTTTGGCCCCATTCTACGTCAAGGGCGGGTGGCATGCAGGTCCACGCTGGTGCCTGCACCTGCTCTCAGCTCTTCTGATGTGTGGGGATGAATCATGAGCCACTACATACAAGCCGGCCTGCCTTTCTAGGCGTGGGCGATAGTCTGTACAGTATCTGTGTGACACGGACGCGTGCTCGCACCACAGTACCGGTAGACATCCGTTGATGTTACACAAGGCTGCTTACAAAACACAACAAGCTGACTGAAAAACAAGGACGACGAGAGAGAAGCTTGGGGTTGTTACTTGTAAGGTTCGTCGCCATGACTGCTCGGCCGGGTGAGACGCACCCGCTCCGCCCCTCGCTAAGCCACGCGCCAGATACGAAGGATTGCTAGACATCGGTTTGATTGTGTATCATGCGCGGCTTGCGGAGCGCATTACTGGCGTACATGTATGCTCTCGATTCGCGGCTCCAGCATTGATTGACACGCCACGTTCACAGAAGGCGGGTGAGGTGCAGAAACTCCACAGCAGTCAATCCAGCACTTTGGAACGAACAAGCTGGCTCATTACCGGGGTTCTGTCTGTCTGGCCTGTTGAGCATGGCGATCGCGTAGAGAGATTTGGGAAAAGCGTACCGATCTGCCCGGTTGGGAAAAAGGCAACGGTAGCGAAAACCAGCGCCGGTTGCGAAGGGCGAAGGGATCCAGAACCATTGTTTCAAGCTTGCAGTGGGAGTGGCTGGCGGAAGGTCCGGACTTGGGCATGGTGCGGTGGCAGCAGCAACGCCACGCCGCTGGGCTACACGAAGCCTACGGACGCCCCCCCCCCCGGATTGCGTAGGAAGCGCGAACCAGCGTTGATAGCCCCGTGGGAAGGAAACGAGTGGAGGGGTTCACGGCATGATGTTCATATGGCCTCATCTGGCCTCATCTATCATGCTGCGGAAAAAATGCCGGCTGAAAGCAGCGGGGGCATTGGGGTAGCGTGGCAGCGTGGCACGTCGCAACAGAAGAACAAGAACTGGCTCTGCGCGCGGTTCAGCGTAGGGTAGCATACTGACGGCGCACAACAGACGGCGCACAGGGAGGGCACACTGCCGCAAGTGATGTTTTGGTACGCTGCAGCAGACAGTGGGTGGTGCTGCTGCGAGGGTGAAGAGAGCCGTCACGGTGGCCAAGAGACCAACGTTTGTTTAGAGGCATTTGTGCAATATAGCCCTGGTTCGCTCTCGGCTGAGGGTTGGGGTGCAGGGCCCGGCCAATCTGGATCACCTCCATACCGAGTGCTTTTGCGTAGTTTCCCTCGGCCTCCTCACTCGTCGCTCCCCATTTCTCCATCTTGTGTCGCTGGCGCGGACAGACAATGCCACCCGGTGATGCTGCTCGCTCCAATACTGTGGTTGAGGGGCTTCAGTTACAGCTTCCACGCCGCTTAGTCACGGAACATGCTCCCTTTGCCAGGCCCTCGCGCCTTCCTCACGACAACATGCGCCTTCCTCTTCCTCGCCACTACTCTGCTTCGGCCAATCCACGCCGACTATGTCCAGAAGAACATCACCACCACGCCCAACTACAAGCTGTTGCCAGGCATTGCCTCGGTGCCCGCCCCAGTCTCGGTAGCGCCGGATCAGGACTGGCTGGGTATTGACGGCGCATGGAACACTTTCAGTCTGCTCGTAGGCGACCCCGCGCAGAGTGTACGCGTGCTCGTGTCGACAGCCAGCCAGCAGATATGGGTCATCAACCGCATGGCATGCATTGCAAACACCACCGACCCGGCGACGGGTGCCGTTACCGCTGTTGACGTATTCGACTCCAACTGCGAGAACAGTCGCGGCTTCCTGTATAATACCACCATCTCCGACGACTGGCACCAGAAGGGCTTCTACCAGCTGTGGATAGAGAAGAACCTAGGGCTCGTTGGCAATGGGCTGTATGGGTTCGACTCGGTTGGCCTGGGAAGTGCTGGCAGTGAGGGACCATCCGTAGCCAACACCACGATTGGGACACTGGTGACGCCAAACTTCTGGCTCGGCCACATCGGCGTGCATCCCAAGCCCACCAATTTCAGTGTCTTTGAAGACCCCATCCCCAGCTACCTGACCAACCTCTTTCAGCAAAAGAACATACCTAGCCTGTCGTTTGGGTACACAGCTGGTGCCCAGTATCGTAAGGTGACTCCATGCGCAATCCCAACACCACTGACTCGTGTATGCAGATGATCAGACAATCCTCGGAAGTCTTACGCTTGGCGGCTACGATGCCGGCCGCCTTATCCCCAACGATCTCACCTTCACATTTGCACCGGACAACGAGCGCGACCTCGTTGTCGGCCTTGTTGGCCTTGAAGCAAGTACTTCAACTCAGCTGAACATTGACCTTCTTAAGCGGGACAATGTCGACCTCTATATCGACACGACTGTCGCAGAGCTGTACTTGCCTGTTGAGATATGTCAAGCTTTCGAGGGAGCATTCGGACTGCAGCATGACGCAGCCACGGATCTGTACCTCGTCAATGATACCCTCCACCAGAGTCTCCTAACGCAAAACCCAAGTATCAAATTCACGCTTGGCCAAAAGTATAGCACGGATGCTACTGTGCAAATCACCCTACCCTACGCTGCCTTTGACCTCGAGGCATCACCGCCTTATAGAGGAGTAGCGAACCAGACGAGGTACTTTCCCCTTCGCCGAGCTAACGACACGAGCAAATGGGTGTTGGGTAGGACATTTCTGCAAGAGGCCTACTTGACTGTTGACTGGGAGCGTCAAAACTTTTCAGTGTCTGGGATTGACTGGACGTTTGGCAAAATGCCGAATATTCTCCCCATTGTTTCACCCAATTATGCGGTCTTACATCAAGACGCTGCTAAAAAGAAGCCCTTGGCGTCTGCAGCAGTCATTGGAATTGCAGTTGGAGCCGGCTTCTTGTTTGCGCTAACTATGTGTGGGGTTGGATGGTTTTTCTGGCACCGGCGAAACAAGCGCAAACTCGAGGCGATCAAGGCTAAGTACGAAGCTGAAGTAGCTGCGGCTGCAGCCAACAAGGTGGATCCGCCTAAGCCTGAAGAACCACCGAGTTCACCAATACGGGAGGGAGAGGGGGATAGTGCGGACGGAAGGCTGGTATTTCCCAAAGCAGAACTGCCGGGCAGCTCGACTATGCATTGCGAATTGAGTTGGAGTGCGAGGAACAAGGCGGCTATTACCGTCAACGAGGCGGATGGAACCGAACGACAAATCTACGAGATGCCCGGAGATATACCGGTGCTCCAAGAAGCAGGCGGCCGTGAACTGTCGGAGAAGGAATCCATGGTGGTGCGGGAGAGGAGATACAACGGCATCGACCCGACGGGTGCGTCTGATGTGTCACCGACGACACAGGATGGATCACACAGACTTGCACCCATATCCGCCTCGGAGGTGTCGATGGTGAGTGACCGACTTCCTACGGGCAACATATCGCCCATGACGCCGCGCCTACCAAGGGATGGTGCCCTTTTGGAAGCATCAGACACATTCTTCCAACTGCCGCCATATCGCGCGGAGGAAGCAAGGCTAGCGGAAGCAGACGATGAGGCGCGCTCGCCCATTTCGCCACTGGAAGGGTCCACGGGTGCATCCCGTCGGCGGTTTTCTTACGAGTCATGAGGGCAAAAAGTTGATTATGGAGTAAGGTGACGGCTGGCGTTTACATTGTTTGGGGTAACTGGCGGGGCTCTTCCTAGCACGGATTTGGCGTTTGGATTATGATACCTCTGAATCCCGCATGTGCAGGTGGAACATTTGAATACCCCTCTAGACGGACGCACGTGGAGTACACACGTCGAGCCACGTTTTTTTCTTAGTGTTAATACGGTACTGATTACAGGCGACTGGCATATACATAGCGCAGTAAGCTGTACACTGTAGTCAGCCTACATACAATGCACGATAAGCTACCTTTTGTATTCGTTGGACGTGCGCAGCGGACAGGCCGCTAGCTAAAGGGTGGTGGTGCTGTAAAGGGCAATTGTCCGGGTTGTGCAGGACAATAATTACTGTCCGTGACTGTGTAGGGCAGCGCCGGCAGTGCGGGCGGAGCGGTCTGAGCGATGTGGCTGAGAGGGCGCTATGCCTGTTGCGGGCACGTTGAACCCCTCGTCTTTGCTGCGACTGGATACCAACCCCACCTTGTTCTCACGGAGCGTGCGAAGGGGCACAGCACGACCGCTTTTCTGCGTCTTCACTTTGTCAGTCGCTTTCCCATTTCTCCAAACTTCCCGGTGAAGAATCTGCGCCTGTTTTCAGCGTCCCACCGCCCGTTACCAGCTGCCCCGCAGTCGTCACATTCGCCGCGCGCCTAGCCGTGTACATATCTCGCCGCTGCCGCCTGCCTCCTGCCTTGTTGTGTGCCTCGTGTCCGACCTCTGCACGCCCGATCGCTACTGCCTCCCCGACCACGCCTGTCTGACCGTCATATCTAGTTCTTGCCTGACTGTCATCTCCAGCTCTTGCCCGCTGCCACCGCCATCATGGGCGATCTCGCCAACCGTAAAGTGTTCAAGGTACATAGCCTTGCACCCGCCGGCCACGGCCCATGGCGTCCTTGAAGCCCACTGACGCCTTCCAGGTGTTCAACCAAGAGTTTATCGTCGATGAACGTTACAATGTAACCAAGGAGCTCGGACAGGGTGCCTACGGCATCGTATGGTACGACTCGACCCACGGAAACGCGCATGTCATATGCTGATCTTGCCCTCTAGTGCCGCTACCAACAACCAGACCGGCGAGGGTGTGGCCATCAAGAAGGTCACCAATGTCTTCAGCAAAAAGATCCTTGCAAAGCGTGCACTGCGCGAGATCAAGCTGCTCCAGCACTTCAGAGGTCGGTCGATTGCATCCCGCTATCACTCCTGATACTAATGCCTCATAGGACACCGCAACGTAAGGACAACCTTATTCCGGCATCGAAAGCATCCCACCCGTCTGGCACCATACTAATGTCGTGGCACAGATAACATGTCTCTACGACATGGACATCCCCCGTCCAGACAATTTCAACGAATGCTACCTCTATGAGGGTCGGTTCCGTTCCTGCCTTGACCGATGATACCTTGCTGACGATGGTGCAGAGCTCATGGAATGCGATCTGGCAGCCATCATCCGATCTGGTCAACCCTTGACCGATGCCCACTTCCAATCTTTCATCTACCAAATTCTGTGCGGCCTGAAGTATATCCATTCGGCAAACGTCCTCCACCGCGATCTCAAGCCCGGTAACCTACTCGTCAACGCCGACTGTGAACTTAAGATCTGCGATTTCGGTCTGGCAAGAGGATTCTCTATGGATCCCGAGGAGAATGCGGGGTACATGACTGAGTATGTTGCTACCCGATGGTACCGAGCCCCTGAGATTATGTTGAGCTTCCAGAGCTACACAAAGGCCAGTAAGTGTTTAGCGTGCACGTTCGGTCGGTTCAAGCTGACCCGTGACAGTCGATGTATGGTCCGTGGGTTGCATTCTCGCTGAGCTTCTAGGGGGCAAGCCCTTCTTCAAGGGTCGGGATTATGTCGACCAGTTGAACCAGATCCTGCACTATCTAGGAACACCGAACGAGGAGACATTGTCGCGTATCGGATCGCCCCGTGCACAGGACTACGTGCGCAACCTGCCATACATGCAGAAGATCTCATTCCAATCACTCTTCAGAAACGCCAACCCTGACGCCCTCGACTTGCTAGACCGTATGCTCGCCTTTGATCCTTCAAGCCGGATCTCAGTTGAGGAAGCCTTGGAACACCGATACTTGCAAATCTGGCATGATGCCTCCGACGAGCCTTCGTGCCCAACGACATTTGACTTCCAATTCGAAGTGGTGGAGGAGATTCCTGAAATGAAGAAAATGATCCTGGATGAAGTCAGCCGATTCCGCCAAATGGTTCGCGTACAGCCCGGTGCAGGCGCCGGTGCGAACCAGGCGCCGCAGGTCCCGATACCCAACAACTACGACCGCGCTGGGTACGAAGACCCGAGGCCACAAGAAGCCTTCAACCAGGGAGGATGGAATGGCAGCGATCTAGAGAGGGATCTTCAGGGTCTCGATGGTCGTATGCGATGATTCGGTTTGAATAGCATGTATTGGATACAAGACTTGTTTTCGTCTACTAGAGTGTATGTGGGAACGACTAGGGTAAATTTAGCCCTTGAGTAATGCCCATGGTATGCAAAATCCTTTGTTTCAGAAATGTACCCAAGTCGTAGTATATCAATCTACGAGCGAGAACAACTACATTCTACTTACAAGGCGTCTAGCTGCTATGCCCAAGCCTCAAAGTAGCTTCCACCATTCCTCCTTTGATTGACATCAGACTGGTCGTGACCTTGATTAGCGTGATTTGAAGAATGAAGCGTCATCAAAGGCTTTTTAGTATATACTGGCGAGATGAGTGGGAGTAGGTAGTCGTGGTAGTGTAGTAGCTTCAAATGCGATGAGAGTCCGTGCGCCAAACCAGGGTCCTCTAGCGCGATAATTATTTCTCCATCTTCAGAACTTTTGGCACCAACTCGAAGTTTGCGCCATCCCATAGCAACGACTGGACGACACAAAATCCACACAATGTCGCCCACCACGATCGAATCGAGCAACAAGAGAAAGAGGTCTCACAAGAGCAAAAAGGTGGCAGAAGTAGCCGCGCCGGCGCAAACTGGTGTAGAGAAGGCGCGCAAGAAGGCTCGCAAGGAAAGAGAGGCCGAGGCTGTTGCAGAAGAGCCTGTTCTCGAAGATGATGTTGCAGAGGAAGCCAGCAATGAGGAAGCTGAGGAGAAATCCGCAGAGGTAGATGTGGCGAAGAAGGACGAGGACGATGATGACGATGATGTGGAAGCACAAGACGATGATGCCGACAACGACGATGCGCTGGCTCGCCCAGCTGATGCTACTGGCAGCTCCGACCTTCCCTCCGGGACCACCATGCCCATGGCGAACCCAACCGAATTTGCTGAGCTTACCCTCTCCGAGCGGACAAGGCAGGCCCTTGACGGCATGGGATTCAAGAGCATGACGGAGATCCAACAGAAAGCTATACCACCTCTTCTTGCTGGTAGGGATGTGCTCGGTGCGGCCAAGACAGGAAGTGGAAAAACTCTGGCGTTTCTCATTCCGGCCGTAGAGATGCTGTCACAACTACGCTTTAAACCGCGCAATGGCACGGGCGTCATTGTTGTGTCGCCTACAAGAGAGCTGGCCCTACAGAGTGAGTTCAGCCTTCATCCTAGCTAAGCCACCAGGAACAGTACCTGACTTTTGTCCATAGTCTTTGGAGTTGCACGCGAGCTCATGGAGCATCACTCACAAACATTCGGCATTTGTATCGGAGGAGCCAACCGAAGCGCGGAGGCCGAAAAGCTAAGAAAAGGAGTGAACCTGCTCATTGCCACACCTGGTAGGCTGTTGGATCACTTGCACAACACTCAGGGATTCGTCTTTAAGAATCTGAGATCTCTCGTCATCGATGAGGCAGATCGCATCCTTGAGGTCGGATTCGAAGATGAGATGAGATCGATCATTAAAATACTGCCTACCGAGCGCCAAACGATGCTGTTTTCTGCCACACAGACGACAAAGGTTGAAGATCTCGCTCGGATCTCGCTCAAGGCCGGTCCTCTGTACATCAATGTCGACCACCGAGCCGAGCACAGCACTGTGCAAGGATTGGAACAGGGCTACGTCTTGTGCGATTCGGACACTAGATTCCGGCTTCTCTTCAGCTTTCTGAAGAAGCACCAGAAGAAGAAGGTCATTGTTTTCTTATCTTCATGCGCATCGGTGGACTTTTACAGCGAATTGCTCAACTACATTGATCTGCCCGTGCTGGCTCTGCATGGCAAGCTCAAACAACAGGCGCGGACAAACCGCTTCTTTGAGTTTGTGAATGCTCAAAGTGGCACGCTCATTTGCACAGATGTCGCTGCTCGAGGGCTCGATATTCCTGAGGTTGATTGGGTAATTCAGTTCGATCCGCCAGACGACCCAAGAGATTATATTCACCGGGTCGGACGGACGGCCAGAGGCGCCAATGGTAAAGGACGTAGTTTGATGTTTCTCTTACCGTCAGAGATTGGCTTTTTGAAGCTGTTGAAAGAATCGCGTGTGCCGCTTGTTGAATTTGAGCTGCCAGCGAACAAGATTCTGAGTAAGTTACTTTTGGCACTTGATCGTCATATTATTTCTAATCACCGATGCAGATATTCAAATGGGACTTGAGGGGCTCATTTCTAAGAATTACTACCTCAACAAGAGCGCCAAGGACGGGTACCGATCATATCTTCAGAGTTATGCTAGCCACAGTCTGCGGTCTGTCTTTGACGTGAATAAGCTTGACCTTGTAAAGGTTGCCAAAAGCTTTGGTTTCTCAACGCCGCCAAGGATCGACATTACCTTGGGGGCGGGGCTGAGTCGCGACAAGAAGGTAGAGGGACGGAGAGCATACGGAAGCCAACCGCAGCAAGGCCGGCGACCCATGAAGCCAGGCAAGAGGTTTTGAGCCTAGCTGGCTGCTGAGGAGATGCTCGGACGTGCATTGTTAGGAGTTTGGCGTGCAAAATGGCATGTGGGCCAAGATATTTCCATGTACACGATTTAATCGAACGTCAAGTTGTTATTTGCTTGTGAAGTCTTGTTGGTGGTGATGTCGTCACGACAGAACAGCCTCGATTGCAATGTGCACATGGGCAGATAGATGGGAAACGAATAGCAAGCGTGGTATTGTAACAGCGATAGCAAAAAAGTCAGCACGACGCCACTAAACCGGTGAGCACTAGTGTTTTGTTTTGTGTCAACCACTAGGGATGCAGTAGTGGGCATTTCCCTTGATGTTGCAAACTGCCAGTTCATCAGCGTGCGCATGCTTCCGGAAGGACTTCAGACCAGGAATTTTTGCACATGGCCCTTCTCCCATATTACTCGATGTAAATTTGCGATGCGCTGGCATGTCTCTTACCCGAACAGGCCAATGACGTCGCGCGGGCGTGGGACGGATGCGGGACGCGCACGGCGGGCTCGGCACAATCCCCCTGGTAACGAGAGGGGTGCTAAGCAAGCGGCTAGAAGGCCGTCGTCTCATGACGACTTGGATAGCGAGCGTCTGGCGTTCTGGCGGTGAGTGCAGACGCAAAGACGCATTTGCTATGTGATGTGACGGAGAGGGAGCAGAGGGTAGGGAGTAGGGGATTGGTTTTCCAAGCTTGAGATTCATGGGCGTGGGAGGGGTAAGAATAGCATTGGGCGGCGCAGTTGCTTTTCCCGGTGCCCACACGCCAGCCATCCTCTACTGTACGGATACTGTGAGATGCCGCCCGTGACGGGACAGGCTAGCATTCGCAGACAGGCACAGAGTTTGGTCGAGAGCATGCGCCCGCGGACCAGTAGATGCAGACCAGTAGATGCAGACCAGTAGATGCACGACGTGCATGGGCAACGGGCACCCACGAACGGCGGTCGTATCGTATCGTCGTGGTGGTGTTGCGCGTTAAGGTGGCTGGCACGCTGGGCATGGGGGTAGGAGGGGAAGCGAGCTGTCACTGCGACTGGCCTTGCTGTAGCAACACTTCATAGTCGACGTCGTCCAAAGTAACCAAAGTTATGCACTCTGCTAATGCTGGGATCCCACCTACTGCACTATATTGACATGTCCGATCGCTTTGCCCGCTTCAGGCCCCAATCCCCCAATCAGCCTCACGCTTAGCGCCGACAAGGATTGCTGTTCCCTAGCCTCGACCCAGCTTTCTCTCCACTACGGGCTGGGGTGTGTCTGTGTGTGTGTTTCCACGCCAGCCTCTCTCCACCAGCTCCAGCTCCCAGCTCCCAGCTCGAGGGAGAGCTTGTCGAGGTATTGTCACCCGCAGCACGCTCGCTGACTGCGAACTGCTGTTTCTGGCCGAGGTATGTACGTCGCTGTGCTGCACTCACTGTGTTGTTACCCTGGCCCTGTCTCTGTCTCTGTCTGTCCTGCGTCGGCTACTAACATTTGCGCCGCAGCCTTTATTTGTGAGGGTACTACCGTGCTTGTCGGCGCCCACCCCCAGCGCTGTGCTCGCTCGCTCACCATTGTCGCGGAGCGTCGCACGCTGCAGAGCTGCCTCGCACTGCACACCCACCCACGTAGCTGTTTTCCATCGACCAACCGCCTGCAACTGCAAATCCCCCCGCCCACGCTCGCTGTCGGCACTCCAGCGTGCGCTTTCGTTGCCCTGTTGCCCCAGTAGCACCACCAACTCCGGGTTGCGCAGACGAAAAACAGCCACCCACCGCTTCTGCACCCTCTCCCTAATCCGTCGCTCTCTCTTTCTCTCTCCCACGGATCTTCGAGGAAAATTGTGCCGGGCATGTCGTCGCTCACCCGCCCCGCCTTCTAAGAATCTTTTGATTCTACGATGGTTTTAGACATCAACAGACCTCCTCTTCCGGCACCTACTGAACCTTCGACACTCGATTCCGCAGACGATTCCAGTCCCACCATAGACGAAGTTGACACCAACGTCTCCAACCGTACAGACAGAACCTCCTATTCTGTCCCCGAAGACGGCACCCCCATTACTATCAACACAACCACACCCACCAAGCCCCACGGCGGCGGCAGGCTCCACAAAAAGTTCCCCTCGCAGACGTCGTTGCTCATTGAGTACTTTGAAGCAGAGGACGAAGTTGAGGGCAAAGTCCGTCCCAGTGTGCGTGTAAGGGTCACTCCATCCTCTCGTAAGACCCAGAATAACACCCCAAACGACCACATTCATATTACCCAGGCCACCCGCCAACCCCGCAAGCCCGCCTACAGTCGCCGTATCCCCATTGGCAACAGGCCGCGCGACGAGTTCATCCCAAACCCTACCGTCGATTGGTTAGGCAGTTCCAACATCTCGTCACTCCCCCCAGTCGACATTGAGGTACTTCCCAACTTCAGCGACATCTCTACCGAGGGAGGCCGATTCATTCCTATGCCCTCAGACGTGTCTTCTATGCCAGCAGACAGTATGACAGGCGCAACAGAAATTCTCCCCCCTGCGCGCCGCAGGAGCAGGAGCTTGGAAAGGGACGAAGTCACTGAGTCCATGGTCTCAGAGGCCATCCAAGACACCTTGAAAGCACCCAAACACCAACGAAGTAGGAGTCTGAGCAAAGATCGCATTACACAGCGCGTCATGGAGAAGCTGCAACAGCAAGCAGCAGAAGGCGCCACACATAAGGCCAGGTCTTCAAAATCTAGGGAGACTTCCAGGATCAGGGACGACACTCTCGCGTCTCCCCGTAAGTCCCACCGAAGAAGAAGCAAGGACGTCGAGCAAGTCAGCGGTGTCAGTGGCACAGACTCTAGTGTACTGTCCTCAGGCGGCGCTGACCGTCGCTCTGGCATCTCGGGCACTTCCTCCATTAACAACCCAAAACTACTCGCCACTGTAGAAGATGCGATCAAGCGCCTCATTCTCCCAGAGCTGAATGCACTAAAAGAAGAAAACCGCACGTCGAGGAACCTGAGTAAGCTGGACCGTGCGAATCGTGACAGCATCGCCACATATGATGGTCAGGAATCCACAACCAGCTCTCGCGACCCATCCAGACGGCGCGTCTCCAAATCCTCAAGCGCGCCCAAACTCCACAGCAATAAACCCAAGGTTGTTCTCAACAAAGATGGCGATGACCCAGGAACTATCCTCTCTCCCGGCTCCAGTCGCAAGGGAGACCGACGGTCCAGTCGTGGTTCCATCTCTAGCTACGCGGATTCAACCACCCGCGAGGAGAAAGAGAGGTCTCACAAGCGAAAGAGCAAAGATAGCATGTCTCAGCGAGACGCAGCCCTTATTGGACTCGCAAAATCTGGCCTCACTACTGCTGCCCTCAAGCACCACACATCACGTGAAGAGAAGCGTGAAGAGAAGCGTGAAGAGAAGCGTGAAGAGAAGGAAGAAGAGCGAAAGCATCGCAAGCATCGCTCTTCTCGCAGCACCAGGAGCAGATCGGAAAGCATTTCGGAAAGCGTGCGTGAGGAAACGACCCGCGTCAAAGAGCGCGTTCCACCACTACCCTTCAACCACAGTGAGCTGATTGGAGGATCTGAGATGACTCGCGATTCGATCCTATCCGCTGAAACCGAGACGAAAGAGAGACCGCCATCAAGGTCATCCGTCAGTACCGGTATAACGGGAACAGGCGCTGAGACACCTATTCAACAAGTGCCTCGCGGTTACATTTCGCCTTCCCCGCGCACGCCGACTCGTACACCCAATGCGCTCCAACAAACGCTCGGCACTTCCCACAGCAATCGTTCCACCCATGACGTGCTAGCCGAAACTCCGAAGAGCGACCGCAGCTACAAGTCCCGCTCAAAAGAGTCCACCGACGCCGGCTTGTCTGCTGCAGCCGCAGCCAAAGTCCGCGCGATCGAGCGTTCCGAGCCTCAAGCATCACGATATGAGATTGAGAGCGAGACACAATCGAAGCGAGGCGTCAGCCCAATCCAAAGCGAGGCCAGCTACCAGGAAGATGCCCCGAACAGCGCTTCGCCGCGGCGCTTTCACTCTATTCGCAGTGGCCCATCTGTGTCTTCACTCGGTCACCAATTCGAACGACGAGCGTCTAACCTTTCAATCGCATCAGTGGATTCCATAGCCAGTACAAAAGCAGCGCGGACTCGCAAGCGACCCCAGGGCGTTACTCTTGAGAGTAAGAAATCTATACTCAATGAATCAAGCTCACCCAGGGATGCGGATGAGTTCTTCGAGCGCAACCACGAGAAAAACGAAATGTACCGTCGAGAGCTCGAGGACAGCTCTATGGTATCGGTGAACTATAATCGTCTGACCCAGTACACCGATGATAGTACCGACCAGTATCTCGATCGCGAAATAAAGCCGGATCTACAAACCATCCGCAAGATCGGCTCCAATCCAGAATACGTTCATACACCACTCGCAGTAGAGTCGGCCGTTGCCTCTCTACACGAACCATCCACCATCAGTGTCCGATCTTCAATGGCATCGAGCCCGCTAAAGAAGAGCATGCTGTCGCAAGTCAGCACCAATCCAGCCTATGTACAAACCGACCAAGTACCTGCAGGCGAGAGATGGGCAGCTATCCGCGATAAAGCTGAAGCACTGGTACAGGGGCGACAGGCTGAAAATTCTCCAAGGCACAGTCTTGGCGGCGCAGATTCACCTAGGCAGAGTATTGCCCAATCTGAGGATGGCGAGTCCATTGATGAAGCACCTCGAATGCATCACAGCGCTTACCCGGTAGGCGATGATCATATGATGCCTGAGATTGGATATGGCATGGATGATGAATCCGATGTCACCACCAACCCCTCGATCATCCAGGGCCCAGGAGACGGATATGACGACCTGCTGAGCCGACAAGAAGAGCGAGAACGTACACCCACCTCGTTCAACAAAGGTGCCGCTTTCGGTGCAGGGGCCGGGGCTGCTTTCGCTGCTCATCAAAGGCACGATCAGCAGAGCCCAGCGTCATTTGATGAACAACACCAGGCCACCGTAGAAGATGACTATGATCATCCCTATCCAGGTGAGCCACATTATGAGCAGGCAGGCTATGCGCAGAGTAATCGAACTCCTTTGTCAGCCCAGACCGGCTGGAAAGACGAGGGTTACCAGTCGGCTAATCAACGTGAAGCGTACACGCCTCAGGGCCGCAATCACACCAAGATGCTTGAGGATGATGGTTACGGCGACGAGTACGACGATGCGGACCTTGGCGGTCCGGATATGTTTGCTGATCGCACCACCAAGTACGACCGACATGTCAGCGGTAACTCGCATGGCATGTCTTCCCCTCTCTACGACGCGGCCACCGGCAAGGGTATCGACCGCATCCAATCAAAGGACATTGTGGCGCTCATGGATCACCTCACTGTTCGCGATGCCCAACGCAATGCACGCGATACCGAGATTTTGGTTACCCTCGTTCGAAGCGCAGCTGAGATGCGCAACCAGTTGGACGATCTTAGGCAGTTCATCAAGACTCAAGACAACATGATTATGAACACAACCGATAAGAGGGTCAATCTCGCTGAGCAACGAATCCTGGGTGGGCCGCGTCCCCAGCCCATGACACCTCCACGCGTCAACCGATCGACTGATGAGGTTGACATTGAGACCAAGAAGAAGAGCGTTTTCAGACGAGCTCTGAAGGGTCTAAGCGCAGGCAAAGGAGACGGCGACATTAAGCATATTGAAGCAATGTTAGTCCAATTGCTTGGTGAAGTCGAAGGCCTGAAACAAGTCAATCAGCTCTCCTTGGATCAGCAAGCCCGGGCAAACAGTCTCAATTCATACGAGGAGCTGCGAGCAAGTGCTGATGCTGGTTATGAGCCCGAAGGCCGCGCCGATACAGCACCTTCCCCTGACCAGTCGGGTTATCTGTCCAACCCCTCATCGTCACGGCGCATCCAGGATCTTCACTCTGGCTACGATGTCGTGCCTACGAACCGTATTAGCACGGTGCGGGAGGAGAGCGACGAAGAATCTCTTGGGCGAAACTCACCACGCTACGAGAACACTGAGCGAATGACCACTCCAACCCAGGAGGCCTTCCAGGAAAAGCGTGGGTCACAAGAGACTCCACCACAGGCATCGAGGTCTCAGCGAGACTCACAAAGCCAAGATAACACGCCGAAGCGGAAGCACAAGTCTAATTCGTCGTCCATCTTTGGCATTCCCAAGATTTCGCGATGGTCAAAGACGACTTCCTCTACCAATCCCGAGAGCCTACCACGTAACAGCGGATCTGGAGACAAGCGACCGTACTCGGCCCACTCTAGGTCTTCATCAAGGGATGACTACTACGATGATGAAGAGCCGTATGAGCAGCACGCTGACGATAGACTTCGCTCCAGCGCGTCTCTTGACAGGCAAGAGCAAGCTTCTATCCGCTCTGTACGTTCTCCTTCACCTCTCATACCAGAGGAGCATCAGTACGAGATGGAGGACCCCAAGTATCAGGCTCATCGCAACTCGTTGAACCTGCAACATCCTCAACCACGACCTGGACCTACCGGTCGCCACCAGAGCAACTTGGAGACCCAAGCACAAATCTACCAACCAGTTCGCTCCGACATAGGATCCCCTGACTACGATCAGTGGGGTAGCATGCCATCGCTTGCTCGTAACCGCCTATCTGGCATGTCTGCGCCTCATGCTGGCAATCTTTCGTCAATCTCGTCTGATGACTACAGTCAGCACTCCGCAGAGCAGCAAGCGGGTCCACCTCGCCCGCCCAAGATTGCAGACGACGGTCCACTCGTTCCGCCACAGCAGACGCTTGCAGGCTACGGCCAGACAAGGCAGATGTACAGCTCGCCGAACGAGTTCGGTAGCCAAGGTGCTTTGACACCATTAGCACCTATTGCAGAGGTGCGTTATTCTCTAGAAACAGACAGGGGCCACCGCGTAAGTTTGGTTCAGGCCCTTTGTGAACAAAAAGCTAACATGAATATTAAGATGACGCCTACGGCATCGCCTCGCCCGAGCTCCCAAAACCTTCGTGGTAGCCCCTTGAGCAGCCCGCAGCAGCGCAAGATTACAGGCCCTAGGGCCATCGGTAGCAGGAGCCCCCAACCAAGCAGCCCACTGCAACACTCGGATACTGTTATCCGAAGGAAGCCCATTCATGACGACGATGAGTCGTTGCTGAGCTATCGCAGCAGTCTCGACTCGGAAATATTTTAGGCAAATGATTCCAACCCCAGCATGTCACTCAACTGTTTGACACATGCCGCAGTTTGCTGTTTGGTAAGAAGAAGTAGTACAAGGAAAGGTGATGTACGACTTCATTGCCGTCGTACCACCCGGAAGACCCGGCAGCGGTCTCCGCTCAAACATGTCACCTTTGCTGAATGAAGAGAGAAACGGGGGAGTAATGTGGACGGACGGACTGGCGAGCAGGTAACGAGGAAACCTGCAAGTAAAACGATTTCTCTTATTCTAATGCCTGTCTCTCGTTTTTCTCATTCATGCGCATATATCAATTTTGCGAAGCCTGGCGTTTTCTTCTTCCTTCTCAGCGAAAAAAAACGAAAGTTTTTGGCTTGGGAATTGACGAAAACTGGTGTTTTCTTCTTTAATGAAGGATAACGACCCGCCTTATTCATGGCATTTTACGAGAGACGAATGAAGGGTGTTTTTTTTGGTTTATTTTGCGCGAAAGGGGGCCGTTGGTTGTTTAGTTTGTGTGGTTAAACCCAATGGCATCGTTTTGTATGCCCCCGGCCCCTCTAAATAAAGTTTTTTTTGGATGTTCGTGGTGTTTTTGCGGTGTCATGTGATGTGATGTGATGCAGTCAGTGGTGTTGAGTTAAGCACCACGCCACACCCCATGGACAGTTTGCTGGGGTTTTCACTTCTTTTGTTATGCTCTACATGGTAAAGCAACAGAAAACTTCTTTTTCCCCTCTTCTTCCTCATCGCCCAGCAGCTACATATGTAGCGATCGCCCATGTCTTCGATGTCTTGACCCGCTATTCATGAGGTCGGCGTGACATCATGCCTTGCCCTTATCAAGGGTCCATCACCACTACTGTATGTGTACACCTACAGCACATCTACCCCACAAACCTGTCATCATACTCTATGTCATATAATGTCATCGTGCCTAAACGGTCCTTTTTTAATGTGGTCTTGAGGGGGTGGGAGGGGGTTTATAAAGTCTCCTTCCCCCTCCCCCCTCCCACGCCTTTCATAACCTTGCCAAATACCACCAAACCCGCAATTCACAACAAACCTCAACTCGCTATATATTCTCCTAATAAACATACCAAGGAAAGAAAGAAAAAAGTTCGATAACTTGAATATCATGGCGGCCGAATACAAAAACACAAACGTCAACGAGCTTGCCAAGCAGGCAGAGCAAGACCTCAACAGTCACAGTGCAAAGCATGGGCATGAAGTTGGTGATTCTAGTATGTCTTTTCCCTTCCCCCCTCCCTCCTCCTCCTCCTCCCACCCTTCTCCCCACCACTAACCACACCATCTAACCACACCACCACAGCCCTCGAATCCGGCATCGACACCGGCAACGTAGAACCCCACTTCGCCGGCGCCTCCGTAAAATACGGTTCCTCCGCCAGCGGCAGCGGCAACAACCGCGAGATCCCCCCCGACGAAGGCGGCTCCCTCAAGCCGCAAAACGGGCAGCCTACAAAAGCCGCAGACTTTGCGCATGGCGGCGTGGGTGCGCCCGAGGCGCGCGATCAGACGTTTGCGGCGACGCATGGGGGGGATGATGGGGTGAGGGGAAATGTTAGGAATTAGAGACGTGTTGGAAAGAATAATAATAATGGGGATATAATAGGATGATGGAGGTTGATGAGAAGATCAATAAAGTCTCCATTTTCCCGCGATTTTTCGTTTTCCGTGTCTTGTGTGTCGAGTGAACTGACTTGCCAGAGTGTCTTAAGGTTCAACACAAAGAAAAGGGGCTGGTTTCTACAATATTTCGTTGTTTTGAATCGGCAAATTTGAGGTACGATGGGTTGGTTCATCTTAGGTTGAGAAGAAAGAGCCCAGACTAAAACGTGAAACATGGTGAAATGAATGCACGTGATTTTGGTTGAAGTGAAGAAGACAGAGGTAAAACCAGAAGTAAAGGCGTTGCGTATTGAGTCTGCTATCTAATCGAAACCCCCGACTCCCCCCTATGATGCATCTGTTGAGGGTTGCGGTGCATGGCCATGGTGTCTGAGGCGAATATGTTTCAGACGTGCGTCTTTTCGTTGGAAGACTTTCGAGCAGCCTTCTTCTCCACACGGATAAGTAGAAATGTCTCCAGTATGCTTATGCCGAGTATGTCTATGCAGATTACTCTTCCTATGCTTGCCAGCGAATAACGTACGACAATATAAGCAACTGACTTCATCGGTGCTTGTACTTCCCCGAGAAACCTTTGAGATAGTTGAAATGGTCGAAGCGGAAGTAACCGCACTGGTATCACTAGCCGAACGCTCCATCGTATTCACAGGAAGAAGAACTCGTTCACTAACCGCACGCTGCATCGGCAGTACTGGGAAATCGTAGTGAGAAGAGGACCCGACACGTGATAAGAATTCGCCTAGATCAAATTTTTCCCCGCGATCGGTGCCCTGGCTGAAACAATGTCAGCATAACTTGTTGCGAATCCAGAATAGAAGACTAATGCTCACTATAGGGGTTGAAGAGGCACCTTCGATGCATCCAATACGTGAACAGGCAGGAAAGAGATGGCCGATGAATGTCGCAATACTATTGCTTCAGGATGGTCTGCCTGTTCCGGTTGATCTAGATCTCCAGATAATCTCATACAGGCTCTACTACCGGATTCTGACCGACTTTCAGCACCTCGATTCCAGGGATTACAGGAAAAAGTCTGGGGGAAAGTCTGGAGGAAAGTCTCTTTGCGAATGCAAGATTCCAAATCAGGATCGATGGGGGCAGTAACAGCGCGAATAGTTGGGGTGCTGTCAATTTCCACCCGTTCATCGTCACCGAGGTTGACATCCGCAGTGGATAATTGATCATCGTGTGTGAACACATTGCGGTTCTACTAGCAATTACTCAGTGTTGATAGAGCACAAGTCTCGGAGGCACTTACGTTTTGCGAAGAACGAGAGGTCATACGAAACCGCGTGCTATGATGTGATAGAGTTGGCGATGGCGATCTAGGAGTAACATCTATTGACAACGGCTTGGGGGTAACTTCTGCAGGGATAGCGGTCATCCTTGCCTTGAAATCTGTGAAATGTGAGTATAGTTCTGATATGTGAATGAGCACCTTACTTACTTTCACAGCTTCGCTCAGCGATATCATCATCGAATATCAGCGCACACAAATCTTTCCATTGATCACTCTGTGCGGCGTCCCCATTCTTTTTCCCTTGGATTTCCCCACAGATGGTAGTCAAATGGGTGTCCTTGTAAAGCTTTTCGTCGACGAAATGTTTCTTGCACGTCAGGCAGTACTTTAAAAATCTCAAGGATGTGTCTCCATGCTCCGGATTCTGTTTCAAGTGCTGCCGATTTAGATGTAGCCGAACTTTGGACATGTCAGAGGTGACTAGGCCACTGCATGTTTTCGTGAAAGGCGTCGAGAACTGCACCAAGAATCCTGCTTCGAAGATTGGACAGCCCAACTTCCGCTTGATAGTCGGACTCTTCTGCTTGCGAGTTGGATTTTTGTCCATCGGTCGCTTTTGCTTCCTCTTCCTCTTTCGTGTCGATGTGTGTGTGCCTCCGATGTCATCCAAAGACTGCCAAGAACGTCAGCCTTGTCATGTATCCAGCAACAAATAAAGCTTACGGTGGCATGAGCATCTTGTTCTGTGGTTATAGGGATTCCAGAAAGCTCACTTGCCAAGGCAAAATTAGGAATGTCATCCCAGTTAAAGAACTGCGAAAAATCTAGTTGGTCGGTCATTCGAATAACTGCAAGGTAGAATTTCTGGAGGCTGATGGAGGCTGATGGAGGCCGATGGAGGCGAATACTAAAAGACTTCAGGAAGACTTACATGGTGGAGCAGAGGAGTTTAATACCATCTCCAGGACAAACAATTGGTTCATTGGGCATTTTCTCAGACGAAGGCTTGCACATATGCGGGCTTGCACACTTGTTCACTTGCACACTTGCACACTTGAACAGACGCCTGGATGCCTGAAAAGGTCAGCGTGTGAGTGGTCAGAGGAGGCTGAGAAGGCGCCACACCATCTACTGGCCTCATCCTATTCGTACAAGGCGCTCATGCCAAGCTGATAGCGCGCACGTCTGCATATGCCACACGTCATATTTCGGGCGTCAAAGCTGCGAAAGTGTACAGATCAGCAAGTAGTCAAGTAGGCGGTGTTCGAATATCCATTTGCGCAGCTGTGGACTTGCGCACCTGGCAGAAGGTAGAAATGCAGGAGGTTCGACGTAGCAGAGGATGGGTAAACAGATCAGGAGAGAAAGAGCCAGCTACACCGGCGCCTACCAGCCTTGGATTGCGGGCGCCGAGGCTAAAGGTGTTTGGGAAAGCGCGGCTCCATCACCAGCACGTGACGAACCAGTACATTTGCAACGAGGAATACCACATGTCTATCGACAAAATCGCAACATGTATACTGGCAGCAAATAAATTGAACAGGGGTATCAGCGCGAAACAAATCATAACAACGACAACAAGATTTCCTCTTAGGCCATGAAAATATACCACGTTTCTACGCCCATATCCCTAGTGTCCAGCTTGCTCTTTCTCCGCCTTTGGTCACCAGACCAGGGCCCATCATACTCTGCCTCTGGGGAATGACCGATACTTCCTTCTCGCGGTTCGCGCCTTGCAAGCCATCTTTGAGATACCGGTCTCGCTCGATCTCCACGATGCCCTTGATGCGTTGCTGAGCAGCCAGACTTGCCCCTGCCCAAGCACCCAGTGTATCTACACCCCTGATCGTGCCACCCACCAAACTCGAAGGTGGTGGACCGTTGCGGATAGCTAGTTGAGCAAACTTGGTGTCTATGACATCTTCTTCAGGTTGCTGGAACGCTGCTGCTGGTGTTGGGATGGGACTATTCCGCTCTAGAGAGGTGGCCACCTCGTCCTCACCTTCTTGTCGGCGCATCTCAAGGTCATTCCGGTGACGGTGTAGCTTTTCATCGCGACGTGCACTTGCTGTGCCGTAGCTCTTGACAGGATCCCAGCCTTTGATCTTCACCAATGCTTCCATCTCCCTCAGTATACGTGTTTTAAGACCGGGGAGGTTCGATACACCGCCGGTGATGACTATGCGCGACATGCAGATTCGACGGACATCGATTGGGAGCTGGACAAGGGTGCGGTAGATGAGGTGGTGTAGTGGAAGGTCTTCATCGTCGAACTCGTTCAGTGCTAGCTCTGGGGCGAAGAGAGCGTTCTCGGTGGGCTTGGCTAGTAATGCGAAGGATACCAATATCTCGGTAGGAGGCGTGTGTTTCGGAAAGGGTATGGTGACTGTAGGTGGTGGAGTCTCGACGGCATCTTCGAACTCTTCTAATACAGGGGCCTCGCGTGCAGGAAAGTATAGGGTTCTTCGATTCGATCTTGGAGCTGGTTTGCACCACCCAACACGCGTGAGAACTTCTTCGGCCTCCTCGAACGAGACGTCAGACTTCTCTGCACTTGGTTCGGCGGCGTCGAGTTCGGCGTTCAGTAATTTTGCCATCTCTTCGCTGAGCATCTTGCCTGCCCGAACACTGCGCCTCTCTGCTAATTCGCGGTACTCGCATACAGCAGTCACGAGTGTCTCTGCCCAGCCTATATCAACCACCAACGCAGAACGTAGTCCTGCAGCTACGGTGGATAGTACCGGAGTTGACATGAGAGTGATGCTCGGGGCTTGGAAGCTGGTGAACAAGACGTCGAAGAAGGTCGACATGAGCGCATGCGGCATACGAGGTGGCATGGCGAGCATGATGCGCCGCGGCTTCGTGTCCAGCAAAAAGTACTTGCTGTATGCCTCTCTCATTGCCCTCTCAAACTTGTCTTCTACCAGGCCCAAATCGACCTTGGTCAAGTCCATGCGATATAGCTCGTAGTCGCGTCCCCAATCCTCCCCAGCCTTCCGTTGTTTCCTCTTCTGCGAATGCTCAGGATCCCACTGCCGGTAGTCGCCCACTCTGCGCTGCTCGTCGGGCCCGAATGGGAGGGTGCATCGCGGGGCACTTTCGCCAGCGAAGCCGCCGCGCACATAACGCGAGCCGACCTCGACGACAATGTATTCGTCTTCGGTGCGGAAGCTGCCACCAGGCGATCCAAAGCTAGCCGAGATGGTGCGTAGGAGCGGTGTTCGTGGTGACTCTCCCAGGTCGGCGAGACGTGGTGTCGTTCCTCTGGTGCTGCGGTTTAGGGTGCCCGAGACTTTGCGCTCGCTGCCCGACGACATGGCTGTTCCAATAAGGTGTAGCAACTTGGTGTGACTAGATCATGGCAGCGCGTCATTGCATTGCACCTGAACTGTCTTGGCTCTTGTCTTCGCGTGCATGTGCTTGAGTTCCGTACATAGACGAATGTAATTATTGAGCTTGCGCGTTCCGGGGTTAGCGTTGGCGAATGGCCCGAGCTCAGGAAAAAGTTCGAGAGCTGCAATTCAACCTGTTCGAGCTTGCGACAACACCGATCGCGACATCCCACACAACGCCGCAATAAACCACCCAGGGTAGCTGCGTTCTGCGACTCGCATTGGACCTGCCCCACCACCGGACACTCGCAAAATGGGTCTCTTCATCCTCTCGGAAACTTCGGCGGGTTATGTCCTTCTCAAGTCCAAGGACAAGAAGCTCTTGGGCACAGAGAGCAAAGATGTCTCCAGCGTCGTCGAGCAGCTCAAGGTGAAGAAATTCGCCAAGTTTGGAAGCGCCGTAGCTGCGCTTGAGCAGGCCGCCGCGCTTCACGATGGAAAGGTCACGCCTATGCTGTCGTCCCTTTTGGACGAGTTGAAGGATGAGACTAAAGCTACCTGTACGACTTTTTGTTAGCAGCACACGAAAAGAACATCGCAGCTAACATCGCTCAAGTGGCCGTCGCTGATCCAAAGCTCTCAAATGCCATTGCCCAACTCCCAGGCCTCTCCCTCAAGACTGTGTCCGACTCCTCCACACAGGATGTATTCCGTGCGATCCGCGAGAACTTGACTTCGCTCCTCCCCGATCTCCTCCCTGCTGAAGAAGCCGCGACCAGACTTGGTCTCGCCCATTCCCTGTCGCGACACAAGTTGCGCTTCTCGCCCGATAAGGTCGATACCATGATTATCCAGTCAATTGCCAGTCTCGATGTCTTAGAGTAAGTTGGTCCATAGGCTTAGGGCTGGCTTTAGTATAGTTGCTAATTTGGGCATTTAGCAAGCAACTGAACACTTATGCTATGCGTGTCAAGGAATGGTACGGCTGGCACTTCCCGGAACTTGCCAAGATTCTCAACGACAACCTCGCCTACTGTAAGTTCTTAGCCCTGTCAAACTGAACCCTGCTAATATCTTCAGCTCGTGTTGTTCTTAAGATGGGCTTCCGAACAAGGGCACGCGAAAGCGATCTTTCGGATATTCTCCCTGAAGAGATCGAGGCAGCTGTCAAGGCGGCCGCGGAAATCTCCATGGGTACCGAAATCACAGAGGAAGATCTTGAGGCCACTTCCGCCCTAGCTGAGCAGGTTGTAGATCTCACCGAGCACCGACAGAGCCTTGGCAGCTACCTGTCGAGCCGCATGCAGGCACTTGCCCCCAATCTGACTGCTCTCGTTGGTGAACTTGTTGGTGCACGCCTTATCGCCCATGCTGGATCTCTCATGAACCTTGCCAAGTCGCCTGGTTCTACTATTCAAATTCTCGGTGCTGAAAAGGCGCTGTTCCGTGCGCTCAAGACAAAGCACGATACACGTAAGTACTCTGTTTGCTACCAAAGTTTACGTTCCATGTACTAATACTGTTTCAGCCAAGTATGGATTGATCTACCATGCCTCCTTGATTGGACAAGCTACTGGAAAGAACAAGGGAAAGATTGCTCGCATGCTCGCAGCCAAGTCTGCTTTGGGTCTGCGTGTCGATGCCCTCAGCACCTGGGGTGTATCGTCCGAGGATACCTCCAAGGAGCCTTCCGAAGAAGAAAAGTCCCAGCTCGGCCGCGACGCACGCCTCACCATTGAAAGAAGGCTGCGCGCTCTCGAGGGCAAGCCGCTCAAGAGCTTGGCCAACGCCAATCAAACGGCACTTGGTGGACAGAAGAAGTGGGAGGTCAAGGAAGCGCGGAAGTACAACCCAGATGCCGATGGTCTTACTGGCGACGAGCCCGCCGCCGATGCGCCCAAGGAGTCTAAGAAGACCAAGACACCCAAGAAGCTGGTACAAGAAGTCGATAGCGACGAAGACGAGTCAATGGCCGATGCTGACGGTGGTGCTGACGAGTCCGACTCGGATTCAGAAGAGGAGAAGAAGAAGACCGCAAAGGTCGACCCGAAGAAAGCTGCCAAGCAGGCCGAAAAGGCAGCTAAGAAGGCACGGAAAGAAGCGCGCGCAGCTAAACGCGACGCCAAGAAAGCAAAGCAGGCCGCAAAAGAGGCAAAGAAATCCGACACCAAGGACAGCAAGAAGCGGAAAGCCGACGGAGGCGACGATGGCGAGAAGAAAAAGAAGAAGAAGAAGAGCAAGGACTAGATGTGCAGTACCCCGCTTTCGGGACAATGTTGATGCTGCGACCATATCTGTAGCCACGTTCTGATCAAAATGGGCACTGGCGTTTCTGGATTTTGAGCTTGTCTTGTTTAGGCGAGTGGCGTATGAAGGCACTAGGGGCATTTCCGTGTAGTTTTACTATTGCAAGTCCCTTTTTTCACGTTGCATGATGGGCGACGCGGTGGATGTGGAGGAATACCCGCCACTTGGTAGCATACAAATTACATGTTTCAAAAAAAAAGAGTTTGTTGTCTTTTCTAATCTGTTATGTGATGTTTGAGTATATCCTCCTTTCCCAGATGACTTTGTCTAGAGACCCATGCATGCAGTTAATATCCTTTTATCCTTTTGCCAACTGCCATTCATCCTAATCCAACTGTTTTGCTCCCACACCTCCTCCTCCTCCTCTGCTCAAACATCTCACAAACTCTCTCAAGTCGTCGTCTTCTTCTTGGCCTTTCTCCGCTTCTTGTTCGCACCCAGCAGCTTATTCGTTATCTTGGGCATGTCCATGCGCTCCACTCCCGCGGGGATACTCGCCTCGTCCTCTTCAAAGACTTGCTTCACAATGGCTAGAATATCGTGGAGTTCCTCTTCTGTGAAGCGCGTTCCAGCCTACAAACACGTGTCAGTCAGCCTTTCTCCATCTCTCACAATACAAAAGCAGAAAAAAACAAGATATTCCAAAAAAACCACCCACTCCTCAACTCACCTCTTCAATAACCAACTCCAGCATAACCTGCGTCGTAGGCCTCAAATTATACAACTGCAGATACTCAGCCTTGTTAAGCCGGTACTTTGGCGCGAGCGCGCGGAACAAGCTGTGCGGGCCGCGGTACAGTGTCAACGGCCTGTTTGGGTGCTGTTCGACGAGTAGAGGGGTGGCGACGGCTTCGCTGCGGAAGTAGGCGAGGCCATCGCGTAGCACGTGGTTTAGGCCTGAGGGTTTCTTGCGGTTGCGGATGGTTGGGTCTGTGCCTGTGTATCCGGCTTCTTCGGTGAGGAGGTGCAGGTAGACTTCGTGGTTGGTGAGGAGGCTGGCTTGGGGGGTGGAGATCTGGTGGGTTGGATTGGGTTAGTTGGTTGGTTGGTGTTGGGATTTTGGGGGAAGGATGGGGGTGGGAGTAGATAAAGTTACTTACATGCATGATGGGCGAGGTATGGTTA
>KE747810.1:2023347-2062286 GCA_000465215.2 Pyrenophora seminiperda CCB06
GGGGGGGGGGCTGTAGATTGCGACTTTAGATTGGTGGTATCTTGGGGGTCGAATACCTCTGCCGCGATGTCACGGGACTAGGTGCGTGTGGAAGGTTGTAGGTAGGTGTCCAGCACGGATGTTTAGTCCTACTCACCACCCGAGTCAGTCCAGTCTGTCCTTCATCTTCATCCACTAGATTTTTCCAACTAGTTTTTGGACAAAAAAAAAGAATAAATTGACAAAAGACCAGACAATGAAGTCCTACCGTATTGAACAAGCAGTATCTCGTTTCACATGACTCTTACCGCGATCAGCCCGTACGTGCGTAAAACCACATACAACACGTGACGCAGCGGCGGCAAGCCAGCGGCAGTAAAGAGACAAGCGCGAAAAGCAGACGCATACCTATGGGAAAGTACCACCGGCCGAGAGAGGAAAACCACGTCAAGTGACTACCAGAATTTCGTAAAAAAAACCCTTACCAGGATATACCCAGATCGCAACAACTTTTACAGCACACAGTAAAATCTCGATGTCACCGTTAGCGTTTTTGATGGCTTAACTAGTGAGTGAGTGGATTATCCGATGCCCGATGTTCCTGCATGCAGGTTTGTCAACGTGATATGCCCAAAAACCCCGACCGAGAGTTGAGTAGGCACGTAGGTAAGAGAGGAAAAAATAGGGCCGGCCTTTTCGCTTAGCGTCTTGGCAACGCTCCGATAACTGTACCGATGTTGGTCGCCCCGGCCGGGCGCCATTCATCTTCACCACCACCACCACTATCCTGGCAACTTTTTTTTTTAGCTTTTTTCTTTTTCCGACGGTTGCGGCAATGTCAAGTTGATTCAACATGATTGGATCGTATAGGCGCGCGGAGAGAAAGTTATATTTGGGTAAGTGTGCGAAGAAAGTCCCCCGACTCCGACCCCGGTCCCCCCACATAAAAAGGGAAAAATGGAAAATGTGGGCAGGGCATGGTTATTTTGGTATGGTTATGCAGGTAAGCTTACATCTGCGAAGTTTTGCTGCTGCTGCCTAGGTAGGTACCACGGTACTCACTCGTGTGGGAAAGAAAGAGGACATGTGAAATAGGACATGTGACGTAGTAGTCACGGCAAAGTCGTGCAAAGAAGCCAGATGGGCTTCATCTTTTGTTCGCTCTCTGCTTGTAACGTGTGTTGATCGGATATTATTATTACGTCACTTTATCCTCTTTTCTTTGTGTGTGTGTGTGTGTGCTGTTTCTGTGCCAGACAGACCATTCGATCCATGCCGCTAACGCCGCGCAAATGCTGGTAGGAAATCTGAAAAATCACACCATGGTACCATATACGAGTTCCTCGTGTCGTGAGCTTTCATGTACCCGTCGAATTTGTTGCTGTAAGTAAGACATATACAAGTCATGCCTACTGATATAACGTTTCTTTGATGCCTTCGTGTGGTGTCAAAACACCCCTAGCATTCCGTGTTTTGTTTTGTCTTGATAGGTCTGGAGTTCTAAGCAGCGGCTCTTGTCTTCTTGACCATGAAAATGCCAAGCTCAACACCTTTAGTAGGTTCGCCGTAGTAATAGTCTCGCTCAGAAACACCCTTGATTACTTCTTCGATCATGGTTGCGCTAGTGTATTCGCTGGACGGAAGTTTCTTCGTCTTGGAGAAGTATGCTGAGACGAGATCTCGAATGCGAGGCTTTTCCTGCTTTATCCACCAGTCGTCTGCCCACGCAGATCTCATCAGCGGAACTTCCTCTTTTGCCGAATAAATGATGTTGTAGTCACTATTCGGCTGCCGTTCGGTCATGGCGTCGCAGAACTTCCGCACTTGGGCCTCAAGACGGCCATACTCGTCCAGGTAGTTTACCGACGCCATCTGACCCAGATTCCTCCCTAGCTCGGAATGAAGGTCGTTTACTACCGTCATGGTTCTCAACAGGGGATCTAGGATCGGCCCGAGATACTGCTGCATGAAAGTCTTCGCGCCAGTTTTGGTCGGGTAGATAAACAGGAGGATACCGTCGTCTGTAGATAGCTCAAGCAGGCGATCGTACAGCAAGGATCGACCCCGAAACGTGAACATTTCAGAATATTCGTTCGTATTTGTAGGTGGAATGTACCTCTCGACGATGGATACATCGATACTGCCCGGTGGCACTACGGGTCTAGGCGATGGGGGCAAAAGTTGTGAGTCGAGCTGGTAGTCAGGGATGGCAACGGCGCTATCGAAGACTTTGCTTGTAAAGTATGAGTCACCTCCAACGGCGGGACCAGGGGTCGATGGTGGAGATTTCGGAAGGTCCATGAGGGTGTATCGGCCGGGAAGGGCATGGAAGACATTGATCCATGAAGTTGCCGTCGTCGATCTGTCATGGATGGAAGCGATGATTTGACCAAAGATGTGGCCTGTCGTTGAAGGACAAGGGAGCGCGTGTGACAGTATCTTAACAGAGTCACGATGTAGGCACCCAGATTCAGCTACTGGAGCTACTTAGTATGGGGAATCGGTTATGAGACGGTTGGAAAGAAGTGCTCACAAATGGTGCTTTTGACATGGTCTATCCACGTTTCCATGCTTAGCGCGTCGGAGCAGTCTTCGTGGGTTGGAACGATGATGGGGGCCTGAGCAGGAGTAGTCGCAATAGCGGCTACGCTCAGATTTGGCGATAAGCCTGGATCAGAACTGGGGGGTGAACCTAATCCAGCAGTCCCTTGGTTCACAAAGGATCCCCAATGGATCGACCCCGGCTCCGAGGGAGGTGTGTGCGTGGATATAAGATGCCCCACACCAGCTCTGGCTGCCTTGGGAGTGATAGCGGGGGCATGAATGTCGGTTTGGTGGTGGTGGAAAAGACCTAGTGGTGGGCTGAGAACATGGAGGGGATCTTCTGGTTTTGAGAGGGGCCCGGCGCCCAATGGAGAAAAAGACTGATCCGTTTGAAGCGGGATGCGATCGGGGTGGGGCACAGCAATTCCAAGCTCCTCAAACGAGGGTAGACGCAAGTTATGCGCTGTCCTCAGCACGGTTGATGAAGGGAGCGAGAGGCTATCTGCAGGAAGGCTCAAAGTCAAATCAAGGTCTGGCCGATGCTCGATGATAGGCGTCTTCAAAGGCTGTGGCAAGGCGGAAGGGTGCGGGAAGGGTTGGGGGAGAGAATGTTCGGGAAAGTCAGGAATATAGGTTTGTCGGGCAGTGTCATGACAAGGTCCTGCATCTACACCCCCATCGGGCGTGGCTGGGACAGAGGTGGGTTGGAAAGCTCCGCGGGACTGGCATTGAAAGTGTGGAGAAGTCTCAGTTTGTAGTTGCTGAAGAACAACACGTGATGAAGACTGGGGTTCGGTCATACTCATGGCAAACCGGGTTGGTGAGGTTTGCGGATAGGGCGCAGGGTAGGCTGTACTGACGGCGGTTTGCTGGGTTGGACAGGGCGCACGGAGACGTGGCTGAAGTGGTGTCGTCCAGGTACAAAGTTTCAGCGTTGGTCTGTACTGCGGGGCGGCAGGGTCGGGGCAGATGGGAATGGACAAGAAGGAGGGCGGGCAGTAAACGAGTGAATCAGCTGGTCAAGCGCGATCGGGAACGATGGCACGATGACAATGGGCAAGGCCGAAAGGCGCGACGCAGCAGCAAACAAGGCCGGTGCAGTTTGAGTGTGGTGGCTCAGGGCGGGTTGCGGAGTGATTACCCGATGTTCGCTGCAGTTGATGGGTGGTAGCGTGGGCAAGGGTCTCAGTAGATCTAGACCGACAAGCACCGAATTTACAAGACAGCATTGGCGTGGCCTGACCGAACCTTGTCGCGTTGCATGCTGCGTCCTGCTGCGTGCATGTCACCCGATATCCATACACCATAGTCGGAAAAAGTCAAAGCCAGCCTTTCCATCGGTGTTTGCCAGGTTGCCTGAACCGCTACGGCCGTTGCTGATTAGTCCCGCCAACGAAGCTGAGCTGTGGGTCGGATTCTGGCCACTAACCACCCCTACGCAGTACGAGCTACTACTGGTATACGCACAAAGATGCCGCACCCAGCCACGGGCCCGCATCTAAATTACTCACAGGACCCTCTCTGCACTGCTGCAGTCGCTGTCGCAGGGGCAAATGTCAGCCCGATGGCTCACTTCCAAGCAGTATGTACGCACGCTGCCGCCGCACCTTGCTGCTTTGGGAAACGGGCTATGCGCATCTAGACTTCTCGGCCACATGTTAATGCACTACCAAAACCATACTCATTGCCCTGTAGCCTCTTATCAGATTCCTTTTGGGCCTGATGCATCTTGTCACCAACGCCGCCGTACTCTTGTCAAAAGCAGAAAGCATTGAAAGCGGCACATGGCCCACTGCACGTGTCTCGGCACTTGGCCTTTCCGTTTTACATTCGACGCCTAATCACACTAGAACTGCGTCGACGATTATCACAATGTGACAGCAGGGGCAGTACCACACACTCATCGGTACATCTGTCTCGAATTGATTTCCTGCTTCCTTTGCCTAGCAAACCCACACGCCTTTTCGCCCGCACGACTAGACCTTCCTTCCCTCATTACCGCTGCCAAGGCTAAGTGTCAAACTACATCATGTCAGCATCCAACTTCATCAACCGCTTCTGGCAAACGTACCTGCCACTTTTGCAGGCCCCTCTCTCTGCCCTCTCCCTTCGCCGCACCACTTGATCGACTGGCCATCTTTGGTTCATGCAGTTTGACATATTCCTGCGCCAAAATAGGGCACGCCTTCTTGTGTGCCTTGAAGTGTGATTTTTGGCAATCCTTGTTGCAGTAGCTGACGCTGTGGCATTTTATGCACTGCTTCAGCGAGTCTGGGGACTTTCCGCATTGCGCACATACTGGCGATGATGCTGGGGAGGACGAAGAAGCAGCGCTCTCATCCCGTGTGTTGGAAACTGATGGCACCGGTGTTGATGCCGAGCTTGGGGCGCTTGATGAGTCTGGCTGGATGGTTGATGACGAATTTTCGGTTGGTGCTGATCCCGCCATCTTGCATGCAATGTATGCAGAAAAGGGGTCAAAGGATATCCTGGTGTGTCGTCGTCTAGTTGCGATGTTCTACATACTGCTAGGAAATGCCACTTCATGTGATCTGCATTGAAAATCCAGGGATTTGACTTAAGCGAAGAGTCTAGGCCGATGCTGTCCTAGCCCCTAATATTCCTGCATCTCAACATTCGCTGACGCCACAAATTGCCGGGTACAGCCGTCGAGTGTGGCTCCTTCCAATACCTTCTAGCTTGCATAGCCGATGGATACTTGGGTATGTTAGTTAAATGGCAGAAAGTACAGGTACCGCGCTAACAGCATGTCGCTCAATGTCCGCACCCTGTACCGTACCACCCGCTCCTCAGAGTCGGTATTCGTTCCCGGTATATCGAGATTAAGGCATACCTAGCATCCTCTAGCACCTTCAATCTTAAACGAGCTCCATTATACTATTCGCTTCTAAATATTCCCGTGGCTCACGGCGCGCCAGGCCATCAACTAGTGAAGTCTCATCGATTTCAGATGGAATGCCGTCGACTTGAATAACAGCTTTTTTCGGCCCAGTGAATACAGCGCAGGTCTCTGTCGCCAACTATCATGGTCTCTTACCACTATCTTTAAACCCTAACGGCCCCTAGTCCCACCCAGGTCATTCAAGTTCCTACTCAATTAATTTGCACCACTGTCCATATCGTCGCAGACTTGAAGTGCTCTTTCTCGAGCAGGTTCCACGTGGATCCGCAATATCTGTTTCGGATGTCTCAACAGCAACGCGACTACGGTAGCAGTCTTCAGTTGCGTAATTTGGAACGCCTGCCCGATCATGAATCATCTACCTGCTTGGAAGAAATCTACCCTCCACACCGTAATTTCAGGGCCTCTCGGGAAATTGTCAAGCGGAAGCAGTCATTTCGCAGGATTTCTTCCGGGCTCGCAGCACTTCCGTGCCGTAGACTAAATCCTATACTCGCAGACATCTTGCGCATCGGCTTCTATGTTGAGGGAGTGCTGAAAGTCACCAACTCTTCCGCGGATAGTACAACTCCAGAGGCTTCTTCAGTGGCCCAATCTAATGTTGCGAGTCGAGATTTCTTTGCACCCACTGACTCACTGCCTCTACCATCAAACAGGAAACCACATACTCTGACTGCGCACATCATTCAGGTCATACGTTGCGTACACACACAATCCCGCATCGTACAGTTCGAGTCTCCCACCCGAAATGCCGCAAACCAGCGCTCATATCCGCCTTTCCCGCATATCATCCAGCGATGCACGGTCTGACCAACTAAAGACTCGTCCCTTGAACCTGCATGTCCCATATGCCAAGAAACCTACGACAACAACGAGCACATTGCGATCCAAACATCCTGCAGGCACATCTTCTGCAGCAAATTCTTGCACAAGTAGATCAACAGCGACATGCAGAACACACATCGTTGTCCCATCTGTCGCCAGAGTATCTCCAGCTCTCTTTGTAAGTCTCCTGAAATTGGAACGACTCTGGCAGTACATGCTGCAATGGCAAATGAGCAATTACAGCTAGGTATGCAAATAATAAAAAATGCACCGATTGCAAGCGGAAATACTGGATAGTCGTCCCGCTGAGCGGCGCTGGCGATTTCATGGAGTATTGGCTTGCATTCAACTAGTAGCACAACAAGGACGATCGACATCATCCCTAGAAGCCTTTTCGTGCCGGTTCCAAAGCATACTTGTAGAGATGCGAAAATATGGCTACATAGTACCGCTGCCAGCATCTGAGATAGGTATACCAGGAGCCTCTGCTAGCAAATTAGCCAATCCAGAAGCGCAATATTCCCACGACTTGTTTTATCAAACACCGTTACATCTTATACGTAAGAACCAGCCTGTGCTAGAACAGGCACCTCCTAGAGAGAGTTCAGCTGCACAGGATTTCTGGGAAGAGGCGTATACTAGGGTGCTTTTGGCAAGGGCGGAAGAACTAAGTGTGGAAGGAAAGGTAATGGAAGTGTTGTGACCAAGCCTACCCAGAAACCTTCTTTCTCCCCTTGATGACGCCTTCCACCTTCTTCATGCAGTGGCCCGGAGTACGCAAAAGGTGGCACTATTGGTGCAAGTATATCAGTTTGATTGTTCTAGCTAGAGTGATCGCAATCACTACGTAGATCCCACATGCCAAGTCGCTAACCCCAATTTGGATGAGACCATACGTGAAGCTACGCCTATAGCACTTCAACCCAAGCTACATCATCTACGACTATAACCGCATGTTACCTCGCTTCGGTCCCACAGTTTTCGCTTTCGTCGTCCTCATGTACCCATCTTTGCACTACTCTCGAAGTTGGCACTTGAATCTTTCAACACTTCTATTTTCATACATATCGCTTGAAAATCTATAGTCTTGCTAGAGGAGCTAGAACTGGTCGGCTCGCTGTAGTCATAGTAAAGTCCGCGCAGCCAGACGTGCGGCACGTCTTGGGATATTCGTATAGAATCATTCTAAAATTGCACTTGAAGATGGTGAAGTATGCGACGTCGAATCTGATAACCGTGGGATACAGCTTGATACCGGCTTTGGTGACCTAATTACCGATGAGCAACGGTTCACCTATGCTGCTTATAGGTGCTTCCAAGTGGCTAAGCAGCCGGAGATTGTGTTCTGGTATCTGAATGCTGATGACGATGACAAATGGAGTTGAGCGAGTAGTCCGCTCATGAAGTAAACGCTCGTCAGCGTCACATCACAACAAACAACATTCTGCACATAAGAAAAAGATGGGACGAAGCAAAAAAGATACATTTAGCAAAATGTAAAAAAAAAAGCTCCAAAAAAGCAGGCACCTCCCAAGAGGACTTAACCCGACGTGTAAACTGTACCGATCCTCAATTCTGGTGCTGATCAAGGTGGACGTCTTCCGTTAGAATCGAACCTTGGACCTCTGGGTAAACTCCGGTCTGGAATGATTAACCCCATTATAAGACGCAACTTTGCGGCCTAAGCCACTAAGCCAAACTGCTTGCGGGGTCATTCCTCTCGGAGCTCAGCCAGAGGCCGTTGGTTGATTGGTGAAATGTTTTTGGATTAGAGGGTATTTATACGCGAGGTAAAATACGCAAGGTAAACACGGTGTTACAGCGCGCAGAATACGTAAGTGGGGCGGCCAGGTAAAGAGAGAGATTCTCACGTGCTTTCATTGGCTGTGTTTCGTATCTTGCTACTCAACTTCACCTTTCTATCTACTTCCACACGCGTCCGTCACGAGTGCCACTAGCGCCACTCCCCAGCAGCGGGCCTATCTTAGCCTTCTAGCTTCTCAGCATACATACTGCAAAGGTTACCGTCACGCCAAACACCGCGGATATTCAGCGTCGCGTCAATGTCTTCCAACGGGTTTCCCTCGACCAATAGCAGGTCAG
This sequence comes from Pyrenophora seminiperda CCB06, assembly GCA_000465215.2. Classification (NCBI taxonomy): domain Eukaryota; kingdom Fungi; phylum Ascomycota; class Dothideomycetes; order Pleosporales; family Pleosporaceae; genus Pyrenophora; species Pyrenophora seminiperda. The sequence continues at coordinate 2,031,722 of KE747810.1, forward strand.
CGTTCAGTCCCTTTGCGACTTGACCGCGGTCATCGAACTTGAAGCGCTTGGCGATCAAGCTGGTAGCTGAGCGGAGGGCTTCAGCAGGCGTCATTCCTATCTTGTGTACGAAGATGTGCAGCTCGTGGTGCATTGAGAGACCGAATGCCGTGCCGACAGCAGGTCCAGCAGAGTCACTGCCACTGCAAATCTGTTATCAATCTGATGATGAGCAGATTTGCGTTAGGATATATACATACCATAGGATGTCGACACCTGCTTCTCTGAGCATCTTGACGCCTTCGTATGCGTATTCCACTTTTCCATGCTCGGCAGCAAAGCCCATGCATTTACACATGTTGCCCACATTGTCCTCGCTGATCATTCCCGCCACTCTTGGATCATGGGCGAATTTTTGTTGTAGGTCTTTTCCTTCTGTCGTTAAGCTACCCATTGCTGCAAGTGTTGGGTTTACCCATGCGCCGGTTTTCTTGTAGGCATCGATCACTTCTTGAGTGGGTGGCTGGTCGCAGAATGTATGCGTCAGGCCATTTACACCTGCGTTGAGAACGTCGAGCGTGTCCTTGAGACATGTAGCATGCGCGACGGTAAGATAACCCCGTTTCTTTGCTTCTTCGATGATGATCGTTTGCAGTTCGAGCGAAGGATAGCTGAATTCGCGACCGAAAGCTGTCCCACTCTCATGCATGAGCTTGATGTAGTCTGGCTGCATTTCTTTCTTGTTCCATTCCAAATACTCAATGACGCTCTTACGATCTGTCAACTTTGGCCATTTTGCAATCGCTGCAGCAGTCTCTGGGCTCTTGTCGTGCGCTGTGATTACGGGTATGGGCCATCCGTTTTCGATTGTCGCAGCTTGAGCTGCTGTCTTGTAAGAAGCAGTGTCGGGCTCGAGGGTTTGTTTCTTCAGCTTCTGCACGTTTTCGAGCTCGTTGTGCATCTCGCACACAGTGGTCACACCGAAACGTAGGGCCTGTGGTAAAGCCTCGGGGTCTGCCATGTCGGCATGTATGTGGCAGTCAATCAGGCCGGGGAGGAGAGTATGTCCTGGCTTCGAGTATATCTTGGTTGCGACTTTTGGCATGTCTTTCATCGGACCAACAGAGTTGATCTTGCCATTCTCAACATATGTGAACCCCTGGTCGATGGTCTCTTCGCCAGTGAAGATGCGAACATCACGAATGAGAAATGTAGCCATGATGTAGGAAACGCTGTGCAGTCTGAGAGGTTGTTGAAAGAGATGGTCTGTAGTGTTTGGAGAATAAACGACGACTTGGTAGTCTGGTAGTCTGACGTTCTGCTAAGTCTAATTGGTAGGAGTTGCTCGAGCAGGATAGACCGCAAGGATGTAGGGAATGCAGGAAGGTTACCCGAAGCCATCACAATTACTGACCGGGCATACTCTACTTATAAGGCAGATACCCGTTAGCTCAATCTACCCCTGGTCATCATGAGCGGCTGGGGATCTGAAGGCGGGTAGCACCAGTATGCGAGTGGCGCTAGTACATTACATTAGAAAATCTTTTATAAGCGGAACAAACCACTATCTTCGGACGCTAAGTGTACATAGCTGGCAGATGGAACCAAAAAATAAGGAAGTTTTCCGGACTGAGCATTACCAAGTGAGTACAATGGCGTTGTGACCACGAGGATTCCCGACACGGTCCGCATCGTGGAGAGCCGGAGCTAGTGAACCTCCACATTTGTGGATCGCGCAATATCGGGAATGTAGGATTAGGATCCTGGATGCATAGTAGACTATGTGAGCTCGAAGTAATGAGCACAAGAGCTGGACATCGTTCTGGTGCTGGAAGTGTTCTCCAAGGAGGGGCAATTTTCTGACAGACACAAGATACGTTTTGCTCAGGATTATTGCTTCTAAGTCTTCGAGGATGCTGATAACTACCTAACTCCACCATCTTGCAAAAAAAAACCCCTCCCCCCCCGCATCTCCATCACTAAACAAAACGCCGCCGTCGCCGCCCCTATCGCAGCATACAAACAAAAGAAAAAGCCCAAAAAAATTGCAAAAAGAACAGTTGCCCTAAACCCAGTTATGGAGAACAAGGTGGTTGAGGCAACGGCTGAAAACCCCGGGGGTGCTAATTAATAGTCGTTACACCCCTTATGGTTTTATCACGTACTCGAACGCACGACCGGGCACAACCTAAAGCGGAGACTAGTCGACTAGTCATATATCGCAGTTTATTGCCCCGGGAACACGTTCGATTCCGCCACCACTGTGTAATTGCAACAGGGTGGTTTTTGATAATAGATTACTAAATTTGAAAATATATATAGTTGTAATTAAGTGTAGTGAGAGAGGCTTTTGCACACGCAAAACGCAAGACGCGTAAAAGTGGGGCCTAGGTACCTATAGAATCCAAACGCGAGCAAAACGATTGGATCAAGGGCGCTAGCGGGTAACTTTCAAAAGACCACAACAAAACACACACACGTGACACACACCAGTACATTGAACGCTCTTCTCATCTTGACACGTCTTTCATTGCCACACGGGCACCTCTTTCGAATCGGCTTATGCTCTTTGTTCATAGGTGTGGACCTTTGCAGAAAGCCATATCGCTGAACGAGTTCTTCGGCTGCGTTGCAGAGATGATAATTGCTTCTTTATACGTTAATTACGCCATCAGTTGGTAGAAATAAGCATGTCGAAGCGGGTCCCAGAATGGAAGACGCGTACCTATGACATGGTGCCAAGAGCCCCACCAACGCGACAAGCGTCTGTCCCACCACTCATGTCTTTGACATCGCTCTTCTACCATCGCCACTCTCATTATCGTACGGAATACTCTCGAGCCTCTTCTGGCTTCGATGCTGCACGTGCTTTCTATAGCTGCCCACGATGGTGGTTCTAGTTGACCTAGATGACGACGAACCTCCTTCGCTTCAAACCCCGCACTCGTCGGGCTTGTTGAACGTCAAGCCCCTGTACTATTCGCTGGAGACTCCTCCAGTAGGAAGTGGACAGGGTGCAGAAGAGATAGAAGAGAGACCGAACCCGAACATGAATGGATTCAGCGCTGCTCTCAGCTGCTATCCGTGAGCTTTGACCATAGCATGGAACTTATTCCGCGCCTTTATGTATGCTAACCAGTATTGACTACACAGAATAGTGAGCCAGCTCGCCGCGTACCTCGACCTAAATACTCTCCACGACCTGTCGCGGACATGCAGGCAGTTTCGCGCAAATCTACTGGAATACCGTAGCCAACTTGTCAAGCATACGCTCCATTGCGAAAATGAAGGGGTCGATTTCTACGCGAGAGAGGGTGCACAAGCATACGCAGAACAGCGTATGATAGCGACCATTTGCGCGCGCGACATGGTGGGCGGCTGTCAGCGCTGTGGCATCATCGTGTGTCGGGTATGGCGTTTGACATGCGAGGACAGAATCAGAACTGACAAGCCCAGAACTGCACTATGAAGCCCCCGCCCACGCCTGCACTTCGAGGACGCCATCGCCGCCTGTGTAGCACGTGTACCAAGGCACCATTGGCGCTTCTCATGACTCCACAGAAGCAGCGCTCGCTGTCGGATTCATCTTCGCCTATGCCGCGGCCGGTCGTACTCGACAACGAGGAACCTCGTGCCTTTACAGCGCCGGCTTTTGAGCGAATCTGCAATTGTGACAATGTAGTCTGGCTCTGCGTACCATGTGGCAGATGGTTGCGGAATGCCGACGGCATATACGTTCGAGGCTGGAGCTGGCGCACACAATACAGGCATTATTTAGGTGGTGTGGGCACCGGCGCTGGCGAAGGAAACGAGGGCGTAGAGTGTGGAAGACAGCTCGCATGTCTTGGTGCACGTCTGGTGGAACATGAGACCTGCGAGGAAGAACCTGTGTTTGAAATCGCAAGGTCCCAGACACCCGAGACACCCGATCGACCTGATCGCTGGCGCGGCACGTCCTACCTTCATCAGGAAATCGAGGGTATCGGCGGCGTGCTCAAGATCAAGTTCAAAAAGCAGGTCCGCGTCGGCGAATGCGTCAAGCTGTACGAGGATGAGAAGGATAGGTCGATTCAATTTCTTGAACGCGAGGTGCGCGGAGAACTTAGAAGCTGGTGCTCTTGGTGCGATCGTGTTGTTTTGAGTAAAAAGGATAAGACTGAAATTGCGGATAACAAACGTAGATTTAGCGGACTGAGCTCGACTCTATCACGCAAATGAAATTACAGATCACCCACTTCTTGAACAGATCAAGTTTGACCGTGCTGAGCAGCTTAGAATGATGATACCTCCCAGACGTATTGCTCTTCTCTTCAAGATGATTAATTACTCTTTGGCGACTCCCGGGTAGTCTAGCAGTAAAGTAACGCCCTCCCAGGGAACCAGAATAGCCGGACAACTACCACGTCCGATTCAAAGCCATAAAACCTGTCTACGACCACCCCCGACCTCTACGATAGGATTTTATACAGCAAAAAATTGCAAAAGGCGTAAGGCTCTATAGTTGTACAAATCCTCTTATAGAGTCGCCGGGGGTAGTAGTAGAATCGGACGTGGTGAATTTGGGCGTAATTGTAGTTTTCTGGCTATTTTAGTTCCCTAAGAGACGCCTATTTACTAGATTTTCACTATTTGATGCATCTCCCACACATGCCTGCATTCTTAGTTTACCTTCGAGTTGAAGATGGGAAGGGCTTGATGTTGAAGTCTGGGGTCACGAGGTAGTGCTGATATGACACGGTTTCTTATTCATTTATCAAGCACCGTCACTGCATTGGGCATCCTTGTCAGTTCATGGTATATCAGTTTTTTTTGCATATGCTTGTTATATTTTCGTACTCTCACTTTAACTTCAAATTGTCAAATTCACACATGTACTTTATCCCTACCTCCCAGAGCTTTCCAGCCTAAGAATCACAAGGCAGCATCACCCAAGCTCCCCAACAACTCCTCATCATCATTCGCCAACCGCTCCAGCCACTCATCGTCTTCGAGCTTCGCCCACCTCCTTGGGCATATGGCAGCCTTGCAGAGCGGACAATTGATATCGCGCTGACAGGTTGGCAGGGAGTTCAACAGCGTTGTCAAGCACGTCGCGTGGAATTGGTGACCGCAGACATGAAGCGTAGCCCAGCTATGCACATCGTTGTCCTCTTGATCTTCCTTGAAGCTTCGCTGGCAGAGAACGCAGAAGGCTTCGTCGCCCGGTTCTACCGTCAGAGTAGCGTGGGTGAAGACGCTGATGGGAGTTTCGCAGACGAACTTTAATTCTCCTCGCTCGATGCCGAATTGGTCTAGGAACCAGGCGTCGTCGAAGTCGTCGCCGTCGATTGGCGCGTCTTCTTCTTCTTCCGCCTCGGAGTCCTGAACGTAGCCCGGTTCGTCGTCCATCCCGGCTTGTTCTAACTCGTCTACGTATCCGCCCTGGAACAAGCCTTGATATGCTTCTGCGGGGTTGTCTCCCTGTTCGAACATCTGCTCGGCAAGTTCGAGCTCGTACACGCATCGGGCATGGTACTCTGCATCTGAGACAAAACGTTCCGGGTTAATTGCCTTGCCGGCAAATTCGAGCTCGTCTATATACTGGGAACGGTGGTATGCATCTGAGGCATGACCAGGTCGTATATCTTCATTGGTCTCTCGTGGAATGGGATCTTGTGAGGTAGACTGGGCTGGATTACTCTGTGGTGTGGATGTCCTCTGTGTAGCTGGGTTAGCTTCCTCGGGGGTAGATTCGGGCAGAGTGCTACGAGGTGCGGATGGTATCTCCTCATCTTGGATAAGGGAGTTTTCCCAAGCGACCACCTCTGCTGAATAGAAGCCAAAAGTAACCACGTCGTCTGGGTTAGACCGGCTGGAACCCGGATGCAGACGTTCTAGTGAAGTATTGATCCGATTATAAAATCCTTCATAGTGGCAATCCATGATTCCTGATTCAACCGCTGATACCACGAGCAGGTCGCACATCCGGACAATCATATGCTGCCACATGAACGAATTCAGTCGCTCAATCATTCCTTCGCTGTACGTTGGAGTATTTGGGTTGATGAACTTTCTTTGGTCTTGCAAGCGAACCTTGGGAGTGGCGAAATCGTACCGTACCATAGGCCATTTGCCGGTGAACCACCACATCAGCGTGGCCCGCAAATCGCCCACGTCATCACCTTCCATTGCGGAACGAAGCAGCCAAGATATGCCTCTGTTGAGTGGGCGATTCTCTTCGTCCCGGTCGTGGAGGTATTCCGCAGATTCTTGAGCCATCTGAATAAGTGGCGTAAGATCTGTCGCCAAAGCCTTCCTGTACAGCTCGTCGCGATGGTACAGCTCGTCGCCGTGCCAGTATTGTTCAAAGCAAGTGATGAAGACCCAACGGCAGTAGGATGGAGTGAGATGCTCTTGTATTGGGATTGGCATCAGCTCTGGTTGTACCGCAATTTGTATAACCAACTCCAGGGAATGGAGGATCATCTCAAAAGCTTGCGAGCTCCCGAGGTAGGAGCGAAGAAGCTGGGCCAGCCCAGGCATTTCGACGTACTCCGGCATGATCGAATAGCTGATGGGAGATGAGAGCCGAGAGTGTGTTGGCGGTTGCGGTTGGCTGATCCCAACGAGGTTGTGATTGATTGATCTCAGTGTGTGCGCGGTTGGTTGAACTGCGTTGGATAGTTGAAAAGAAAGAATGGCAGAAGGTCAAGAGTGAGGAATTTATACTAGTGAGGTGTTGCGCGGGTGCGTGCTTTCACTTTCACTTTCACGGGATTTCTGGCGTCGCGCACAATAGCGCTTGGCTTTTAGCCGAATTTGTTTCGTTTCGGGGGTTCGAAGGATCCTATATGAATCATGATAAAGACTTGAGTAATCGATTTGAGTACTCTTTTGAGAAAAAAGGCAGACGCGGCAAGACAAGGCCAGGTCCCATATTCAAAGTGACGCCAAGACCCATAATCTTTCTCAGACCTAAGCTGACCGCCATGGCCTATGGCAGACGACCAGATGAGCAAACGTATAGAATAACAGGAAATTACTAAAAGGAAATGGACCTAGATGGCATGAAGAGGTTGGAGAGAGTATGAAGGCGGTTTCGCGTTTTCAGGGTCCTTTGACAACTTACGCAGAAGGTACGGTAGGGCGACTGCCATTTTGACCTTGTGCAAGTAATCCAAGAGCTAAATCAAGGCGAACGATTAGCAAATACCTATATCAGCTGAGGTCTTGCATAAACTTTAGTTATTGATATAGTAGAGGTTGTAGCCATGAAGGAAGCGCCAGCTACGAAGTATAAGACTAGTCTACGACAGTTTAGAATAGCAAACGCAAGATACGCAAAACACAAACTACAATACAAAGTGTAGTTTTCGATATCGCTACAGACTAATCTAGAGAGGACTCTATTCTCCTTGTTCATAACTCTGCTACGTGTTAGACAGATTCAGAGAGAATCATGTAGACTACTCTGATGCAAACTACGTCCTGCGAACGTATCGCACGTTGTGAAAGGGGTGGCTGGGTATTCTTTGCGACTTCCTCTTTCGTCGCCAAGACTCATGTATTTGACCAGGGCAAGCGCTTTCATCTCACCTACCTCACTCCAACCCACCTCTTTGTCACTTACTCGTCATTCGCGCGTGAATAAAATGGACGACGGGGGTCCCAAATGGCGTCTAGGTATGTGTCTACGCAACATTTCCTACGCGTACTACTTACCAAAGGTGACTAGAGCATGCAAGCAATGGCCTTGCGGGGTGTCAACAAGCAAAGTGCAAGCGTGCGCGAGCTCAAATTGAAAAGGGTGAATTGCGCATCGGTACGCATTCGCTTTTTGACAAGGATGAAGAGACTAGATGGTACATGGCGTGGTGTCATTGGTGAGCGACCCCCAGTTACATGTCTGCACTATGGAAATGCGTCCAGAGCAAGATACGCTTACTCGGGGATGTGAGAGCTAATGTTGATATACACAGGGGATGTGCAACGAAAAGCCAAATCGCAGGCCTCGTGGAAACGACAGGCAGTGATCCTACCAAAGCGCCTGGCTACGAACAACTCAGCTCGGAGAGCCAGGAGCAGGTACGCCTTGCATTCGAGTCAGGCAGACCTGTAGACAAAGGCTTTAAAGGAATACGCGAAGATCTGGCAAAGAACGTACAGAATGTACAGAAATACGTCAAGGAATACACGAATGCCATAGGTTACAAAGTCGACGTTGCTGTCCGTGCGGCTGCTTGTCGTGGCGGTGACTGTCTGGGAAAGGGTATCAAGATCACAAGAGGTGAGCTGAGGCTCGGAATATCGTTTCCTTTCGACGGAGACCGCGATGCTCTAGTCTACAAGCACTGGGTATGTAAACTATTGCTTCGTATGGCTTGACACTGACGACTTAGCAGAAGTGTATTTCTGACCTTGACTTGGATCGTATTACGAGTCACGCGGCCGACGACGCATTGAGTGGCATGGATTCACTACCGGAGGAGCTCAAACAGGTAGTGGCCAGGACACTTGAGAAGGGTGAGGTAGTTGAGCCGCTGGCTGCCACACCCAAAAAGGCTCAGACTGAGAAGGTCAAGATGCGAGAAGTAGCCAATAGCCAGACTGAAGAAACCTGTATCAAAGCCGAGGAAGATCACGTTGAAATGGAGGGCACATCAATTCTGGCAATTCCAGCAAAGCCAAAGAACTCACGGATGAGGAAGCGTGTCATGGAGAGTATTAAATTCAAAAGCTCCGAAGCAGAGCCTCTAACAAAGAAACCACGGACAGAGAAGTGTGGTATCGATCAAATTAATGAAGGCAAGGAGTCGGAGTCCCGTTCCGAAGAATATGCGAACCAAGAAGGTGAAAGTCAGTAGCGATTCTGAGCTTAAGTATGTGCTGAAGAAGTCGAAGAGCCGATCGGTTCCATTCAAAGAGGTTGTTAATCCGACCGAGGCCGCAATCGCTGGGCTTGCAAACGCTCGAAGATGCAGGAAATCAGGAGTTGATATGTGGAGATGGAAATGACAGCAAGAGAACCGATAGGTAAAACGTGATATACACATAGCAAACATATACATAGTTGCCACGATATAATGCGAGATTGTTCTAGGTAGACATGTAATACAATCGCAATCATTTCCAGTTATGAGTAATTGAGGTCAAGCTTCATATAATTAGCGCCCGGAAAGCGGACAAATCGGGGCATGGGCTTACGCACGGCCCCACACGAGCCTCCAGTGGCGTATTCTTGTCGCATTGTCGCAAGCAGCAAGCAGTCCTCCCCGCAACACTTCCTATAAGTTATTCGGTCTATCCTACGATAATCAAGCCGCTGAATACTCTACTGTCAAAGTATCTGCACCCCACAATCTCGCCACAATGCCCGGCAAGATCATCCCAGTAACCTCATCCTCGCACTTCTCGCAACTTCTGTCGCAGTCCACATACACCGTCGTCGACTTCTACGCGGACTGGTGTGGCCCATGTAAAGCAATCGCACCCGTTTTCCAAAGCTTGGCAGAGAAAGAGACGAAGCCGGGAAAGCTGCAGTTCGTCAAGGTAGATGTGGACAGTCAGCAAGAGGTTGCGAAGAAATATGGCGTCACAGCGTACGTATACCCGACTTCTAGCACACACGCTCTCTTAGGACATGTTAGCGCATAGAACATTAGCTAATACCGTATTTACACAGTATGCCAACCTTCCTCGTACTCAAATCCGGGTCCGTAGTTGATACAATCCGTGGCGCCAACCCCTCAGCCCTCACAGCTGCTGTCCGCAAAGCCGCCAGCAACACATCCGGTCCTGGCGCCTCCTCCGCCGTCTTCCACTCCAAAGGGCGCACCCTTGGTTCCGCTGCAGAGCCCAGCCGCCCGGTAGGCGAGAGCCCGTTTGCCAATATACAGAGGATGGTGATGGGCAATGGTGGGCTGAGCGATGTACTAGTGAGATTCGCAGCGCTGTATTTCATCAGTCTGTTTGCATTTGATGCGTACAAGGCTGCTGAAGAGAGTGCGTTTAATGTCAAAGCGCGACGGTAGATGGAGAAATGATGCATAGGAGCGATGAGCAGCGAGTTGGATGATTGTACGGCGTTTGGGGATACAAGCATGGCGTTTACCATATACCAGTTCCCATTATGAGTTTCATGGAAACATCTTTATTTTCCCCGTCAGTCCAGTTGCCGATGCGGAGAAGTGGGGAAGTTTACATGACTCAGACACACCTCAACAACAATGACAACAGCCCCCAGCTTACTAAAGAGCCATAGCGCATAATGACTCACTATACTGACAATCAACTCGAAGAAGTCCAGACATTTGATACCGTCTCTTCTTACAAAAACGTAACACTCCCAATCCAACATCAATCATGGCATCCCAACCATCCCCCAAACTCCACGTCTCGGCCTCGGAAGCAACAACCTTCATAACCTCCATTCTGAAGGGCAACGGCGTCGCCCCGGATGATGCCAAACTCATCGCACAATGTCTCATCGCCGCCGACTTACGCGGCGTAGATACGCACGGTATGAACCGCATCCCCTCATACATGACCCGCATCCGACAAGGCGTCCTCTCCCCCAGTGCCATCCCCAAGCTCACGCACCCCACCCCCGTTGTAACGCAAGTCGATGCGCAAAACGGCTTTGGGTTCCTAGCAGCCTCCGCCGGAATGACCGCATGCATCGAGTCCGCAAGAACTTATGGCATCGGAATGGCGAGCATCAAGCATAGCAACCATTTCGGCATGAGCGCATGGATCGTACAGCAAGCACTGGACGCAAACATGATGAGTATCGTGTACACAAATTCCTCGCCTGCCCTACCAGCATGGGGTGGCAGGGAGAAGCTCCTGGGAGTTTCACCATTGGCATGCGGAGCCCCCGGCAAAGATGGAAATCATTTCATCCTCGACATGGCGCCGAGTGTTGCAGCGAGGGGGAAAATCTACAAGGCGCTCAGACGAGGCGAGAAGATTCCACAGGACTGGGCGCTGGATAAAGAGGGAAAGAGCACGGATGACCCCGCTAAAGCACTCGATGGCGGCGTCATGTTACCCATGGGTGGACCCAAGGGCTCTGGCTTGGCCGTCATGATGGATGTCTTCAGTGGTGTGTTATCTGGGTCTGCGTTTGCAGGCGATGTCACGGGTCCCTACGATCCGAGTCGGCCGTCGGATGTGGGGCATTTCTTGATTGCAGTGAAGCCGGATTTGTTCATGAGTTTGGACGAGTTTAGGGAGAGGATGCAGGTGCTGTACGACAGGGTTGTGGGCGCCGAAAAGGCCGACGGCGTGGACAGGATTTATTTTCCGGGCGAGATTGAGCAGCTGACGCAGAGGGAGAGGGAGAGGTCGGGGATTCCGCTTGTGCAGGCGGAGGTGGATGCGCTGAATGCAGAGGCAGAGAAGGTGGGGGTTAAGCCGTTGGTTGTGGAGAGTGTTGTGAGCTAAGTGATCTACGAGTAATGCTTTACTTCATACTAGTTTCCTATTCTGAGCGGCTGAGTAGGTTGCTAGTAGTAATTGTATTTTTCAAGAGAACAGAGCTCCCCTGTGTTGGTGTTGAGAAGTTTAACAAGGCAACTTAGGCGGGAAGTAGTGGTCTTGGAAACGCCATAAGCCACAACACCCCCCTTGAAACGGAACCACTCACAACTCGTATTTCAATATCGTCTACATTTCGTCCGTCACTAGCAATAGCAGCGGAGAAAGATGCCAACCAACACAGCAGCGGATACCCTATAGTACCTCACCTATAGGAGAAACTTACTGAATCTATGCAGCAACGGTAAGTGGGGAAACAACAGTCCCTGCCACCCACGTGCCTAGTCGGCGACCCGGCCCACTTAATTACACTATGTATACACTAGACTGTAGGTGTAACATCCACCACCCGAGCACAGACACCAAGAAGTGGCTGAGGAATGGGACATTGCTTTCTGGACGACAAAATGTACATCTACGGACTAGTTGGTTCGGCGCAAATCCGGTATAATTCGACAACAAGGTGCTCGTCAGGTACACAGCCTGTCTACGCATCGTCTCCGCTTCCATCAATTGAGATTACTATGTGGTAACGTCCGAGCTGGGCAGGTATGTAGGGGAAAAGTGTCGGGAAAGGTGATGGCGCAGCAGCGGGAAGAAGGGAGCATGGGGAGCATGTTCAGCTGAAGGGGCCTGTCGATCCTTGTTCTTGGGAGAGGAGGCTGATGTGGAAACCTTGGCTCTGGAAGAATGTTCAATTAGCAATGGTTCGTATATAACTTGTCTCCAGGCGTAGTAGAAGGAAAGAAAGCAAGCAAGCAGAGCGAAACGTCCTTTCTTACTTGGGATCCTATCATCTTCATCTTTCAAATCGTACCGCAAATTACCAGACCACAGCAGAGCCTCTATTCTCTGTATCAAAATCATCTCCTTCTAAACCTCAAAATGAGCACCTGCCGCGCCTGGCGAGTCCCCGTCCCTGGCAATGTCACCACAAACCTCGAGCTCGTCAGCATTCCTCGCCCTTCGGCTGACCATCTCGACAAACACGCTGTCCTCGTCCAGGTCGTCTCCGCGAGCATCTACAAGGGCGACTGGTGGCCGATCGAGCTAGGCGGCGTCTCCAAGATCATGGGCTCGTATCCCAGGTCGCCGGGCTACGACTTTGGCGGCTATGTAGTCGCAGTCGGGCGCAAGGTCACTGGCGTGAAGCCAGGCGACCCGGTTTTCGGCCGGATGGATCCGTTCAAGCAGGGTTCTCTCGCCGAATACATCATCGCGCCGTTTGAGGGCCTCGCAGTGCTTCCTCCTAGTGTTTCCCCGCGTCTGGCAGGTACTGCTGGCACCTCTGCCCTCGCGGCATACCAGGCCATTGCGCCGTTTGTTGAGCCTGGCGATAAGGTCTTGATCAATGGCGGGTCTGGGGGCGTTGGTACCTTTGGTATTCAAATTGCCAGGGCGTTAGGCTGCAGTGTTACAGTTACTTGCTCTACAGACAAGGTCCAGCTCTGTAAAGAACTCGGCGCTGAAGACGTGATCGACTATAAGAACGAGCATGTTATGACAGCGCTGCGACAGAGGGGCAAGGTTTTCGCGCATATTGTGGATGCAATTGGCGGGTCCCCTCCTGATCTGTACTCACATTGCGACGATTTCGTGCTGCCGGGGAAGAGGCGCCATTTTGCCCAAGTCGGAGGTGGCATTACTGGGGCATCCTACGTCAACACGGTGGTTGGAGTGAATGTTCCGCATTTTATGGGAGGTGCTAGGACTAAGATGAAGAACATTATTGTGACAAACACACACGAGGATATGAAACAGATTGCGTTGTGGATGGGGGAGGGTAAAGTGCAACCGGTCATCGACTCGACTTTTTCTTTCGAGCAGGTGCCCGATGCGTTTACCAGGCATAAAAAGGGTGGAATGGCCGGGAAGGTTTTGATCGACGTAGCCACGTACAAGGAATGAGCGAGCTAAGCTGGCTTAATGTCGAAAGGTATCCTGTTGTAACTTTAGTAGTAGAATAATTTCGGTCTTCATTTCTGTACATAATCTAGATAATAGACTCCTTTCGAGACATTCCCTACCCAAGTAGCGTGTGAGGTCCATAGCAGTACAAGATATCAAGATGTCTGTGTACACGTGGGAGCACGTGGGAGAGGTCACTAGTGAGGTGCGGTTCAGCCGATGTCATCATTATGACGAAGACTGGACCCTGAATCCCAAAGAGGGTATTCATCTAAGATCACTACAATCAATGGTAGATATGAGATACCTACCCGATTAGGAAGCAAGGGTCAGGCAGAGCTTAAACAGTATTTTCACCCAAGCTTACTAGAATCAATGGCACAACGTGGCATGGCGACAACTTACCTATTCGGGAAACTTCGAGATTAGGGTGTAGAAGAAGGTTATTTTCACCCCCAAGGTTGCTAGAATCAACGGAAGAGATGGGATGGCGACAACTTACCCATTTAGGGAACAAGGAAGTTGGGGTGTACGAGAAGGTGATTTTCACTCAAGACTGCTAGAATCAATGCAAAAGATGGGATGGCCACAACCTACCCATTCGGGAAACAACGATATTAGGGTGTAGGGTGAAGGTAATTACTACCAGAATCAACGGAAAAGATGGGATGGTTCCAAAGTTGCCCGTTTGGGAAACAGTGTGGGGTGCAGGAGAAGGTGATTTTCAATCAAGACTACTAGAATCAATGGAAAAGATGGGATGGCCGCAACATACCTATTCGGGAAACAGCGAGGTGGGCGTGTAGGAAAAGGTGATTTTCACCCAAGACTACTACAATCAACGGAAGAGATGGGATGGCCACAACTTACCCATTCGGGAAACAACGAGGCTAGGGTGTAGGGTGTAGGGTGAAGGTAATTACTACTAGAATCGACGGAAAACATGGGATGACTACAACCTACCCATTCGGGAAACAACGAGGCTAAGGTGTAGGGTGAAGGTAATTGCTGCTAGAATCAATGGAAGAGATGGGATGACCACAACTTACCCTCTTGGGAAACAACGAGGTTGGGGTACAAGAGAAGGTGATTTTCACTTAAGACTGCTACAATCAATAGAAAAGATGGGATGGTTGCCTATTTGGGAAGCAAGGCCCTAGAAGGGATGCTAAAGTGAGAGGATTGTTTTCACCCAAGACTACTAGAATCAACGGGAAAACATGAGATGATTCCAAAGTTGCCTGTTTGGGAAGAAAGGAAGTTGGGATGGAAATTTGCTCAAGTTATCGACAAGGCCACGTCACCGCCATGCATCACCTCTATGTTTTCCCCGCACTCTGAGGGCCGTATAAATCTGCGCAAATACATCCTACTCGTGTACAAGAACGGGGAGATTCGGAGGAAATGACTTTGTGACCTAATGGGTTTTCGGGACATTACTTGGGATGAGTGATTTTCCGGTTGGGTGAGAGAATAGGGCGGTGAAAGGTCACAGCGCTTAACGCTAAGACCCACCGTATATACGTAGACTTCCGACGCTGAATATGCGAAGGTGTTGCGAGCTGAGGCTGGCAAATTACGTAAAGATGACTCGGATGGAGAAACGTCGGGCATACCGTTCCGCTCTATAAAATGAACACTGGGTATACCGGTGTGAGGGGCGGAAAGGAGCTGACCTCCCCGGTCTCCCATTTGGACCAAGTTTTCACCATACTTGAAGCATTCATAGAGAATTCGCTGAATCGTAGATACTTTGAGTGAAGAAGAAGTATGCCCGCTTTTATGGTAATGTTGTATTCGTGGCTGTGGGTGCAAGTAGAATAACTGTGGCTGGGTCGCTTGTAATATCTGTGATAAAGCACAGCAATGATGGTGGATACTAGTAATCGAGTGAGAGCTAAGTATTGGATGACAACATTTTTGCTTATGCAAGTCAGGGATGGTTTCACTTGATTGAAGTGGGGACCTCCTCTTACAAATCAAGATTATAAATCTTACCTGCCATTCATCTGTTGATGTGGATGGCGTGACCACTTGAGATATTTCGGCTAACAGAAGTGACTATCGATTTGATTTACCGCTCTCTTGAGAAGCGATCAGCTAGATATGGATATCGAGGTCACTGTTGAATGGTGGCCAAAAAGGATGGTTGCATGCTTTTAGTGACACTGACTTGATTGCTTTACTCATTTCTAGTGACTTTGGCAACGGTCAACATGACACATACCACTACTTCACAAGAATCTATTAATCATCCGTGCATAGTTGGCAGCATCCTCAATTCCTACCCATCCATCTTCCTCATTCTTTCCGTCTGCAAAAGCATACAAACAGGTCATGACGTCTCTTGCTAGGATCGGCACCTCCTTCTGCATTTCGGACCAATCCCATTCTACTTCTTCCACTTCGTCATTCTCGAAGTAATGGATTTGAATGGCGGCTGGCCCATCGTTTTCAAACGCCTGGAGTGACATACTGGTGACTGAAGTGATGCGGATCTCTCCGTGCTCGCAGTTGATGCTCCAAGTAAGTGCCGGGGTGTTGGGAAACGGCGGGCCGCGGCGGAAGTAGCCAGAAAGTGTAGCGTTGGTGGCTGTTCGAGACGAGGGGACAATTTTGCCTTGGAATGAGAGTAGGTCTGGAACATCCGTCGTTGTTTGTTCGACAATCTTCTTCGTTGAGGGGTCGCGAATGCCGACGTTAGGACGCTGGATTTGCGCTTTGTGACTAACGGAAGCTGGCTCAAGCTTGCCGACGACAGAGAGCACAAAGTCCAAAACTATTTGTGTCAGTTCTATTAAAGCTTGTGCTGAAGATGGGCCTTACGATGACCAAGCCCAATCACAATGGGATTCCCGCCAACCTCTTTCTGTGTAAAGTATCTCAGGCCTTTGGGCAGGATGTCCCTGTCATTGGTACCACCAAAAGCACGAAAATCTGAACTCAGAACCTTTCCCAGCTTCCCATTACCATCATCTAGAATTTGTCGTAGTTTCACTACAGGTGGTGCCCACCGTCTCTGCAAGCCCACGGCAATTCTGGATCCACTCTTCTTTGCTGACTCGACCAGGTCATCAATATGCTCCTGCTTTGCGGCGATCGGCCATTCTAGATAAACATCTTTGCCCGCCTTTACACTCGAAATGACCGTCTCGTAGTGTTTGTCGACTCGTGTGTTACAGATGACAAGACTAATATCTTGATCAGCTGCAAGGTCTTCAGGGGTGCCATATGCTTTCGTGTCGGTGGGCAAGTTGTATTTCTCAATTGCAGACTTTGCAGCATCAACGCTGCTGTTCAGCAAAGCACTGATTGTGATCTTGGAGCGCCCAGTTGGTGTGAGGAGTGCGGGGAGATGCGCGGCGGAAGCCCAAGACGTGACTGCTGAGGAGGACAGTCCGATAAGTGCCGCATGAACCGGGAGGTTTCTGGAAGCCATCTTGTTTGTGTTTATTGTTTATGGAACGAAACTTGTAGCAAACGAGCCGGTCTTGTAATAATACTTCCTATAAATGTTTCCAGTCTCATGCTGTGTTGCTTGGTAATGCTTGCGATTTATAAGCGCCATCACGCAAGGGATGCACGATTTTACGATAGATGCACTTGTGGCATCCTGCAGCCCGAACTGTCATGGTAGTGGGCATTTATGGCACTTTGTTTCTGTATGAAACTGGGTGCGTACGTCTCTAAATGGTATTGTGGTCATATTTGTGATCGGTTCGAAGCAGAGACACCTTTTGCCGTTGACTTTGCTGCTTGATCCACTAGTCCATGTTAGTCCTAGTGCTTAGCTCGAAGCCATGACGCCGCGACACATCCATGGATGTAACTTGCACGCACTGATCCCGCATTCGCAACAACAATCTTACGGTGAATATTTCTGGAAACCTGATGCCGCGTCACATCCGCTCCGGTCCGCCGCAGTTTCGTAAAACCCGGGAAATCTCATGAGATACTACTAACAATGTCGGTTAAGGACCCTTTGGTGGGACTTCATCTCATTGTGGCACAACATTCTATGCAGACTTCTGCAGGTTGAATGCGGTAAACTCCGGGAAAACGACGCATTCCATGGCTTCCTGTTATGCGTAAGCGCTCCCTGAATCGATGCGCATTGTCCAGCGCAAACACGTTTCCAACGCGTGTACAATATCTTGGAGGTTTGGCCAAGATATGTGGCAGCGGGGAGTGCAGGAAAGGGATTGGTTTTCGACCCAGTTGACGCGCAAAGAAGCATTCTTGGCGCGTCACTTCACCTCGGTATCAAATCATCGGCATACATCATGTGTGGATGTGGAGGCTGAATGGAGCATACGTAACTCTTGATGGTGTGAGAGTAATAGTAACTACGGAAAAGGGGTTGTAAGTTGATGATATCACTGTCTTTAGTGCCGGGAACGGGAAAGTTTCTAATCCCGCTACGTGCGTGCGCCGTCACGACAAAAGAGATGTTGGGGGACCGGAAATAGACCGGTGGATCCGCTAAAAGGCAGACTACATTCACCCTAGCGTCAGCGATCTTCAGCCACCCAGCCCTATCATCGCCAGCTCTTGAGTGTCGATTACATGCCCATGGATGTAACATGTAGTGTGTCCAGGGCGCACAGCCCATATATTGTTCCTGACCAACGGCGACCCCTTCAACCAATGTGCCCCGTTTGACATAAATGGGCTATTCTTTCGTTTTTTGATTGAGATTGACTAGGGTCTGTCTATCGAGCTATTTACTCAACGTCTTTTCACGGACTATCCAGCGTCGTACGGCTCCCCTAGTTCCCATCACTTTCGCTTTTTCTTCTTGTCTTTGTACGTCTCAGAAAGATGCCGGGTCCAATAACCTCTTTTAACAAATTAGCTCTTGCGAGCGTCGTCTTCGCTATAATATGCCTCCTGGTACTTTCCACAACGGCCGACATACACGAAAGTGGAAGTAAAGTCTTGGAGAAGATTAAGGAATCAGCAAAAGACACAACGAACCATCTTTGTAATAACGGCAACAATAAAGATGACAACAACGACAAACCGGCATTTGGAGAGCCCTCACAGAGTGATTCGTTCTTCAAACTCTATGAATCCATTAGGCACCCAATAGCAGAATCAACATATACAGATGCGGCAGGAAAGACACATGGGGTCAAGGAGGATGCGCCATGGTGGACAGAGCCGCTGAAGAACCAAGTCTTGATCGTCGATATTGATACGAGAATTCCCGACAAGAAAGGCGAGTTATGGAGTAAGGATCGTATGAACTGGGAGACAATGGACGCAGAGGGAGACGGCGGCATGGTCAGCGCGAGCTTTATGAATCATTTCTTTTACGGTTTGTATAATGCTAGCCTTGTTGATGACACAACCATACTGATATTTCACAGCACAAATACACGGCTACGATTACAAGTTTATCAATGCACACGACATGGGAGAGGGCATGCACAACACGTGGGTGAAACCACACATCATTCAAGCACTCCTCAAAAGCTACCAATTCGTTATATTCATCGACGCCGACGCAACAATTCAACACCTCGAAGTACCCATCGAATGGCTCTTCAACCGCTGGGGTATTACACCAGATACCAGCATTGCAATGCCTCTCGACACCCGGCAGATACTCAATGGCGACGAACACGCATCGGAAGATAGCTGCGGCAAGCTTGCCCTTAATACAGGCGTCATAGTCGCTCAGGCACTCCCTCATACCTTCGATATGCTCACAGCATGGAAAGAATGTCCGACAGGCACACGCTATCCGGAATGCCATCAATGGGCAGACAACTGGTCGCACGAGCAAAAGGCATTTTCAGAGTACATTCGTTACGACTTCAACCCTAACGGCACTAACATCATCGAGATCGCATGCAACGACGCAATGGGATACCCCGGAATCAACGAACACAATTGGATCAAGAGCAAATGCTCTGGGCAATTCATTAGACATCACACTGTTGACAAGTCATGGACAAAGAAGAGCACCGAGGCTGCCATGATGCAGAGCCTAACAGACCTGCTACATCAGGAGCTACATGAAAAAAAAGAAGCATACTTTGTCGAGGAGAAGAAAAAGGAAAATGCCGATGGAAACGATCCGGATCTGTTGAGCAACAAGTTGGGGAAAAAGAATGTGCGATGAATACTTTTCGAAGCCGGAGTCTGGGGCCGCAAGGCGGGGCATATCTATGAGACAGATATCGATACCTCAATGTCGTCGTAATTGAATGGATTTTGCACGCGATGCTGTTAAGCGGTTTGCTTTTTGTCTTCGGATTGTATGTTCACGCGTCCAGTGGCGCCTGCCACATTAACCTGCCATTTTGAGCGATCGCGTACCCACGACGAACAACCCTCGATGTAAGCTACGAGCTCTCTTCCTCACTATATTTCTTTCCGAACGCAAAATATCCATCTTTGATCTTACTTACAGATTTGTGCGATGCTGCGCAGCGAATCAATGTGCGCGATAGGAAAGGAGCTCGACAGCATCATGTGGATGTTCATGGCTTAAGACAGGAAAGCACTACCGGTTGAAATTGTTAATCAAACCATCAATTCTAGAATCTCTTCTGTGCGGCGCAGAGGCCGTGGAAAGCGGGGCCGAATTGACAAGCTTACTCATGTCTGTATTGATGATGATGTTGAGGCAGGGATGGTGACACTAACACTACAGTAGTAGGATGCAGCCTTACTGCTAAGTGATGAAAATATCGGAGTACAGCAACTGTCAGATGCGAACCGGCAAAAGAATGTGGAAATATGGAGCCCATACACATCACCACCATCTAGTGTGGAACTAGAGGAACGAGTTCACGATCTGCAAGCCCCAATTGCAACTACATAATGCGGGAGTTTACCAGGAACTAAATGCTGCAAACTAGGGGCAATCCTGCGTTCAGGAGCAACTGTGTGACGGAGAAACTACTCTGAAAAAAGAATGAGATTCCAGAATTGACGAGCTTGATCAAAGAGTAATATGCTTTGGTAGCGAGGGAAAATGTTCACTTGCGGAAAATCGAAGAGTTGGATGGGAGTCTTGAAAGAGAAACGTGGAACAGATTGGAGCTTGATGATGATGTTCACATGAACACCCAAGAGGAATTGGAAGCTCAAGGTTGAAACGACAATTCACACAGTACGAAGTACAGCACGTGACTCATGAAGGATAAATTACATATTGACTGCATAGCTGCACGCGACGTTTCATCACCTACAACGCTCAGGGGACAGATGACTCAAAATCTACAAGATAAGAAAGCTGAAAGGGCTGAGCAGTTGATTCGGACGGCTTGGCTGTCCTGTGCCGTGTTAACTAGGCCCAAATAGGCTTAACAAGGCGGGGGCTCTCATGAACGAGGCCGAGGCACGTCAGGGAGCGCGCTCGTGAGGGAGCTTATGGACTGCCATTGGCATCTTCTTAGCCGGAAACCCCGACCCGTGTTGCCTGCTCAACGTCTCCACATACTTTGACTTGAACATACTCTACGATACCCCGGATTACAACACAGGACGCAGGACACGGGTCACAGGACACAATGGCGGAATTGAACTTTGAACACACGCCCATGGACGACATTGCGCCAACATGCGCAAAAGTGCGGGCCTCATTCCTCTCACACAAGACCAGGTCGCTCGAGTTCCGTATTCAGCAGCTACGCAAGCTCTACTGGGGGTTCAAAGACAATGCAGATCTCATCAGGGACGCGTGCATGCGCGATCTGGGCAAGCCCGAGTATGAAACGTATCTGACAGAGACGTCGTGGTGCATGAACGATTGTATCTGGATGGCCGACAACGTCCGTCGTTTCGCCAAGGATGAAAAGGCGACAGATATCGGATGGACCAATATGCCACTGCGCCCGCGTATTAAGAAGGACCCGTTGGGTACCGCGCTCATCATTGGGTATGACGCTCATTGAGCTGAGGATTGGAACTGTGCTGACAGAAACAGAGCATACAACTTCCCTGTCCAGCTCACTCTTGGGCCTCTCATCGGTGCCATCGCAGCAGGATGCACTGCTGTTGTCAAGCCCTCTGAATCTGCACCCCACGCCGCCGCCGTCATCGAAAAGATTGTGCGCGAGTCACTCGATCCCGATTGCTATGCATGCATCCAAGGTGCCGTCCCCGAGACAACGGCTCTCCTCGATCAGAAGTGGGACAAGATCTTCTACACAGGTGGCGAAATGGTCGCGAAGATTATCGCAAAGAAGGCAGCCGAAACACTCACACCCCTCACTTTGGAGCTGGGTGGCAAGAACCCCGCCATTGTCACAAAGCATGCGGACCCAAAGCTCGCTGCAAGGAGGCTGCTATGGGCCAAGACGCTGAATGCAGGCCAGGTCTGCCTCAGCCACAACTGCACTTTTGTCGACCGCGAGATTTTGCCAGCCTTTATAGAGGAGATGAAGAAGCAGCTCCAGGAATTCTACCCACAGGGCGCGCGCAACTCACCTGACTACGGTCGCATCGTCAACCAACGCCAATTCCAGCGTATGAAGAAGATGCTCGACGATAGCAACGGTAAAATCGTCATCGGCGGCACAATGGACGAATCGGAACTCTTTATCGAGCCCACCGTTGTGCAAATTAGCGACGTGAATGACAGCATGATCACTTCTGAATCTTTTGGTCCTCTCCTGCCCATCCTTCCCGTTGCCAATCTCGACGAAGCCATCAAAATCGCAAATGAAATCCACGACACGCCCCTCGGCACCTATGCCTTTGGTACCAAAGCTGAGATGGAGAAGATCATCGCCGAAACACGTAGCGGCGGTGCCTCGCTCAACGACGGCTTCTTCCACGGCTCTATTCCCACTTTGCCATTTGGTGGCGTTGGGACGAGCGGCCAAGGCGCTTATCGTGGCAAAGCCAGTTTTGACACTTTCACACATCGCAGGAGTGTGACCACCACCCCCGCATGGCTTGAGAGCCTTATGGCTATCAGGTATCCCCCTTACACAACCAAGAAGCAAAAGGACTTTAGCAAGATGAACGATATCAAGCCCAACTTTGATCGCCAGGGACGCACAATTGGATGGGGAGCATGGTTCATGGGTTTGCTCGGTGTGAAGAGTTTGGCGGCTGTTGTTGGTACGTGATGCATATGCTAGAGAGATCAAGAAACACAGCTAACAAGATGCAGCGGCGGTCGCGATAAGGGTATATCTGCAGCGCAAAGCGAAGTTGTAAATTCTGGGTAGTGAAGGAAAGAGGTGGAGTTTAACGGAGTGTGGTTAATGGAGGTGTGTGTATGTATATGTTTTGGACAATGCTTGGTGTATCTTTTCCCTATTCCCCCAAAGTTTTTATCGTATCGAGTTTTCACATCTTATATTTGCCATATTCTTGCGCTCAATGTCCACATTCGACTTTCTCACCATGATACTCTCATCATCCCCGTCTATCTAACCCAAACACCACCCACCTGACAACAACCTTTCAAACCTAACAAAACTCCTCTTGTCTACCTAACAAGCAAACCCCTCCTGTCTCACACTTTCCCCTTACACAAACAACGTCTCTTTTATATAGTCCATTGCGTATATACATTCACACACTCAACATCGCTTCATTCCTATCCAAAACTTCACGTCCACCACCACCACAGACGAGAACCCCATTTAATCCCCAAGCGAAAAAAAAATGGTATCCAACAACTACCGCGACAGTGTCGGAAACATCATACATAACCACTACTATAACCCCGACTCCCACTCGCACTTGTGTCAGGGGGGTGGCAACCATGAACAGGTACCTGTGTATGGCGGCGAGGCGAGGAGAACGAGAGTCATGGTACCGGCATGGTGTAGAAAGGGGGATGGGTCGGTCTGTACGGCTATTTGTCCTTGTTCTTGCACGGCTTCATCCTCTTCATCCTCCGAGTCCCGCTCGCCACCAGCGGTGACAGAAGAGAAGAGGGAGGTAGAAATCTCTTGTTCTCCTTGCACGTGTCCATGCGAGACGGCCAGAAGAAGAAGGAGGAGATGTGACTGTGGAGATGGCGATGCGGCGGGACTGCCGGTGTGGTTTACAAACAAAGTCCAAGCAGCGTCTCCGACGAATCATGCTTATGAAATGCGGGTAGCGGCGGAGGCAGCGCATAGAAGTTTGGTTAGGGATATGGGATTTGGAACGTATTATGATGCGGTGCCGGCGGAGGAGGGGAGGGATGTACGATGTTCATTTGGTAAGGAGAGGTATTTCATGGATGTGGACGATGTGCGAGAGTTGTTGCTTGGGGAGGTGGGGAGGAATAAGAGTAGGTATGGGGTGGAGAGGAAGGGGGATGGTGTGAGGTTTGTTAGGAGGAAGGCGTGGTAGCGAGGGCGGCGATAAGAGAGAGAGAGAGAAGGGAAGTTGAAGAACTTTTGCCCGTTATCCGATCTTTTTTTTTGTAAGCAACCACATATACTAAGATATTTACCTGCTGAATATTAACTACCTTTTTGTCTATGTTTTCATGTCCTGAAATCTGAATAGGTAAGTATTCTTGATCTATTACTTTCTGTAGACTTTTGAAGATACCTAATTACTAGATTTTACTACTTAATATCTTGTCACGGATCGAGCTGCCCAACTACCCATGTGCGCCGCCGCCACCGGCTGCTGCCAAGGCTGAGTCAGCCGCTAAGCCGCTAGTAGTAGGTTGTCTGCCAAACCCGTAGCTCTAAGTTCTAACGTACCGACCCATACAATTGGTACGTAGTATCTTACTGGATAGAGTTATCTACCGTTCAAACCCTTGTAGTGTACTCGTGCCTTTACAATCTTCCTACAATTTCTCCTTTCTAAACTACCTAATCAGGTAATTTTCTAACCCAAAGATTTCTAGAGTATTTTAAAGTAGAAGTATTAAAGCTTAAGAGTACTCTACAGCGCAAACGAAAGATTGGGAGTAATATAAGCGATAGAAAGAGTAGAGAAGAGAATTAGTAGAGCAGTATATATAATATAGAAGTATAAGTCGTAGAAGTATAAGTCGTATCTATACTAAGGTATAGCTTATAACTAAGCTACGTTAGCTGCGCTAACACTCGCCGTAGGTAAGTACTAACTCTTAATACGATATTACCTTTAATACGATATTTTTTTATAACTCTATTACTTTAATCTCTACTTATAGCCTCTATAATAGCTTAATCTTAAGCTTTAATTAATAATCGTATTATAGAGATCTTAGAGTCTATTAAGAATATCTTAAAGCCTAATTTTAAGTAGCTTACGCGCGAATATAGTATTCTATACTAGTAATTACTCGCCTAATTAAAGGGCCGCCTAATATATTCTTAACGTTCTTCTAGTACCTATAAGCTTACTAAGGCGTAAGACTAAGCGCTATACAATTATATTATACGTCTTGATAAACTTAGCGTTTATATATAACTACCTATAATTATATTATATACTAATTATCTTCTTTAATAAGCTTATAATAGTTCTAGTTCTCTACTAACTATAAGCTCGCGATAGGTAAAATAATAGCTTAAATAGTAGCCTAAGCTTTACGTATTATACGAGGTCTAGTCTCTATAGTAAGTAAAGACTAAGAGAGCTATACTAGGTATAGAGGGTTACTATACTTCTCTATTCTAGTCTATACTAAGGTAGGTAAGCTAGAGGATAGCTACTATAAGAGTTATCTAGTAATCTTTAGTAGAAAAGAGTTATTAGAGTATTAATAGTTTAATTTAATAATCCTACTCTATATATAATAGAGTAATATATAATAATCTTATTAAGTATAAGCGACTTATAAGAAAGTATAATTTAAGTTTAACTATAATAAATATAATAATAAAAACTATCTATTCTTTATACCTTCGTTACTATGTCCTGTCATTACTATCTCGGCCTACTATTACTAATAGTAGTACCTACCTATAATAGCTACTATTATAGATTACTCTACTATTACTATTAGTAGTATCTTAGTATAATAGTAATTACGTAATCTACGCTCCGCGCTAATTATTATCTTTAAACTTCTTATAACTTAGTCTAACTACGTTATATTCTTTATTTAGAAGAGTAACTTACTTATTACTTATAATATTACCTTCTCTCTTAGAGTTATTATTCTAATACTCTAGATTTTTTTTTCTATACTGCGTTTTATAATATAGGCTATATATAAGGCCTTAGTATACCTATAGTATTATATACTCGTTTTCTCTTATACCTTTCTAACTATACCTAAGGTTTAGTCTTTCTACTATATATATACTTAAGACCTAACCTTAAAGCGTTACGCTTATACTAACTATATAAAAGAGTAGAAGAATAAGATAGCCTTTTATTATAAATAGTATAAGAAGAAGAACCTTTGTTATTTTATAGATACTATAACTAGCTATTACGCTAGTTATATTTCTATTACTACTACGTATAGTCTTTTTATTTCTAAAGAGAAGTAGAAGAAGGTTTAGGCTAAGAAGCGTTAAAAACGCTTAGAAGTTACGTAATTAAAGGCTTAGCTAGCCTAAAGTAAGCTAGAGCTTCTAGAGGCTAAGACGCGAGAGTAAGTATTTACTAATTAAGACCTTACTATTTTAAATCTTTAAGATCGTATAAAAGAGTAGGCTAAGAGGAACTCTACTCTAAGTATAGGTCTTTCTATTATTAAACTATTACTACCTAAACTATTAACTAATCTAGGCTAGTTATAGGCTAAACTCTTTAATTCTTCTTTTAACTCTTTCTTTTTCTTCTCTAAGAACCTAGTCCTCTCTAATCTAGGTATCTCTAATAGTACTCTTATACTAGTAACTTATAGTTTGTTAAGTTTTCTTTAGATTTCTAAGTATTATAGCTTTTAGGCTATTCTTACTACTTAACTAAGTACTTTTACTAACTACTAATTTTCTATAGGTCCTTAATTTCTTTAACCTTATACTTATTATCTTTAAGCTCTATATCTATTACTAGCTTAGTATCTAGAGGTGCTAGTTCTAGAAGTTTCTTATAAAAGATAGAGTAGATACGTATACCTAGTATATTATAAGTAATAAGTAGGTTACTCTTCTAAATAAAGAATATAACGCGGTTAGACTAAGTCGTAAGAAGTTTAAAGGTAATAATTAGCGCGGAGCGCAGGTTACGTAATTACTATTATACTAAGATACTACTATTAGTAATAGTAGAGTAATCTATAATAGTAGCTATTATAGATAGATACTACTATTAGTAATAGTAGGCCGAGATAGTAATGACAGGACATAGTAACGAAGGTATAAAGAATAGATAGTTTTTATTATTATATTTATTATAGTTAACTTAGATTGTACTTTCTTATAAGTTGTTTATACTTAATAAGATTATTGTATATTACTCTATTATATATAGAGTAGAATTGTTAAATTAAACTATTAATACTCTAATAACTCTTTTCTACTAAAGATTGCTAGACAACCCTTATAGTAGCTATCCTCTAGCTTATCTACCTTAGTATAGACTAGAATAGAGAAGTATAGTAACTCTTCTTAGTCTCTACTTACTATAGAGACTAGACCCTATATAACACTTTAACTACCTATAGATCTAGTAGACGGATATTAATAAAATAGGTCGTTTGATTAAGAAGTTAAGGAAAGCATTATATTAGTAGTAGTAACGATAAGCTAGGCTACGCTAGCCTAGAAAACAACTAAACTACTCTCGCTAGATAATAAAATACTAGACTAAGAAGTCTCTAAAGACGAAGACGAAGAAGGAGTCTTAGCTAAGTCTTTTAAAGATCTTAAATAATAGCTGCGCTCTTAGGCTAGATAGATAAATTCTATAATAGAACTTACTAACTAGTTAATAGCTTAACTATTAGCTATTGTGTTTTACTAGCGAGCGCCGCACCCCACCAAGCGCCGTACGAAAAACAGCGAGGCGTACGCGTAGCAACGTAGCTTAGCAGCATAATATAAATTTTATCCTCTTGTAATAGTATAGTATTATTTAGAAGCGTCGCTATCGTTTATATCCTTAATTTCTACCTTATATGTGTAAGAGTTATACCTAATCTTACTGCAATAGCCGCAGCGTTGTATTACGCGTACCCTCTTCGCTGGCTTCTTACCCTCCTTACGCCTACTACCCTCTCTTTTAGTAATTAAGTCTAATACCTCGCTAACTATTAGTGTCTTCTCTACCTATACGTAGCGTCTCTTGCGACTCTTCCGCTTAGTAAGCGTCTCTATTATATCTTGAAGGCGCCCTATCTCTACGCGTATTAATACTATCTTATAAGCTATCTACTGCGCGCCTTTTGTTAGCTATTGTACCTACTTATTAAGTAAACTTACTGGAGACCCCTAATAGATTTATATTCTATTTTGAATTAGCGTTAATTGCGCCTCTATTTCTTTGGCGTTGCGTAGTGTTTTTGCCTCCCAAGCGGCGTTATCTTACTATAGTAGAGTCTGCGTACGTAGCTATATATCTAGCTTCGATAATATAGCCTATAGATTATGTAGAGACAATCTAGTACCTCGAAACTCTGCGTAAGTATTCTCTCTTATAAATACCTTCTTAAAAGCTACTTTAAAGGCTAGTAAGAAGGTCTATTTGTTAATATAGTAGATACGATCGCGTACTAAGGCTAAGATCTTATCGCTATACGCGCGCTTTAATAGCGAGAAGTAGGCGACGTTAAGCGGCTATAGGAGGTGCGACGAGTATAGAGGTATATAGAGGGCGATAATCTTCTTCTTCTTATAGCGATTCTAGAAATCTATTAAGTAATAGCTCTTGTAGCCGTTAATAATTAGTAGCCTATACGCTCCTATAGGCCTCGTATACGTATTAAAGTAATTAAGCTAGACAAGCGCTAGATTGTTATTCGTCTAGCCTATTAGGCTTACTTAAATAACCTAGTTACGTAGAAGGTCCTTAGTAAACTAGTTAGAGATAAGAACCTTACTAGCAAAGATAAGAAAGAGTAGAATAATACGCTCTATTGCGCTAACGCCCTATATTAACGTAGTCTACTCGCGATTACTAGGCTAAAGCTTCTTTGCTTTTCTAGGTTTCTCTATACCTATTATAATAAGTTGTGAAGATATCTTACCTATTAGAAAGCTAGACTTATTAAAGTTCTATATATTATCGTCTATAATACTATACTTCGCCTTTATATTCTAAACTAGCGTAAACTAGGGCTTAATAATTGCTAGATCTTTGTAGAGAGCTTGCTAGTAATTGTATAGACGGGTCTAGCGCGTACGTAGCTTAGGTATACGCTTAATAAACCTATTAACCTAGTTCTTACTAATAGACTTGCTGCCGTAATTGCGTAGTAATCTATTAGCTATATCTTATACGTGTAGCTTCGAGGGCGGCACTCTACGTAGATTCTTATCAAGTATACGTTATATAATTACCTCCTCTTCTAGCTTTATTAGGCTCTTTAAGTTTAGCTCGTAGTCGCGTCTAGAGGGCTTTCTATCGCGTCGCCGTCGTATCGTACGCTTAGGCACTTTATAGATCGCCTTAGCGCGTTATAGGCTTGTAATCTAGTCGAATTTAATATTAGAGAGGGTAAGCTATATATTAGCTTTAGTATAAGCTCTAAGAGGTTATAGTTATTAAGATATTACGTATTATTACTACGTACGCGTGTTAGTAAGGAGAACTATAGCGCTTGGTAGAGTACGGCGCTCGCTAGTAAAATACAATATAGTAAATATATATATAAAGAGTAAAGCGGCTAGCTAGATATAACTCTACGTAGAGGACTATCTCTATAGCCTAATAACTAAAGAAATTAAAGACGATACGTAAAACCTATTTAAGAGTTAGAAGAACTTTAAGAAGAAACTTAGACGAATCTTTAGAGAAGTAGATACTAAAAACTAAGTAGAGAAGGTAATTACTCGCTTAAAGTAAACTAAGTTAGTATTAACCTATATAGCTAAGTTTAAGTAGCTATAGTTATAAATTAACTAGAATAATATAGTACTTAGAATAGTATTTAAAAATAGTCTAAAAGATTAGATTAAGAATAGCCTAGTATACTATAAAAAGCTAGAGGACTTATAGTCGCTTATTAAGTTAGTAACCTAGATTAATAACTAACTATAGAAATAGGTATAATAGAAGTTAAAAATAATACTACCTATTACTAATACTAAAAAGTATTAATATTAGGTTAAGTACGACCGCGAAGGAGATATCGTAATAGTAGGTAAGGTATAGAAGAAGGCTAGAAATAAGAAGAAAAACTCTAGAGAACGGAATTCTAATAGATTATCCTAGAAAGAGTGTTAGAAACGATACGATACTAGAGTATATCTATAATATAGTAAAGTAGAATACTTCTATAGAGACTACCTAGAGAATAATAGAAAATAAGGAACTAGAAGAATTAGAATAATCTACGTAAGAACTCCTTATCTAGAATAAGTACGCCTATCTAACGACGACGTTAGCGATATAGAGCTATATAAAAAGGCTTGTATACTAGATAATAAGACCTATAAATTAATACTAAACGCCTATATAGCCCCTAATATTATTATATAGAAGGAAGAGGCAGGACTAGTTAACTAGACGGTCTATAGTTCTAAAGTAAAAGAGCGCCTAATAGAATATAAGTACTAGGTATACGAAGATATAGACTATATAGTATAGAACTACGTATATAGAGAAAGAATTGCTATTACTAGCCTAGAGGCTAAGAAAACTATATACTAGGCTATATATAAGCAGCTATACTTTAAAGACCTAGAAGTACTAAGTAAGGAAGATCTAAGACCTTAGGTACCTAAGTAGAGGACTAGAGAATATTAGTTCTTATACTTTACCTAGTATAAGCTCTAATATAAGGTATATTAAAGATAACGTAAGACTATAGAATAGCGTATAGACGATAACTAGCACAGAATCCTTAAAAATAGCGAATATTATATAAAGAAATACTAGATATACCTTAAATAGGTTCGTTTCTAGAAAAGTAAGCTAGACGCTATAAAATAAAACTAGGAGGATTGGCGGAGACTAACGCAATTCTACTAATAGTAAGAAAGTATAATAGAGGAAGATAAAGAGGTCTCGTATAGTTACCTTTATTAGTCCTTTTACTATAAAGATAGCTATACTATACACTACGATATAAAGTATAATAAAAACTATTAGCCTAAGAAACCTAAAGGTAATAGTAGATAGTTAAAAAACTAGAATA
>KE747810.1:2085215-2114109 GCA_000465215.2 Pyrenophora seminiperda CCB06
CTAGGTCTTCGAAGTATAGCTACTTATATATAGCCTAGTATACAGTTTTCTTAGCCTCTAGGCTAGTAATAGTAATTCTTTCTCTACGTATATAGTTCTATACTATATAGTCTATATCTCTATATATCTAGTACCTATATTCTATTAGGCGCTCTTTTACTTTAGAACTATAGACTATCTAGTTAACTAGTTCTACCTCTTTCTCTTGTATAATAATATTAGAGGCTATATAGGCGTTTAGTATTAATTTATAGATCTTATTATCTAGTATATAAGCCTTTTTATATAGCTCTATATCGCTAACGTCGTCGTTAGATAGGCGTACTTATTTTAGATAAGAAGTTCTTACGCGGATTATTCTAATTCTTCTAGTTTCTTATTTCTTATTATTCTCTAGGCAGTCTTTATAGAAGTGTTCTACTTTACTATATTATAGATATACTCTAGTATCGTATCGTTTCTAACGCTCTTTCTAGAATAATCTATTAGAATTCTATCCTCTAGAGTTTTTCTTCTTATTTCTAGCCTTCTTCTATACTTTACCTACTATTATAATATCTCCTTCGCAGTCGTACTTAACTTAATATTAATACTTTTTAGTATTAGTAATAGGTAGTATTATTTTTAACTTCTATTATACCTATTCCTATAGTTAGTTATTAATCTAGGTTACTAACTCGATAAGCGACTATAAGTCCTCTAGCTTCTTATAGTATACTAGGCTATCTTTAATCTAATTCTTTAGACTATTTTTAAACACTATTCTAAGTACTATATTATTCTAGTTAATTCGTAACTATAGCTACTTAAACTTAGCTATATAGGTTAATACTAACCTAGTTTACTTTAAGCGAGTAATTATCTTCTCTACTTAGTTTTTAGCGTCTACTTCTCTAAAGATTCGTCTAAGTTTCTTCTTAAAGTTCTTCTAACTCTTGAATAGGTTTTATATATTATCTTTAATTTCTTTAGTTATTAGGCTATAGAGATAGTTCTCTATATAGAGTTATATCTAGCTAGCCGCTTTACCCTTTATATATATATTTACTATAAGGATTTTCTTCTAATTGTTTAGTATATTATTAAACGTATAGTATAAGTTAATATTTATAAAGAATACGTAGAGTTCTAGTCTCCTGCCTTCGTACTTCTTAGGTAGCGATATCTTAGGTTTCGCCTATTTATACTATTTCTTATTTAGCGTAGCTAATAGTTAAGCTATTAACTAGTTAGTAAGTTCTATTATAGAATTTATCTATCTAGCCTAAGAGCGTAGCTATCGTTTAAGATCTTTAAAAGACTTAGCTAAGACCTCTTCTTTATCTTTATCTTTAGAGACTTCTTAGTCTAGTATTTTATTATCTAGCGAGAGTAGTTTAGTTATTCTCTAGGCTAGCGTAGTCTAGCTTATCGTTACTACTACTAATATAATACTTTCCTTAACTTCTTAATTAAACAACCTATTTTATTAATATCTGTCTACTAGATTTGTAGGTAGTTAAAGTATTATATAGAGTCTAGTCTCTATAGTAAGTAGAGACTAAGAGAGGTTACTATACTTCTCTATTCTAGTCTATACTAAGGTAGGTAAGCTAGGGGATAGCTACCGTAAGAGTTATCTAGCGATCTTTAGTAGAAAAGAGTTATTAGAGTATTAATAGTTTAATTTAACAATCCTACTCTATATACAATAGAGTAATATATAATAATCTTATTAAGTATAAGCGACTTATAAGAAAGTATAATTTAAGTTAACTATAACGAATATAATAATAAAAACTATCTATCCTTTATACCTTCGTTACTA
Organism: Pyrenophora seminiperda CCB06; assembly: GCA_000465215.2. Taxonomy (NCBI): domain Eukaryota; kingdom Fungi; phylum Ascomycota; class Dothideomycetes; order Pleosporales; family Pleosporaceae; genus Pyrenophora; species Pyrenophora seminiperda. The sequence continues at coordinate 2,087,023 of KE747810.1, forward strand.
TATTCTACTATCTATACTATCTACTTAATCTCTTAGATAGTATACATAGCTTCTATTACTACTATCTATCTTCTTAGCTACTATCTATAGATAGTAGAGTCTTAGCTAGATAGTAGTTACGTAATCTCTACGCTCTACGCGGATTCTTACCTTCTAATATATACGTTTGTTATATCTTAACGCCGTATCCCTTATTAAGGAGAGACCTCTACCTATTACTTATAATATTAAGTAAGTTATAGCTCTTATAGCTATCGATAATAAGAAGCTAATAAGCGCCTATAACTCTCCTCTTTATATACTTATTAAAGTGCTTTAACTACTATAGGCTAAGCTTATTTATTGTCTAGCTATTCTTAGAGACTATAATAATCTAGTCCTAAGGTAGATTCTCCTCTTTATACTAGGTAGAGAGGTAATAGTAGCTCTTAAAGATAATAAAGAGTAGAATAGCCTATTCTATCGCGTTAATACTCTAGATAACTATTATCTACTCTCTATTACCTTACTATATTATCTTTAGCTATTCTTGTCTCTCTAAAGCTATAATAACTACTCTAGTTAATATCTAGCCTATTATAAAGCCTAACTCGTTAAAGTTATACGTATCTTTATCTTAGATACTATACTTAGCTTTTATATTAGCTACTAGGCGAAACTAGCTCTAGATAACCTTAGAATTCTTATAGAGCGCTCTCTTATAATCGTACTTACGATTAAACTTTATTATAAACTTAGAGTAGTATATAACCTACGTACTAGGCTAGTTTAAGCTAACTAGGCCTAGATTACGCTCTACGCGTAAGAAATTAGCTATATTAGCTATAGCTATAAGCCTAGAGGGGAATCTACGTAAAATAAGGTTAAGTATATACTTAATAACTACGCTCTTCTTAGTCTTTATTAGATTTCTTAATTTAGGCTAGCGATCTACTTATAGAGTCTATCCTACGTATTAGTAGCTTAGTATTAATTAATCGACGTTATAGATAGCTATAGCGCGTCGCTAAGAGAGTATCGCGTCTTATTTAAGAGCCTAAAGAGTAAGCTATATCTAACGTTCTTTAGAAGGTTCTATCTAGTATTATTATTAAGGTATTACGTAGAAAGATAGAGTTTAGTAAAGACTTAGTAAAAGTAATATACGAACCCGTATAATATACAAACCTATAAAGTACGTTATATATAGTACGCTAGAAGAAATTATAATATATATAAGGACTATTAAGCTACTAACACTAGCGTAGTAACTAGAAATAGAGTCTTTCTATAAGAATAGTCTACTAGAGGAGTTACTCGCTTAGGATAGCGAGAGCGACTAGCTAGAATACTATTAAGAGAGAAAAATTTAGAATAGCTATCTAATACCTCTAGCGATACTACTACCTATAGTATTACTTACGCGGCTTATAGTAGAGATATTACTAAATAATAAGAATTAATAAGAAACCTCTAAGACTACTCTATAGGTAGTAGCGTTTATAGTAGATATCTAGGCTAGAAAGATTAGAGAATATAGAGGAGTAGCTATAGATAAGGCTATAATTATAAGAATACTCGCTAAAGGCTTAAAGCTCTATCGTAGTTAGCTACTACCTCTACTAATATACTAAACTAAGCTTAAGGACTACCTAATAGAAGAATTATTTAAAGAAGTAGAATAGTCCTATCTAGTAAGCTACTATTAAATAAATTTATAGATAGAGATCTCTATAAAGAAAATTAAGTAAATAGAATAATAAATTCTAGACTATATATAGGTATATACCTATAAACTTAATAAGTATTACTAACTACTTAAGTATAAGGTATAACTAGTTATCTATAGTAATTAGTAATAAAATATTATATTATAAGATACCTACGTAGTAATACTCGTAAGCTAGTCGTTCTAAATACTAACTATAATTATAGTAAAGTATAACCTAGAGCCTAAATAGTACGACGTAGTAAACGCCTTTATATATATAATAATAGACTAAGAAGTATTTATAAAAATACTACGTAGCTATAAGAAGCTAGACACTATACTTAAGCTTAATAAGATATTATATAGACTACGTATATTTCTACTTCTCTAGTAGAAAGAGTTTATAAGTACTCTTAAAGAACTTAGGTTCTAGAAAGTACTATATAAACTCTACTATCTTATTAAAGATAGTATTATTATCTTCTTCTACGTAGATAATATTATACTTATATACTATAAAGATATAGAGTAATCTACTTAGTAGGCAATTACCCGCCTCTAAAATAGATACCTCTTTACTAGAGAAAACGACTTATAATAGTTTCTTAGCGTTAAGATTATCTAAAACTAAAAGGCGTAGATAATCTAGCTATCGTAGGCGGTCTATATAGATAAGATTAGTAGACTAGCTAACTATACTAATATTAGATACGATACGCTAATAGCGACTACTAAACTACTACTAAGAGATAGCCTCGCCTCTCTATTAGAGATTAACTAGTACTAGCGTAAGATAGGCTTACTTCTTTTTATAGCTATAACTACTAGACTAGATATTACCTTTATAACGTTATAGCTTACCTACTTTCTCTTAAATTTAGAACTAGAGTACTATAACGCTACTAACTAAGTTCTTCTATACTTATTAGTAATAAAGTATCTTATACTATAACTTAGAGAAGGTATAGGCCTATAAATAGCTAGCGATACTTCTTTTACTAATATTACTCTAGATAGGAAGAGCTTATAGAGCTACGCAATTAAGCTCTTTAATAGACTTATTATATAGAAAGCTAATAAATAAGATACTATTATAATATTAATAATAGAAGTAGAGCTTCTTACTCTATCTTAAGTAGCTAAGAAAGCTCTATTTCTATTCTATCTTCTTAAGGAGCTAAATATTCTGCTTAAGAACTCTAGTATTACTATTTAATATAATAATAAATAGACTATTCGCCTAATTACTAAAGAGATCTTAAAGCTTTAAACTAAACTTAGATATATTAATATATATAACTACTAGATTAGATAGGAGGTTTTAATAGGCTAGATCTCTATAGAGTATATACCTACTATAGATATAATTGCTAATAGTCTTACTAAATTATTACTACTAAATAAATAGCTAGAATTTCTAGAATAACTAAGACTAGTCTCTACTAAGAAAATCCTAGCGAGAAACTTAGTACTACTTAAAGAAATTTAAGAGAAACTTAAAAATCTCGTAGTAAGCCTTAAGTAAGACTAAGTACCTAGCTTATAAGCGTAAAGAGCGTCTAAGCTAAAGAAGTATATTAGATATAATACTTATTTATAAAAGTGTTTATCTACACTTTCGTAAATACCTCTTCTCTAAAAAGAGTATATTCTATAGACCCTCTAGTCCTAAGAAAGACTAGAGTAGAGTAGACCTTTTTACCTTATCTCTCGCAAAACTATAATAGAATAAAATAATATAATTAATTATTAATATTATTATTATTAACGTTAAGTACTAACGAGACGGCTAGACTAATAAGACGGCCACTTTTCTTTGGTACAGCGAATACTATATACGAACAATTAAATTACTTAATACTATAAACTAATTCTTCGTACGGCTTACTTATATTAGATTTAGAATCTTCTACTATATCTTTCTAATATATATAAGCGTTATACCTAGTCTTACTGTAGTTGCTATACCGCCGTTAACCTAGTAGAGCTCTTTCTTAACTACTACTACTACGCGCCTTCTTTGCTACTGTACGACTACTAGAAGCGCTCTTAGCTACTACTATTACTATTACACTATACTCTATTGTCCCGCCATACTAGATCTGCTTTCGCTTTCAACTTTTTTACTTAGTAATCTCTACTAATTGCTCTTTAAGCTCTCGTACGTAGGCCTTAATAAGAATATTTTTATATAGCATCTCCTTAGCTCCTTTAACAAGCTTTAAGAAGCCTACTTAAGCACTTATTAGTAATCGTACGAATAAATCCCTTATAAGCTTTAACTATAACCTAAATTCGTGCGTATTACTTAGTATTTAAGACTACTAGGGCGTTTCTAGTTAGGCTACTAGTAGAGATACTAGTAATAGCGTACAAAGACAGATATTAAGGCGATTAAGAACCCTCTACGCGTTAATAGGAACTAGCCCTAATACCTTAAAGGCCTTCTTATAGTTATTGTACGTAAATACGTTAAAAAACGCGTCTCTAAAGGCGGGAAGGAAGCCTTCTTTATCGATATAGAAGACGCGTCTAGATACTAAGGCTCGTACGCGTTAAGAGTACTTGACTTTTAATAGCGAAAATAATATAACGTTAAGTAGCTAGAGGATATACAATAAATAAGTAGGTATATAGAGGGTTAGAATTCTTCGTGCGAAGTAGTAGTCCTTAAAATCCTAGTTAAGGTAGCTCTTATAGCCGTCTAAGATAAGTAGCCTATACGACCCCCTCTAACGCGCCTCTATATACTAGTTAAAGTGCTTTAACTACTTAAGACTAAGCTTATTATTTGTCTATCTATTCTTAGAGACCGAAAGCTTCTAGTCGTATAGTATACTAGTCTCTTCGTACTAGGCAGAGATATAGACGCGTCCTTTATAGATAATAAATAGTAGGATAGCGTACCTAGCGGCGCAGATACTTTAGATAACTATTACCTACTCCTAGTCCTCTAGCTAGATAAGGTTAGGCCTTATACATCTCTCTAAACTAGTAACTACCTTTATTAAGCTAATAACGCCTATCTAAAAGCTAGTCTTATTAAAGTTATAGATATCGTCGTCTGCAACGCTATACTTAGCTATAGTCTCTCGTACGAGTATAAACTACGGCCTAATAACCTCTAGATCTTCTTAGAGTATTCTTTTACGGTCCTTTAGTTAACTAAAGGCTATCTTAAGCTCCCCTATACGAGAGACAAAGCGCTTAGCCTAGTTCTAGCTAGTAGGTATCCTACTATAGATAGCTAGTAGTTTGTCCGCTATATTAGCTACCTTACTTAATAGAGGAGAAAATTCTTATACGTAAAGGCTAAGAATATATCGTACGACAGTTTGCTCTTCTGCTAAAGTAAGCTTTTAGTTATTAGCTAGTGTTTTAGGCTAAAAGGTAATTTTGTTTAGCTAATTAGAGAGCTATTAATATCGTACGTTAAAAGCTATAGCAGCCTTTCGCAATATCTTAAATTAACGTAAATAATACGCACGAAGGGTAAGATTTATTCTACCTTCTTACTAAAGTAATAAAGTTTAGTTATGTTAAGACATTAATATTCGTATAGAAAAGTAGTAATACTAAGGAAAAGTAGCCGTCTTGTTAGTCTAGCCGTCTCGTTAGTACTTAACGTTATTACCTATTTTATTAGTATTCTAGAGAATAGTAAATATCTAACACTACCTTATCTTTTATAAGAAACTCCTAGAACTAGTACCTCTAGATACTAAGCTAGTAATAGATATAGAGCTTAAAGATAATAAGTATAAGGTCGAAGAGATTAAGGACCTATAGAAAATTAGTAGTTAGTAGAAGTACTTAGTTAAGTAGTAAGAATAGCTAGAAAGCTATAATACTTAGAAATCTAAAGAAAACCTAACGAACTATAAGTTGTTAGTACGTAAATACTACTAGTAATACCTAGAGAATCTAGATTTAGATTTCTAAGTAAAGAGAAAAAGTTAAAAGAAGGATTAAGAAAGTTAAAAGAGTTAGCCTATAACTAGCTAGAATTAGCAAAGAATTTAGGTAGTAATAGTTTAATAGAGGTAGCTATACTCTCTAGATAACTCTTAGAGGGCCGTTTATAGAAGTCTAGAATAATCTTATTATAATAAGCTAGAGATAGCTTACGCTTCTCTACCTCTATAACTTTAATATAAAGACGAGTAACTTCTACCTTAGCGTAAAGTAAAGTAAGGTACTTTTTCTACTTAGTATCTTCTACCTTCTTCTACTTCTCTTCTAAGATAAAAAGGTTATATAGAATACGCGTAGTAATATAATCTATATACTAACTAGTAGACGTCTTTATAAGATATTTTAAGTTCTACTTCTTATAGTAAATATAGTAAAAACTTATCTCTTTTATAGCTCTTTAAATATAGGTAATATAATTATAATACTTCTAACTTAAAGTCTTCTTATAAGTTATATAGAATTTCTAAGAGGTTAAGCTATTAGGTATAGTTAGAAAAGTATAAGAAGAAAAGAGACTATAATATAATAGGCGTACTAAGGCCTTATATATAACCTCTACCTAGAGATATAGTATAGAAAAACGAAATACTAGAGTATTAGAATAATAACTCTAAGAGGGAGGATAAAATTATAAGTAATAAGTAGAGGTCTCTTCTTAACAAGAGATACAGCGTTAAGAGATAATAGATATATATATTAGAAGGTAAGAATCTACGTAGAGCGTAGAGATTACGTAACTACTATCTAGCTAAGACTCTACTATCTATAGATAGTAGCTAAGAAGATAGATAGTAGTGATAGAAGCTATATATACTATCTAAGAGATCGAGTAGATAGTATAGATAGTAGAATATAGTAATAAAGGTATAAAGAATAGATAGTTTTTATTATTATATTTATTATAGTTAAAATTAAATTATACTTTCTTATAAGTCGCTTATACTTAATAAGATTATTGTATATTACTCTATAATATATAGAGTAGGATTATTAAATTAAACTATTAATACTCTAATAACTCTTTTCTACTAAAGATCGCTAGATAACTCTTATAGTAGCTATTCTCTAGCTTACCTACCTTAGTACGGACTAGAATAGAGAAGTATAGTAACTTTTCTTAGTCTCTACTTACTATAGAGACTAGACCTTATATAATATATAAACGTTAAGTATTTTATTATAGTTAATTATTTATAGTTCTAGTAGTACGTATTCTCTAATTAAATAGTCTTTTCTCTAACGTAAGCTTATATAGTTTATTATCTAGCTAGATAGCTTCTATTATAAGTTTCTTAAACGTATTAAGGTTAACTCTACTTCTTATAAGTTCTCTACGTATAGTAAGTTTAAGACCTTATTAGTATATCTATATTAAAGCGTTATTATCCTATTTAATAACTATAGCGTACTATTAGAATTCCGTCGTATAATTAGTAGTAGAGTAAGTTTATTATAGTCTTTAGATCTTCTACTTAGTAATTACTAATTCCTTAAATAGTAAGAAGTTTTTCTATATCTTAGTTTTAAAAATATTCTAGTTCTTAACTAGATTTATATTATTAGCGTCTATTATATTAATATCTATATAATAGTAAATAATTAGATTAGCTAATTTCTTAGCGTTGCCGCAAAAGTATATAGTAGCTAAGATAACTTTATTACTATCTTTAATTCTATCTTCTTAAAGATAAAAGTAGTAGTTAACCTAGAGTAGCTAAGCTTTAAGCTTCTTATAGTTACTATAGTATAAGTTAGATTTATTACTATAGTTAGCTACGCCTCTAGTTTAGGAAATATCTAGAGTATCTATTAGAGTATTACTTATCTTAAGAGTATTTAAAGTATAAAGATCTCTTCTAGAGAGAAGGTCTAGAGTTAGTTCTTAGAGATTAAGCGAGTTTAATAGATAGTAGAGTTATATAGTATAATTAGAAGATTAATATAATATATAAAGAGTTAAGAATTAAGTACTAATCCTTAGATTTTAAAGTTAAATATAATAAACTATAAGAGCCTATTACCTATAACTATCTACTAATAAATATTCTATATTCTACGTTCTATATTCTATACGTCCTATATTATCTTATATTATTCTATACGTAAGATATTGTAGAATATCGTAGAATTCCTTAGAATATATATAATATATTCTATAGTAGCGTTCCGCTAAGACTATAGAATATAGAGTAGACTTACGTTATTAGCCTTATATATCTATTATATATTCTTAAGGCTCTAGCGTAGTTCCTATTCTTCTATTCTTATATTCTATACTATACTCTCTTCTTAGGTTCGTAATAATTAAGCGCGTTAAGAATAATATATAGAGAGATTTTACTAATTAGAACGCTAATTACTAAGATACTAACGTATTTTATAAGTAAGTTGTTAATCTAAGTAAGTTATTAGCTCTACTAACTTTTGCAACTTTAAAGCGACGTATCTTAATAACGCGATAATACTATTACTAGATATTAATATAGTAGATTACTTTATATTAATAGTATTAGCGTTATATATACGCGAGTTATACTTAGTCTTCTTATACCTAGTATAGCGCCTTTAAGCGCGCTAGTTAAAGTCTAATTACGCTCTTTCTTAACGCTCTTTATAAGTAATTTACTAGTTAGCCTTATTTTAAGCTAGTATATTCTCTCTAGCTCTCTTTATAAGTACTCTATACTTCTATATACGCCTTTTAGAGCGCTACCTACGCGCTAACGCTACGCTATTAGCCTTCTTAAGACTAGAGATCTAATCGCGTATTAGCTTAGTAGATAGTATTATTACCTTAGCGCTCTTCTTAAGCTAGTTAATCGCCTTAATAATTAAAGCTAGTAATAAGCTCTTATACTAGTATACGCACTTACGTATTAGGCTTGACTAAGCCTTAAGCTTACGCGTATTACTTAGCGTTTAAGCTACCTAGAGAGCCTCTAGTAGAGCTACTAGAGGAGTAGGTATACGTAGCTATATATCTATCTTTAATAGAATAGCTTCTAGTTATAGAGGAATAAGGCCTACGCTATAGAAGGCTAAGTAGATATTAGCTAGCGTAAACGCTTAGTTAAACGCTACCTTAAATACTAGTAGAAACTCTAGCTTAGTAATATAGTTAATATAGTTACGTATAAGGCTCTCTACCTTATAGCTATACGCGCGCTTTAATAGTAAGAAGTAGCTAATATTAAGTAGCTAGAGTAGGTAAGATAAGTAAGAAGGTATATAGAGCGTATAGATATTATTCTTCTTATAGAGCTTCTAGAACGCTAGAGATTAGTAGCTTCTATAGCTATTAATAATAAGTAGGCGACGCGCGCCTATAGTATAAGCCTACGTATAAGCGTTAAAGTACTTTAGCTACTTAACTCTAAGCTTATTATTTATCTAGCTATTATTACTAACTATAATCGCCTAGTTACGTAGAATCTTAGCTTTCTTATACTAGGCTAATAGGTAGTACTAGCTAGCGAAGATAAGAAATAGTAGTACTAACTAGCTACTAGCGCTAATAGTAGTAATTAGCGTTACCTACTTACGATTACTTAGCTAAATACTCTTCTATCTACCTCTTCTCTCTAATTCTATTATAACTAGCTGCGTTGTAATCTTACCTATTATAAAGCTAGCTTTATTAAAGTTATATATATTCTTATTATAGATACTAAGCTTAGCCTTTATCTCTTCTACTAGCTTAAACTAGCGTTAGATAAGAGCTAGATTCTTATAGAGAGCTCTCTACCTATTATACGCTTAGTTAAAATACGTTCGAAGACTACTTATACGCTAAATAAAGTTACGTAGCTAGTAGACGCTAATCTACCTAGCGCTACGCGTAGCTAGTAGCTTATTAGCTATATTACGTATAGCTTTATAGATAGGCGTAAACCCGCGCTAATTAAGGTAAAGTATATAGCTAATAATTACCTTCTCTTCTCTCTAGGTAAGCTTCTTTAAGTTAGACTAGTAATCGCGTTAGGTAGGTTAACTAGCGCGTTAGTCGCGTATTATTATACAAGAGATACTATAGATAGAAGTAGCGCTGCTTTTAGACTAAATCTACTCTACTTAAATAGAGCTAATAGTAAGCTAAATATTAACTTTATTTAAAGATACTTAAGAAGCGCGGCGTAGAGGTATTACGTGTTAAGATAGAGTAGGTAATTAAAGTTAGTAGAGCTAACGACTTACTTAGATTAATAACTTGCTTATAAAATACGTTAGTAGTAGTAGTAATAGTAGTAGTAACGCTACTATTAATAGAATACTACTACTACTAGAGCTAAATATATCTCTAATAATCTAGACACTTAAGCGTAATATTAACTTTTATCTAGAGAATAAGAAGCTTAGCGAGAACGTAAAACGTACGCTATTTAGAGCGTATAATATATTTGTCGCTAGAGACTAAGCAATTAGTAAATTGCGTACTATAACTTTAATTATATAATTACGGCGATTACGCTAGTAAAGGACTCGTATAACTCTTAAATCTTTAATAGAAGTTATTTACTTCTATTTAGCACGAAAGATAGTTTAAAATAAGCTTAATACTTATAGCTAAGTTAAGCTAGCTTAAGTTTAAATATTTAAAGATAAAGAGCATGCTAATTATAAAAAAGAAGCGGCAATTCCAAGCTTACAAACTAGTACACGAACAATTACAACGTGTATAGGTATCAATACGTGCTACTAGATTACTATCGTACGAAAATCAGTATAAGAACTGGCGTGGTTGAGTAGTTATTTGATAATATATCTAGGTTGTACAAAAAAATATCGTATTGAAGGTAATATCGTATTGAGGGTCGGCACTCGCCTGCGGCGAGTGTCAGCGCAGCTGACGTAGCTTAGTCATAAGCTACGCCTTGGCACGGATAGACTCAAGACAACAAGATCAGGCCCAGATGACTCATCAGCCGTGCCCATAAACACAACCGTTGTGTTTATACACTCTCTCGTCCCAACACTTTTACGGCGCGCAGTTACAAGAACTAATTGCGACTTTAACGACACATACGTGCGAGCGACCACCTCACCAACGACCACCGCTGCAGGACCAGTCTGACTTGGGTATCATGGCACTGAATGCGGCGTCACCTGCTCATGCCGACCCCGATGCGGGATCTACTCACGTCGACCCCACCGAGATCAATCAGAATGCGTCGAAGCCTGATGGCGACAGCAAGGGCGTCGAGACGAAAGTAAAGACGCAGAAGGAGCTCGAGAAGGAGCGGAAGAGGGCGGAAAAGGACGCAAAGTTCAAGGCCAAAAAGATAGCACAAGCCGTAGCAAGCAGCGACCAGGCCGCCGACAAGGGCACAGGCAAGAAAGAGAAGAAGAATAAGACTGAAAAGGAAGAGCTTGGTCAATACATTGAAGAGACCAAGAAGGGTGAGAAGAAGATCCTGAAGCCAATGGACGATAGCCCCTTCACCAAGGCATACGTTCCCAAGGCCGTTGAGTCTGCTTGGAACGACTGGTGGGACAAGGAAGGCTTCTACAAACCCGAGTACAACGTGGAAAATCGCAGCGAACTCGCCAAGGAGAAGGGCAGCTTCACAATACCCATGCCGCCACCCAACGTCACCGGTAAACTACACTGTGGCCACGCGCTCGCTACCGCACTCCAAGACGTCCTTATTCGATGGCATCGTATGCAAGGATACCAGACCCTTTATCTGCCAGGGTGCGACCATGCCAGTATCTCGACCCAGTCCGTTGTAGAGAACATGCTGTGGCGCCGCCAAAAGAAAACTCGACATGACCTTGGTAGACAGAAGTTTTTGGAGACGGTCATGGAGTGGAAGAATGATCATCACGACTGGATCGTCTCAGTGCTGAAGCGCATGGGCGGATCGTTCGATTGGACAAGGGAGGCCTTTACCATGGATGAGAACCTTTCGGCTGCTGTAACAGAGACGTTCGTCCGCCTACATGAGGAGGGTCTTATCTATCGGTCCAATCGATTGGTTAATTGGTGCACGCAGCTCAACACGGCCTTGTCAAATCTTGAGGTCGACAATAAGGAAATCTCTGGTCGCACTCTTCTCGATGTTCCTGGCTATACGCGCAAGGTCGAGTTTGGCGTACTCACGACTTTCAAATATCCTATTGTTGGCAAGGAGGGTCATCATATCGCCGTTGCAACCACCCGACCAGAAACAATGCTCGGTGATACCGCGATCGCTGTCCATCCCGATGATGATCGATACAAACACCTCGTCGACACTGGTGCCATGGCAAAACATCCTTTTCTCGATAGGCTTCTACCCATCATCGCGGATACCTATGTTGAGCCTGCGTTCGGTACTGGTGCTGTCAAGATCACACCTGCTCATGACCCTAACGACTTCGCCATCGGAAAACGTCACAATCTTGAGTTTATCAATATCTTAACAGATGATGGATTCCTGAACCACAATTCCGGCCCCTTCGAAGGTCAAAAGCGCTTCGATGCTCGATACTCTGTTGTTGACAAATTAACAGAGTTGGGTCTTTTCGTTAAGAAAGAGGACAACGCGATGACGGTTCCTCTGTGCAACAAGTCCAAGGATGTTATCGAACCACTCCAAAAACCTCAATGGTGGATGAAGACAAAGGAACTAAGCAAGCCCGCTATTCAGGTCGTAAAGGAGGGCAAGATCAAGATACGACCGGAAACTTCTGAGCGAGTATACTACCATTGGATGGAGAACATAAACGACTGGTGCCTGTCAAGGCAGCTCTGGTGGGGTCACCAAATTCCAGCCTACTTCGTCAAGATCGAGGGTGATAGTGACACAGATACTTCCAACAACGACCTCTGGGTTACTGGGCGTACTGTGGAAGAGGCTAAGAAGAAGGCCGAAGAAAAGTTTAAAGGAAAGGGGTTCACACTCGAACGGGACGAGGACGTTCTTGACACTTGGTTTAGCTCCGGTCTGTGGCCTTTTAGTACTCTCGGGTGGCCAAAGGAAACAGCTGACCTGAAGGAACTCTTTCCTACCTCTGTTCTGGAAACTGGCTGGGATATCTTGCCCTTTTGGGTTGCCCGGATGATATTTCTTAGTCTGAAATTGACAGGTCAGGTTCCATTTAAGGAAGTGTATTGTCACTCTTTAATCCGTGACTCTGAAGGTCGCAAGATGAGCAAGTCTCTCGGTAACGTTGTTGATCCCATCGACATTATGACAGGTATCAGCCTCCAGGAACTGAAGGACAAGCTGCTTCTCGGTAATCTCGATCCAAAAGAACTCAAAACAGCGGAGAAGTATCAGAACACTGCGTTCCCATCTGGAATACCTGAGTGTGGCGCTGACGCGCTCCGCATGGCCCTCTGCGGTTACACCACTGGCGGTGGGGATATTTCCTTTGACGTTAGCGTTATCTACGGCTATCGCAAATTTTGCAACAAGATCTACCAAGCAACCAAATACGTCCTCGGGAAATTAGGCGCTTTTGAACCAAGCGGCGCGATTGAGAAGACGGGCAATGAAACCTTGTCTGAGCGGTGGATGTTGCACAAACTCGCAATGGCATCGAAAGAGATTAACGAGCATTTGACAGCGAGAGAGTTCTCCTTGGCCACACAGGTTGGCTACAAGTACTTCTTGAACAACCTTTGCGACGTCTTTATCGAGAACTCGAAAGCGATCCTGGAAAGTGGTAGTGCCGCACAGAAGGAGAGCACAAAACAAACCCTCTACACTGCGCTTGAAGCTGGGCTTCTTTTGCTCCACCCTTTCATGCCCTTTTTAACGGAGGAGCTCTTCCAGCGTCTTCCCCGCCGTCGGGGCGACAAAACCCCGTCCATCACCGTCGCAAACTTTCCCGAATTCAAGACCTTCGAGAGTTTCTATGACCCAGGTGCTGAGAGAGAGTACGAACTGCTAGTCGACATATCAAAGGGCTTACGCTCTCTCACAGCCGAGTACAGCGTCAAGGAGTCAGCGCAAGCCTTCATCCAACCGCTAGACGACATCGCCCACGTCATCCTCCAAGCCCCTACCTCCAGCCCATCAATAGCCTCTCTCAGTGGAAAGGCCATAAGCTCAGTCACGTTCCTTGCTCCCACCGACCCTATTCCTACTGGTTCCGCGGTCTACACCGTTGGCACGTCAGCAACTGTGTACCTCAACGTCGCGGGTCGAATCGATCCTGACAAAGAGATCGTGAAAGCGAAGGAGCGACTTAAGAAGGCGAAAGACACAGTCGAGAAGCAACTTAAGATCATGGACGAGAGCTGGGAGTTAAAGGTTAGCGAGGCTGTGAAGGAGGCGGAGCGGGATAAGTTACGAGCAGCAGAGCTCGACAGCAGCAATATCGAGAAAAGCATTGCACAATTCGAGGAGCTAAAGATCAAGGAAAATTTCTAGTAGGAGTACTAGGTGACAGGATCGTAGTTTAGGGTAGGGAATTCCGGAGTTCTGTGATAGTTAGCTACAATAAACTTGTAACTCTAATAGTAGGAGAGTGAAATGAGATTGATGTGAGGCATCGATACAGAACGGCGAAGTAGATGTATTAGATGTGACTAGAATACAAGCTACTAACCAAGCTATCTACAGGTACGGGGCTGTATCTTTATACTGGTAGGTGTGCCCGGGCACTAGCTGTGGGCTGGTACCTAGATCACGTGAGAGCACCGACGCGTATTGTAGGACCTAAAAAGGCCGACTTAGACCCCGTGCACGCGCTCTCACATGCTTTTGTTGCACATTTTCACGTGATAATCATAAGCAAAAACACTCACTCACGCACTCACGCACTTCATGTACTTTATTACCCTACTTACTATATATACCGCGTAACCACAAAAATGTTCCATCAAACCTACAAACCGCTGAAAGACACTTGTGGCGGGATTTGGGAATTACCACAACGTCCAGAAAATTGGACACAGGTAAGGTCGTGGAGTTGCGAATCCGTGATAAAAGGTTTTATAAAAGGTTTTCAGCGGTTAATTTGACTGAAAATACTCTGAGGAGTGGGAACTTGAGTGGAGTGAAGGTGACTGTTCTTTTTGCTGGGGGGTTTTTTTTTGCGAACGGAATAGAAGACTTATTTTTTTTGGCGCAAAAGAGATAAAGGAGATGATATGATAGATAGTAAGGAATTGTCTGATGTTCTGGTAATGCGTTAATCTTGAGGTGGGTTGCCAAGGTGTGTGTGGTGGCCTGCTCTTAGGATGACGTCCTAGGCACCTACCTACGTCACCTGCATGCTCTAAAAACACGGATCTGATACATGTATAAGCCTAGAGAGACAATCTTCACCGTGCTTGCAACAGTACCATTTCTGTACTGGTTATCTAAGCAAGACCATGCCTACTGATGGAGCTGCCAAGCGCGGAGCCCTCCAGCGGAGGGGCGGGGTTTCTCCAACCAAATGCGACCAACCATCACCATCCGGAGTTGGGACTACCCAATATATAGCATAATCTTGATCGGAGATGAGAAGAAAAAGAAGAGATTTATCAAGGTCTGTCAGTTCGATATCGTTCACTTGGAATGAATATGCATACTTTGGTTGTTAAAAATATAAAATTTGAATTCCATTTACAGAAATAAACGTGAACGATCATCAACATCATAAGACCCATCTCAAGCAGGAATTCTTCCAACCAACTCAAATACCTAACCCCCCTCCGGCCCCTCTTCCATTCAACTCTTCATCTAGATGTACTTGACAGTAAGCTGCGAGCCACTGTTAATAGCAACATCAGTGTGCACGGTACTACCCTGCTTAAGATCGATAATAGTAGCGCTGCTAATACCCTCTGAGCCACCCGTGCTAAGACCAGCACTAGCCCCAGTAAAGACCACAGTGCCAAAGTTACCCAGCGCAACCAAGCTGCCACCCGACTCAAAGTCCTCTACAATCCACTCTGCGTTCTGACGGCACAAGACGGAGCCGCTGGGCGCACTCAGCGTCTGGCTGACGCTCTTTCCGGTGCTCACGTTGGTGAGCTTGACAGTGCCGCGCGTGGTCGAGGTGGCGGTAATGTCGACCTGGATGACCTGGCCGGCCTTGAGGGGGAAGTTGCTGAAGTCGTAGGCGTAGTCCGGGTACCACTCGTACCAAGCGTCGTAGGAGACGGCACCGCTGCTGGTAACGGTGAAGTCGATTCCGGCCTGGAGGAGACCGCTGGCGCACGTGTCGCCGTCGATGCCGACCCAGGCGGAGGCAGCCTGGTCGCCACCGGAGCCGACGTGCTTGGGCGTGGGCACGGTGAAGCGGCCGGTAGCAGTGGTGAAGTAGCCTGAAGAGGGGTTCTCGAGGACGGCGCCGGACCAGTTGGACGAGTACTGCACGTGGGCTGTGTTGTTGTCGGCAGACTCAACGGCGAAGTTTGCCTCTTCCTTGGTGGAAGTGCCGACCTTGATCATGGGCTGGGTCCTGTGACGTTGGGTTCCCTCAGCGCGGGCCTTGACGCGGGCAGCGAGGTTGGAAGAGGGGCGAGCAACGACTGAGCCGGCGAGGGCGGCGAGAATGGCGATGGAGAGCTTCATGGTGATTGAGTTGTATGAAGAGATTGGAAGATTTGAAAGTCAAAAAACGAGGGGATTGGCTGAGGATATTGGCTGAGAAGGCTCCTGGATGATCTTGTTGCGATGCTGTGATGATGTTGCACGCCCTTGAACTATAGCTACCACTGTCCCTTATATATGTATTTTCAAGAAGCTCTGAGTCGTGCCAATAGCACGAAGTAGTAGCATGGCGCCTGCCGGCCCTGAACGGTTCAGATTCGTTGTCAGAAGATACCTTCCTAATCCTGCCCTGGCCCAAATGCACTCGGGTCCAGGTGATATCCCGACCCTGTTCAATCCGTATAACGGAGGTTGGTATTCATCAGGTAGAGTGGCAAGCACAACAGCCTCCCTATTGGCTATGATGAGTGTTTTTCGTCCGGAATGGCGTCTGTTGCGGCCAGGCGCTGACAGTGTGGACAGCTCTGCATGCCCAGGTGCGTGGTAAGGTGGATGATAGGCATAAGGAAGAGCATTCGGGAATGATCAACCTTCTTCATTGAGTGAATGACTTCGGCGCATTGCCTACTAGCGCCTTCCTTACTGGGCGAAAGCGCCCGCGCTCTATTTCCATCATGTTTCCGCGTATATGTAGTTCATACAGTAGTGTCTGGATTAGCACGTCCGTGTACCTGCAGAGAAAATGAACATTGTTCTCTTCAAAATCTCTTTGTAAACACGTCCAGCATACCGTCGTTTTTACAGGTAGCCTTAGAAACCTCGAAACCGCCCAGGCCTACAAATTGCTGGTTGCCTGGGTGTTGTAAGTGGCGTGCATGTGCCTCTTACCTCCCACCCAACGGAATCAAAAGCCGACATAAAAACCGCATGCCGAATAGATTAACTGCGAGAGAAAGCTTGTGCGTGCTTATCAGTTGGTGTGACCACTTGGCAAGGGTACATGTGGATTCGACTAGCCCCGAATAGGCAGTTGGTGATGCGAAGCGCCCTCGTATCAATAGTCGCGACATACCGGAGTCTTTTTGCACAAGAAATACCAAGGAAAGCTTGTATGCGCTTGGTATCTTTGCCCGCATGCGTACAATGTGAGAGGGTCTCGTGAGGACTTGTTGGGATTGCGGATTTTATTGGATTCTCGCATGTTCCGTGTTATACACTGAGCGTTAAGCCGATAGTTGGGAATTGCGTGTTGGAGGCTTCCCTATCGATAGGGGCTCCGAGAGTTGGATCGTGATGAATACTTTGTAAGTGTGTTGGAGGAGCGTGTTGACGACTAATGTATCTCCGTGGCGCGCTCAGTCCAAGTCTTGTGATGCAGAACGTGGCCCAGAGTCGTCTATAGGAGCATTAAGTGAAAGGTGGTAGTCAAATAGCGTCTAATCCTGGTGTAGGCACAGTTTAGGATGTAATGGCAGCCAAGTAGGAAACTTACTAGGAGACTACGGATTGCCATCTCGACTACTCCGAACTGTCTAGCGCACTGATATGTAAAACGTTAGGCCACCAATCACCGTCGTCGAAACTCAAATCGGCAATGCACGTAAAATACCAAGTTTACTTCCACTTGGTCATGTTCCGTGGGAGTCTACGATAAGAATGGAAGGTTAGGTCCTACCTAGTTTCGTGGGTGCAGTGTCTTAACTTGTCAATTCCTGTCTTTTGAATTATTTTCCAACCCTCATGATTCACGCACTCCCGTCTAGCCTATGAAATCCAATGGCGAGCGTCAAAATATCCTCCTCACTTCAACTCTGTGGCCGACATGTTCATAACATACCCGGACGGACGCATGTCAAACTCGAGCTTTCTCCATAACCTTTACCAATACAGGTTCCCCACCATCTGAGGCAATTGCGTCCATAACCGCCTTGATCATCTTCGCCAATACGTTTTCGGCGACGAGAGAGAACCTCATGTGTATACTAGAGAATAGTTTCGCATCGCGAAAACATGTGTTCAAGGACAAGATTTTTCCCAAGCGCCTCAGTTCTGCCGTGCGGAGCGTATCATGGGCGATTAGATATCATTCTGCTCCCGATTCGTAACCAGAGAATCCCGGTTTGAGGAACCGCCAGTTGCATATGACACTCCGTATCTTCACGTCACCTATCACGGCTAGAGAGTCGTTTGAGAAGCCAGGTCCATGAATTCTTTTCTCCGTAGGCGATTGCTAGGAGAACGCAGTCGTTTTTTTTTTCAAATTTATGGCCGAGCTGACTGCATACGACTGCGACTGTACGATCAGTGTTGACACACATTGAATTGGATCCGGTGTGTTACTTGGCGTTCTCTAGAAATTCTGTATCCATGAGATACTGGGTGCGAGGAGTCGAGAACAATATGTTACATTAGATATGCCTTTGTGAGGAAGACAATTGCTTGATTGCTGACTAGTCAATTGATGCTGGACATTGCTAGAATACCATGGGTGTGGAACCGTCAGATGTCTGACGGCTGATTCAGCTTTCTTCAAGCACATGACAGCTACTTACCAAACGTCTCCAAACATTCTGTACACTGGTAAACTACTACGAGCGCGGAGAAAGGCATCATCCTTGCTTTGCTGTACTGTTGTTGTCAACAACGCCATTTTTGGTACCACGCCACACCCGTCCCTGTACAACGAGGGGTGACCGGGTGCTGGGCCAGTAAAAGCTTTCACTTCGGTTCGCTGACAGTCTGACAGTGTCCCTTGCGTGTGAACCTTGATTTTCGACCAGTTCAACGGCCCGTTCGGTCCTTCTGCAACAAACTCTGCAGTATGAGCAAGGTCCACCAATGTATTATAGGGGTAGGAACACAAGCACAATGAGTAACCGTCATCGAGGGGTAGTGGCTGATTTGTACACGGGAGGCGAGCGGCTAATGTACACATGTGCGGTATTCCGTAGTCGCATCGAGATATTTGAAATAGTGAGAGTCACCTGGGGCTCAGATCTCGATTGGCGTTGGACTGGAGGAGAAAAGGATACGCGTCAGTACCCCGCCGTGGAGACGGAAGGAGTGAACATGTGGCGGTGCACGGCAATGAGAGGGTCCAGAGCTGCGCCACATGCAGCTGATCTGCATCCTTAGCCACTGACAAGCTGCAACTACAGGGGTCAGCCAGCTGGACAGGCCCAAACTTTAATCACGTCTCCAAGATGATATCAGTACACGTCACATGTCTCGTGCCAGTGAGGTAAGATGATTGGTCGCAAGCGCAATTTAGCAGGCGCCGTCGTAAGATTTGGATCTGTGGCTTTCTTCTAGGCAGTCGATTTGCGCAAGGATGGGACATTAGGCCATCCCGTGTCAGTGAAGCTAATGAATCTGATGCTGGGGCGATAGGATAAGCCCGCTCCAGATCGTTTAGGAAACACAGGTGTGAGTTCTCGTTGTACTGTGTGCGTGCTGGTCAAGCTTCAAGACATGGTGTTCTTTATGCTTCAATGACCTGTTGTTATGCGACTATGACGTCTGTTGCTCGAGAAATTGGAGGCGGAACAGATGTACCCCGTAGTGATTGACGTAATGTGGGCATTGTTTTCATGTTGATCGGCCAGCGAGGCTGGAGCTTGGCAATGGTCCTAAGAGCAGCGGAAACGGGAAACGCATATGCATCATGGCGCGAATCACACCTTGCTTTTGCTCCGGCTTGGTAGATCCGGCGGTGTCCTGGTTGCGCATCACAAAGCTCTCTCCCTCACTTGTAGACGCCCGAGCGGGTCAAGCTGTTCACGGCCAGGCCGACAAAGGCGCAAAGGCGCAAAGGCGCAGCAATTGAGGCTGGCGATGCGTCGAGCAATATTCTGTCAGGGTCCAGATGCTCGATGCGCGCAGCCATCTGGCATCTGGGGGTGAGCAGAGGCTGGTGCCGCGTGGGCACAGGCCGCAATAGGGCCGATGTGTGGGTACGAGCATGGGCCACGAACGTCACACTAGAGGCTGGCCACCGACTCCTTGGATAGCGCCCGCAAGTCCTGTTTATTTGTATCGCGTACAGGGAGCTTTCCAATCTCCCGCCGGGCATCTTCCTCTGTGAACTTTCCCTCAGACCTCCTACGGGCGCACGCGACCGCCCAATTGCCCATCATGTCGTCCACCGTGAGTTTAGGTTCGATTGCGACGACAACATGAACATATGCTGACAACAACAAAGGGTGGTGAAGTTGGCAAGGCCAAGGAACAGTCGTCCAACTCCCTTTCCAGTTTGGTTTCGGTCCTTGTTCCTACTGCAGCTACCGCCTTTGCCTTTGTGGCCGCCTTCATTATCGCGCGCAAATATTTTCGCAGAGTTTATGCGCCGAGGACGTACCTCAATCATCTGGGGCAGCAGCGCCAGACGCCAGCCCCTAGCCCGGGCCTCTTTGGATGGATAAAGGACTTCAAGAACCTCAAGGACGAGTACATCCTCGATCACCAGTCCATTGACGGCTACCTCTTCGTCCGCTTCTTCAAAGTCCTTATCTTCACCTGTTTCCTGGGATGTCTCATCACGTGGCCTGTGCTCTTCCCCGTCAATGCTACTGGAGGCGCTGGGCAGCAGCAACTCGACCTGCTGTCCATGAGCAACATTGACCCCAAAGGCACCAATGTTAACCGATACTACGCTCAAGCCGGAGTTTCCTTTATTTTCCTCAGCCTCATCTTGATCATCATAGGCCGCGAGTCTTTCTTCGTAGTAAATCTCCGCCAAGCATACCGCCGCTCGCCATGGGGAGCCAGCCGATTGTCTTCCCGTACAATCTTGTTCACCAATGTTCCCAAGGACCTTTCCCAGTCGGCTCTCTTTGAAATGTTCCCTGGTGTCAAGCATGCCTGGGTTGCCTCAAATACCAAGGAGTTGGATGACCTAGTCGAGGACCGCGACGAGACAGCTTTGAAGTTGGAAGCTGCCGAGATTGATCTATCTCGTGAGGCCAACATGAATAGAATGAAGGCTGAAAAGGGTAAGAAGCATTATGTTGCCGAAGATGTGGCGGATGGCTCCAAGTGGATCGACCCCAAGAAGCGTCCAACACACAAGCTCAAGTTCTTGATCGGCAAGAAGGTTGACACTATCGAGTACGGACGATCGCACCTGGCCGAGTTGATCCCAAAGATCACAGCAGAGCAAGATAAGCACTGGAATGGTGAGGGTGATCTTGTGGGTGCTGTCTTCGTCGAGTTTGAGACCCAGAGGCTCGCACAAGACGCGTGGCAGATGATGCAATCGAAGAAGACTAGGCCCAACAAGCAGCTCAAGGCACGCCAACTCGGTGTCATGCCTGGCGAGGTCGTGTGGAGCAACCTGCGCATCAAGCCCTCTGAGCATTTCGTGCGATGGGCTCTCGCTACTGCCTTCATCACTGTCATGATTATTTTCTGGGCAATTCCTGGTAAGTCTTACACGGCTGGTTAAGAAACCTCTGCTAACCGTGTCTAGTCGCCTTCGTCGGTCTGATCTCCAACATCAACTACTTGGCCGGCCGTTTCTCATGGCTCGAATGGATCCTGAAAATCCCCAAGGTCATTCTTGGTGTAATCACTGGTCTGCTCCCGACTGTTATGCTTGCTGTTCTAATGTCGCTTGTACCCATTGTGTGTCGGTTGATGGCCAAGTTGGCCGGATACGTAACCTACAGCCAGATTGAACTCAAGACGCAAAACTGGTACTTTGCGTTCCAGGTCATACAGGTTTTCCTTGTCGCAACGCTATCCAGCGCCATTACGTCCGTCATCAATCAAGTTCTGGACAACCCAGGTATTGTGCTTCAGCTACTCGCCACGAACCTGCCAAAGGCTTCCAATTTCTACATCAGCTACTTCATTCTCTTGGGTTTAACCTCAGCTGCCAATACCCTACTCAACATTGGTGGCTTCGTAGTCGTAGTGCTTCTCGGACGCGTCCTGCCTGGCAAGACACCTCGCAAGATTTTCGACAAGCTCACCAAGCTCTCGGCTCCTTCGTGGGGCTCCGAGTTCCCCAAGTGGATCAACTTGGGTGTTATTGCCATTACCTACTCTGGCATCGCTCCACTTATCCTGGGTTTCGCTACCATTGGTTTCACACTCATCTACATTGCTTTCCGTTACAACTTCCTCTACGTCTATGAAACCAACCTCGACACCAAGGGTGAGGCTTACCAGAAGGCTTTGCGCCAGCTTATTACTGGTGTCTATCTTTCTGAGATTTGCCTCATCGGCCTCTTCGCCATCGCCACGGCCGACAACATCCAAGCCGTCGGTCCATTGATAATCATGGCCATCATGCTCCTGCTCACTATCATCTTCCAATTCACGCTCAAGACGGCCTTGAAGCACGAGGAGTCCCGCCTCGCCTACAGCGACGTCACCGGTCACAGCGGCATGATCGGCCACCACGAAGACGGCCTTCATGCTGCTGCCGGCGAAAAAGGAGCCGCAGCCGAAGCAGGCCCTAGCTACCAGCCCGGCGCGTCTAAGATGCCTGGGTTTCTACGCAATCTTCTCAACCCGGAAAAACAATCCATCCACGCCCTGTCCAACTCGCTCGACCAATTCTACCACAAGCCGCAAGACCCGCTGCCGATTGAAATTCAGAAGCGCGCCTTTTTCAACCCGTCGGTTACTAAGCCCACGCCTGTGTTGTGGATCGTTAGGGATGACATGGGCATCAGCAGGCGCGAGATTCAGGACACGCAAAAGGTTGTTCCGGGACTCGTTATGACGGACGAGCAGGCAACGTTCAATGAAAAGGGCAAGGTGTACTGGAAGGGTGTGGACGATGGACACTCCCGCGAGGCGCCTGTCTTTGATGAGAAGATCGTTTACTAGTGGTGGATGTGGTAAAGAGTACAAGGTAATGAAATGGGGATGTGTGAAGTGTGGAGGTAAATTTGGATCGGATGGAGTTTGATACCCCCTTTGGGATGATGATACATTCTGTGGTGTTTTCTTTTTGTCCTTGTCCCCCCTTTTCCCGATGAGTTCAGCGTAGCAGATAGTAAATGTTAATGAATATTGCGTTGGCGGATTATGAGCTGTTTGCATGTGAAGGTTTGAGACGTGGATTGAGAAGACGGTGAACAAAGTATTCGTTACAATTGGGTATCATGGTGTATGCTCCTGCTTTCTGTCTCCGTTGTAATCCTCACAAGGCACCTGCCCTCCTCTGCTCCATTATCTGCTGCTTCAGTCCCGCGGCTGCGACCTCAGTCTCCAGAACTCTTCCAAGCCCCTTCTTCCATGTCTCCTCTAGCGTCTTGATCTCTCCGTTGACACTGTCTTGCTGCGATCGCCTGAGCATCTCAACCTCCTCGTGCTGTTTCCTGACATCAACTAGCTCCGCTTCGATGCCTTTGAGTATGTCCTCGAGTTGCGAGTTGCCGACCAGCCACGCGTTCTTGCCAAACTTCTCCAGCAGGCCGAGCTGGGTGAGCCTGGCTTCTACATACTCTGAGCTGGTGTAGGCCTTTTTCAGCGCCTTGTTCCACTGCTCGAGCAGCTCCGGCCTGTCCTCGTCGCTCGTCGGGGTTGTGTTCTCTGGGGCATCGAGGTCCTCGTAGCGCTTCAGGTCAACGCCAGATAGTTTGGAGGTGGGGTCGTCGTCGAGCCGGGCATGTTCCCGGGCGATGAAGTCGGAAAAGGTAGGTGTGTACTTTGCAGCCGGGACCAGGGCAGGATGCATTTCGGTCGTGTCTACGCCGGCGCTTCTGATGTCGGCGTTAATAACGGCTTTCGCAGCAGCGAGGCTCGCGGCATCGATTTCCGCATCCACATCTGGAACCAGTTAGCCAGGCAATAAACAACGGCATGCTCACGCGCAATGCGATAGCTGCGATGGGACGGAACGCGCATCGGACGTGTCGCTATTCCGGGCTTTTGGGGATATTAAACAACGTACAGGGAAGGTGGTCGTAGGATTCTTGAATGAGTGGCATAGTTGCGGTGCGGGGAAAGGTTGCAAGCGGGCTGCAGGAGCGGAGAGTGGGTGTATTGACGGTTTGAGGGTTGTAACTTGTCGCGCAAACGAGAGGCTGGCCCCCCGGCAAATTTAGGTTCCTGCATGCCTGCCACCTCCGCTGTCCCCACCACTCAGCGTGCCCAAGACCCCCGCAGCCGTCATGCGGCGGTGCTGCAACCTTCACGCTTGCAGCTCGTCCAATGCCATTCGCGGCCAAAATCGATAGCTATCCATAGTCGATAGGACGGGTGTGATATCAAAAGCTTCCTGACCCTGCACAACGCTGCACAAACGGCCAAGACACTGTGACCTACACGCGTAATCGTCCCATGTGAAGGCAGTTGCAGCCAAGTACTTGTTTGTTGCCTCCCTCACGGGTGTGCCGTCACCCGTCTTCTTTCTGATCCATCCGCATCCCTCCGCCATCAACCTCTGTCTGCGTCATGGCGCGCTCACACATTGCCTTCGCCTTCGGGGCGGCCCTCATGGCCATTTTGATCGTCGGACAGCTTGTCGTCAACCTGGGATTCCCCTCGGTCGACTCGTGGCACGCGAGGCTCGACCAGACCTACAATGGAGCTCAGCAGGAGCACTTTGTCAGCGCGAAGCAGGACAGCGGCGCAGCGGCCGACGCGTCTTCGTACCTCGTCGGCGTGGGCAAGGCGGATATCACGGGGTAAGTGTATTCACCACGTGGTGTGGGTTGTGTGCGACACTGCTAACGACGTCATAGGCCCGTTGTCGAGCTCAACTTGATGGGTTATGCGAACTCATCGCAGATAGGAACGGGCCTGCGCCAACGCATCTACTCGCGCGCCTTCATCATCGGCAACCCGAGCACCCCCAGCGAACGCTTCGTATACCTCGTCCTCGACACCCAGTCCGGAGACACGGCTATTCGCAATGGCATCCTGGAGGGGCTTGCCGCCATGGGCTCCGAGTACTCCGTCTACACCAAGAATAATGTAGCTGTGACTGGCACGCACAGCCATTCCGGCCCTGGAGCCTGGTTGAACTACCTCCTTCCTCAGATTACCAGCTTGGGCTTTGACAAGCAGAGCTACCAGGCCATCGTAGACGGGACGCTTCTTTCCATCAAGAGGGCGCATGAAGGCCTGACTATGGGAACTGTGAGTGCCGGAAGCGCAAAGATTGACAATACAAACATCAATCGCAGTCTCTTTGCCTACCTTGCCAACCCGCAGGCCGAACGGGCCCGCTACACCGATGACGTGGACAAGACCATGACCTTGTTGAAGTTTACAAGAGCCAGTGATGGCAAGAGCATTGGAGTCTTGAACTGGTTCGCTGTGCACGGCACCAGCTTGCTTGGTAACCAGACGCTTATTGCCGGAGACAACAAGGGTGTAGCTGCTTACCTCCTCGAGCAAGATATGGAAGCAAGTGGGACTGCTGCCCCTGGCTTCGTTGCAGGTTTCTCGCAAGCCAACGTCGGTGACACCACACCCAACATTGAGGGCGCCTACTGTGAGGATGGCTCCAACCAGCAATGCAGACTCAACGACAGCACCTGCGGAGGCAAGAGCCAGGACTGCCACGGCCGTGGCCCATTCTACGGCCTGAATGACGGCGGATCCAAGTCTTGTTACGAGATTGGCAAGCGCCAGTTCCAGGGTGCTAAGAATCTCTTAGACACTGCTGCTTTCACCCCCATCGCCGGCAACGTTCGCTCTTTCCACACCTTTGTTGATTTCTCAAACTTCACCTTCACCCTTAAGAACGGATCAGTCGTCCACACATGCCCAGCAGCCATGGGCAATTCCTTTGCTGCTGGTACAAGCGACGGGCCTGGTGCTTTTGACTTTGTCCAAAATGACCCTGGAGCGCCCAGCAACCCCTTCTGGAACATTGTCGGCAGTGCTATTGCTCCTCCAAACGCGGAACAGAGAGCGTGCCAATACCCCAAGCCTGTATTACTGAACGTGGGACAAGCCAAAGTCCCGTACCAATGGTCCCCCAATATTGTCGATATCCAGGTGCTTCGCGTTGGCCAGTTTGTCATCATTGTGTCTCCTGGTGAAGCAACCACCATGTCCGGCCGTCGCTGGCGTGAGGCGGTCTACAACTCTGTCAAGTCTTCCAACATTGCCGCCGAGCCTATTGTTGTACTTGGTGGACCAGCAAACAGCTACACGCACTACATCGCCACAGAGGAAGAGTACGGTGTACAGCGCTATGAGGGTGCTTCTACCCTCTACGGCCAACACACTCTCAACGCCTACATCAACTCCACACTAACCTACCTCCCCTACATCGCCGATGGCGCCACAAGCCCTCCGCCAGCCGGCCCTTCGCCACCAGACCACCGCGACAAGAGCATCTCGCTCATCACAGGCGTAGTCTACGACGGCGCTGGCATCGGCCGCTCCTACGGCCAAGTAACAAAGGACGTCTCCTCCAGCTACGCCCGGGGCGCCATCGTCCGCGCAACCTTTGCCGGTGCTAACCCGCGCAACAACCTCCGTCTCGAAGGCACCTTTGCCGCCGTCGAGAAGCAAAACGTCGATGGCACCACGTGGTCGCAAGTCAAGAACGACGGAGACTGGGAGTTGGTGTATGAGTGGAAGCGTGTTAACGGGCTCATTGGCACGAGTGACGTGACGATTAGCTGGGATACTGGGCTTACGGGTCCGGGGGCGGGCACGTATAGGATCAAGTATTATGGTGATGCGAAGGCGGTTGGGGGCAAGATAACGTCGTTTGAGGGGGAGAGTGCGCCGTTTAGGTTGGTGTGAACGGGGTGGTGGATTGGAGGGGATGAGGGGATGGATGGTCATGTTGATATTTGTTGGTAAAGATGGAGTTTTGCGATTTTTTGTGAATACCCCCCTTTAATTAGCAAAGAATGTGGATATGCTTGTTCCTTATTTTGGCACATGAATGGGATGAGATTATGTATGTATGGAGAGAAGTGATGATGCTACTTGTTTGATAAGTGGGTAGTGATGATGGTACTCTAACTCTTACCCCAGTATAAGAGAGAGAGAGAGAGAGAGAGAGAGAGAGAGAGAAGAGAAGAG